>JAWLRI010000191.1:4738116-4855546 GCA_034781795.1 Crypturellus tataupa | reverse complement strand
CTGCGTGTGCAGGGGGTTGGACTAGATGACCTCTAGAGGTCCCTTCCAACCTTAGGCATTCTGTGATTCTATGATCCCCCCAGCCCGTCCGGGCAAAATGCACCATTTTGGCTCGCTTTCCTGTTCACATACTTCAAGTTAAAGCAGGGTAGGAAAGGAATGTTCTGTCCTCCCCTTCTTCCCCGCTGAAACATAGGAAATATTTCCAACCAAGCGTTCCTAGGGTTCGGTGGTCCCTGCGGATGAAGGCTTTGGATGTGCTGGATGAACCTGCAGGTTTGGAAGTAAATGTACCAGGAACCTGAGCTTATCCCTCATTTTTGCACCGGATTTTATGGGAAGTGCCTCGTTTAACATGGGTTGTTGCTGATCATGGTGAGGATAGTGGGGAGCAGACCCTCATGCTGGGCTGGTGCCAGTTATTGATGGGGATCAAGTACAGCCAAGAGCTCTATTCCATGAGCCGGGTTTCTCTCCCGGTGCCACCGCTACATTCACTGGTCCCTGGCAAAGTTACAGCAGGAATTTCATCCTTTATTGGTAGAATTGGGAAATCTTATTTAATTTTACTCATTTATTGACTTTTTAATCAAGCAATCATGTGGTTGTTGAATACGAGGAGGCCTGTTCCTTCACTTTCCCTTGTTTTCCATGTGTTCTTTTTTATTCCCCCCTTAAATATTTGCTCCTTCCCACTGCCAAAGGCAGGCGCTGGCTAAACCTTTGCCTTGAGCCAAGTGCATTCCTCCGGCGGAGACAGTTGTGAAGATGCGGATGCAATTAGGAGTCACGGGAACATTCCCGTATGCGGAGATGCCTTTTATCCCTAGCAGCCTGGCCGGGCTCCCGCGTTCCCGCTCCGCAAAATCGCTAATGGAACCAGGAAGCCGGAGCCGTCCCGCGCTTGGCACGCACTGCCCAACTTGTGGCTCCAAATTGCAGGCATTTGGGGTCCTTTTTTGTCTTAATTAAGAAAAAACAGGCACTTGCATGCTCCTCGGTGGGAGCATGATGAGAAGATTCCTGATTGGGCTTATTTTTAGTCTGGGGAATCTCTCAAGTTATTCCTGAGGCTGCGTTCCCTGATTTATGACAATACCCAGCGCATCGCCATGCGAATGACTTCTAAATGGAACGTTTCAACAGTTTTATAGGAATTCCTCATGTGAGGGGAAAATAAACAGTTTGTCATTCGGCAGACTGCGTTTGATTATTAGGTTTGTTACTATAAACAGCAGGCTGTGCTTCCTTAAGCTGAAGCTGCTGGAGACGTGGAGCTTCAGAGAGAAACACCATTAAATAAAAACTAACCTGACGTGAGGAATCAGCGCAGGGTAGATCAGACCCATTCCGTGCTGGCCAAATAGGTGCTTGTTGACCATTCGGATTAACCAGACTCAAGTTTTCCACATCTCCTTCAAAGAGCAGAGGGGCAAGGAAAGGTGATGTACGCGGTTTGGGTGTCCTACATGTATTTCTTACAATGTGTGATCCTGTAATCGCAGTTCCCTGTAATTTTTCCCCTTTGGAGGTGTAATAGCCCAGAGCAGAGCATCAGCGGTTGCATGGGTAGAGCATCAGCCCATGCGTTCAGGTACTCCAGCTCTTCTCAGCTTATCTCTGGCCTTGGGTGGCATTTAAAGAAGCTAACGTGAGCAAGAAAGCAAATGTGTGCAAAAATAGGGTAAAACCTCATGGTTCTGGTGCTTCAGTTTCCACCTGTGCTGTTTTACATGCAGGAGCTGGGATGGAGTGAACCAGTTCTCCCTATGATAGCTCTGGGAAGCTCTTCAAACCCCGTAAGGTCCCTGCTCCCTCTTACCAGGGCAGGAGGAAACGTGAGGAACACGAGAGCTGTTGGCAGGAGCGAGCAGGGAGAAAAACCAACCGTGAAATTGCTAATTTGATGAGCTCCGCGCGGGAGGAAGGCGCTCGTTGTGCGACACGCTGTAATCGCGGCTCGGCGCCCGCGGCGCCGGGACCTCACAGCTCGTGTCACCGGAGCGGGTGAGCCCTCCTGGATGGGGACACTGTGTTCAATGGGGGGAAATGAAGCTCATCGTCAGCCCGCGGGGGATTTGCGTTCCCTGTAAATCCATGGGCAGCTGGGGGATGTCACCCACTGTGGTTGGCACCTTGTAGAAGGCACCGTGGCACTCCAAGAGGATGGAGCCCAGGTGCCCGTTCAGGGATCTAATGTGACTTTTATGTTGAAACCTCCTTGTTTTCCACAAGTTTGGTTTCATTCACTCCCCCAATGTCTATCACAGGGTGAACCAAACACAAACCACAGAAATGAGGATCAAAACCATCACTTGGAGCTTTGCAGACTGCTCTTCCTCGCTCCAAGCTGTGGTTGGTGCCTCTGTGTCCCCGCTGGTCCCCTCTTCTGGGCTCTATCTGCTCCAGTCTTCCCAGTTCGGGTGTCTGTGTGTCCCTTTGGTGAGAAGTATCAGCTGTGCTGGCAGTTTTGCTGCTGAGCATGCGAGGAAACCAAGATGTGAGGGTTTTGTGAAGCGGTCATTGGTCTGCAAGGTCTTGTTGACGCATGGATGCACTTCGGGATGTAGAGTGGGACTCGGATCATGCTCCCTTTTCCCATTTCGGCAGGTCTCTCTGTGATACCTCAGTGTATATCACATCCCAAATTCCTCTTTTTTCCCCCCCATGCTCATGTTGGCAGGGGCGAGAGCCAAGGAAGCCGCAGGCAGAAGTCCTGGGAATTAACGGGCATTAGTGGCATTGCTGAGTGACGGCTGCGTTTGGGACTCGTCGGTGACCTCTCCGGGGAATATGGTTTTTGTTTGGATTTCTGCCTCGCGAGCTGTCGCCGTGACAGGCCTGTTGTAGGGGATGATAAAATACAGAGCAGCCCCGCTCCGGAGCGGGACCTGTGCCGGGAGGAGACGCTCCCGGAGGAAGCAGCTCCTTGCGGAGCGAGCGGTGATCCAGGCAACTTGATGCTCTCCTTAGGGAAGCCTGAAGCTGAGAGGCACCTGCAACCCCGGGGAAATAGCAAGGAGGAGGAGCAGGGCTTTGGCAGGACAGTTGAGCTGGAATTGTGGCTTTTTCCTTTGCTTCTAATCACTGCTGCAATGCTCTTCCTTGCAACCTCAGTCTTGCTTCCCATAGGATTCTCCCATGCGGCCAGTGGCTCTCTTATCAGATCCTGCATCAGATATTGTGCCATTGAGACTTGCCTGTCATCTCTCTGCTGATATTTTAGTGTTTAGGAGTTTAGGACTTTTGCTAATATAGGACAGATGGGGGGATACTCCGTGCTGAAAGAACCAGAACAGACTTGGGAGGGACTGGGGGGAAAAATCTATATATTGATGACAGGAAAAGAAAAAGGATCAGGTTGAAAGATGGAAGCTATTTAATGCATAATGACCATCTATTCTTCTTTTTCCTTATTGTTTTAAACACACAGTGAAAAACTAATACTCCAAGGATCACTTTCCAGTGCAGGCCGTAATATGCAGCACACATTCTTGCTCAGAAACCCAATAAAACCGGTAATTAGCCCCTGAAACAAATTAGAACAGAAGATACACATTTATTTTGCATAGTGCCTTTTCTGCAAAGTGCATCTCGGAACGCAGCGGAGAGTTAAGTAATGCAAAGCTTAAATAATAAGAGCGCTGGGAGGGCGAATTAATGGAGAAGGATGTTTTTTCCTGCACGCAAGGGGAAAAGCAAGGATGGGACGAGCCGAGGTGCTTTGGAGGTGTCCGGGAATGCATGGGAAGCCGGGAGAAGGCTGAGGTATGTACAGCAGCCTCTAAGGAGGGCAATTTTGAGCCAATTTCTTCATCTTTCCCTTTCACGGCTGAGGACGGAGGAGCTTTTGCGCCGCGGCTCTTCGTTCCAGCTCCCTCTCCGCCTCATTGACTCAGCAGTTTGCTTGAAATCTCAGCTGAAAGCAACTTTTTCTCCTTCCCTGTGCTACTATTCCCTCTTCCTCTCCTTCCCTGTGCTACTATTTCTCATGCTGGTTTGTAGCTGTAGTTAACCTTGGGCAGTGCATGGGGATACAGGGGCGATGGGTGGTGGAAATTGGGCATCATTGACCTTATTCACTGCATTCCCCTCTCTTGCTAGATTTCCTGCAAAATTGAGGCTGTTTATAAATTAATTAAATTAATTAATGCTCTAAGGAGGCACGAAGATTGTGCAAAGAGAGCTTGCATGGGTTTGAGGGACATAATGTTGCACCATGGGGGTGGTTTTGTACCCTGGTGCTTTTTGGACACTCTCCTGATGCTGCTTCCCGCCCGGCCTCCTCATCCCTTGGAGTTTTGGCCCATTCCCACTCTTCCCAAGCTTCTGTCCCGCTGGCAGTGCCCGATGTGACCTCGCGAGCCCCGCGCGGGCAGCGCTCGAGCCACCAGCCTGAACCTAATCTGGATTGATGCGCTCTGCTTATAACCTCATTACAGCACAAATCGATGCCGAGCGGCGCTCGGCGCGAAGCTGTGAGCTAAAATAACTTCCAGGGAACGTCTGGGAGCAGAGTAAGAACCAGGGAAGCCGGTGGAGAGTTTGCTTTGCGCTTGTCACCTCTTTGCACCAGGTGCCATGCAAGTGGCAGGAGCTTTGCGATGGCTCCCGAAGTGTCTTTGCAGCTATGGGGTTTTGGCTTCTATATTTTTTAGAGCTTCTCTTTGAAAATCTATGTGCTTTGAGAAACACAAGCTGCTCTGTTGAGTGTGGCTGTGGTCGTAGTGGTCTGAGGATAGCAGCAAGGTGGGAGATGCCACCTCTTTCATTAGGCCAAGTGATGTATTAATGGGGGGCAAAAAGAAACCAAGGTTTTGGAGGAAGAGTCTTGAACACAATGTGCAAATAATGACAAAAAAGGCTGCTCTTGTGCCCGTTTCACAGACTTAATTTTAAAAGCTGTAAATAGGATCGATGAATGTGAAAGCAGTAAGTTTTAATAGGCGTTTGTGACCTCCAGTGATCAGGTCTAATGGTCTCTATTTCATTCCGTGGCCACTGAGTGCTTTGACATCTGCAGAAGTTGTTGACTTAGGGAAGGTCAGAACTGAGCTTACAGAAGTCCAAGTGCTCAAGGAGGCCTTGGACGGCATTAATGACTTTGCTTAGAGCTACAGAGAAGCGGGAATATTCGGATTTCTCCACATTTTAACCAGTGTTAAACGTAATGCAGCTCTGCGAGCTGCCTTTCTCCAGAACAGTTTGCCTCCCTTGCCCGCAGAGGAGGAATCATCATCCCACCTCCTTGCAAACTTCTTCCCTCTTGTTTTGGCGCTCTGAAAAATCCTCCTTGCGCAGCTCTTTAATGAAGTCGGATGTGAAATTGCTCACGAGGGACCCGGCTTTCCTCCTGTTCTCCAGCGTGACGGTCTGGAGGCCTTTTATCCGCCGAAAGATTAAACCATCTCCTGCAGCCGCGCTGTAGAGATTGAGCGATTCGGGGGGACCTGGAGCAGTTTGTGCAGCGCTTCTAACGCTTGCTCGGCTCCGATGGGATTTCTTGATCTCATTCTGCAGCAGATGAAATACTGTCTTTGAGGAGAGCAGTCACTGAATTATCCAAAGACTTAAAATACCTTGATTTTTCTTTTCTCTGAAAGCCAACTTATTTAAAGTGGATTCAGCTCTGATGCTAAGCGCTGCCTTGACAGCTTTGGAGAAGGAAATTCTTGTCTTGCAGACTAAGCACTGTCTGGGTAGCAAAGGTGCAGGGTGTCTCTGGCCGTTTGCCCAAGTGTCTCCAACCATGTGTTCGAGGGAGCTAAGAAATCCCTTCCGAAGAGGTCAGGTCCTCTCTGGCTTGGATTCTGCAAGGTTATTTCATCAAGGTGACACTGTTCTGCCGACAGCCTTCAAACTGCTCCCATCAAGACGCTCGTGTTTGCGAGGCGACAAGGCAGATGAGCAGAGACTGTGAAAAAGGGCTCTATGGGATCAGTCATTTTGGGTACTTATTTGCTGACGACCTTATTTCGTGCAGGGTTCTTTTGCAAAATGAACCCTGCAAAGTAAAACTTATTTTATGTTTACTGCAGGTAGAAAGGGAAAAAAAAAAAAAAAAATACAGAAAATGGGTAAAGGAAGAGTAATTGGACCCAGGTTTCTTTCAAATCTACCTGCCTGCAAACCTTGCACGGTGCCATGACCCTGGTACCAGGTCTCAGCACTTCATACGTTTATCCCAGGTTATCCCCTCTTCTGCAGTCCATTAAATACATTAAATGACCTCCTAGAAGCTGAGCTTGTCAAGGCCATGGCCACATTGCAGCCCTGCCGTTTCCAAAGCCCTGTCTTAACCCAGCAGCTTTATTTAACAGGACGTAACAAGTAGCATTCAAACTCCTTAGCCTAATCCTACCCAGGGTAAGTTGTTTTTAATTCCACTTGTTATGCCAATTAAACACCACCGTTACAGCAATGCTTTAGGCTAAAGCTGCCTTGCTGAAAACGTGTTGCAATTTGAAACGTCACGTTTTCCTGGAGGGCTCCTTCTCCTGGGGCTGTTTGTCGCATGTGTTGGAGCTGAGAGGTTTAGAGACTTGATTGAAGGGATGATTTCACCTCCCTGTTGTTGTCTACAGAGCAAACTCCATGTCCTAAAGGGTCTACGGGGTCACTGTCACCTCTGGTTGGACATGTTATGGGAGAGGGGGTTATAACAGCAGTGTTTTAACCTTTGGATGGGTCCCTGCAGAGTGGGAACGCATCATCCAAAGCGTTTGTTATCTCCATCCTCTTGAAATAAGGAGGTTCATTTGGTTCTGGTCTACTGAGAAGAGATATGGCCAGAGCTAAACTTGGATTTCACCAGGAGGCCACGTTATTTATTTACTTTATGACCGGGAGTGTTTTATGGCTGTAATGTTTCGGGAAGATTTAACATTGCTGCTTTCAGCAATGTCCCTTTCCCATCAGCAGCCTCAGTTCATTCGTGGAACGAAGCAGATTGGTGGGACACTGAGCAGGGTGCAACAGCCCTGAAGATCTTGAGACCCCCCTCTCCACCCTTGGTGTTTTGATGGTGCACAAGAAAACCCTCTAAAAAGTGCGTTTCAAGTGATGTGGTTTCCTGTGCATGGATACTGGGCAGATTTCCCCAGATTTCAGAAGAATTTCAGGCCTTAAAAGTGGCTGCATGAGCTCTGCTTTCCGCACCTTGGTGCGCATCGCCCTGCACCCTCGCGCCAGGTCATCTGCTGCGCTGGTGAGGACAAGGGGACCAAAAACAGGGTCTGTGAGCAGCAAACGAGAGCAAAGAGCAGCCTAGAAGGGGTCAGGGCCGCCGCTGTGGTGGATATGGGTCAGTCTTGGCGTCCTTGCGCACCCGGCGCTGATGGATGTGGGTGGCTGTTGGGCTCCACATGCACCGCGTGGTCCAGCCTGGGTGCCCCAATGATGCCCCAAACCCCTGTGAGCCCTCGGGCAAGGCAGGGAGTCTGTCTCCCATGGGAAACCTTCCCTTAGAGCCCGCTCCAGGGCGCTCTGCGCAGGGAAAGGGTCCATGTGGCACTGGGATCCCTTGGGATGCTCCGGGCTCATCCCAGCTCCCACCTGCGCTCGTAGGGAGCAGCCGGACCGGCCGCAGCGCCGAACCAGCAGCTCCTCCCGAGGACTATTAATATCTCCCCTGCGCAAGTCTCACAATCTTATTATGGTGAATAATGAATCGTTTCCCCTGCCCTCTGCTCCTCCTGTCCGGATCGCGCTCTAAAAAGCGTATGTATTTTTGACCCATCACATGGTGGAAAAAAAGGCTCTGTCCTGTTCGCAGGGAATCGAAGGAAAATCGGATTTAGGAGCGTGTTGGCACGAAGGGTTTCCTGGTGGTAGCTTAGTACTTTCCTGACGGCAAAGTACCCAGTCCCTCTCTTTGAGCTTCCCACTTTATGATGGAGTTTAATAGC
Organism: Crypturellus tataupa; assembly: GCA_034781795.1. Taxonomy (NCBI): domain Eukaryota; kingdom Metazoa; phylum Chordata; class Aves; order Tinamiformes; family Tinamidae; genus Crypturellus; species Crypturellus tataupa. Next base: position 4,847,639 of record JAWLRI010000191.1, on the reverse strand, counting down.
ACCCTAAGTAGCTGCAATAAAGAGAGGCTCTGAAGTAGCTTCTTGCCTTTTTCATTTAATTGCTCCACAGAAGGACAGTGAGGATGCTGGGGTTTGTAATATCTGGGACTAGATTTATTAAAATTAGATGCGATTTTAGCTTGGAAGCCCTTTGAGGATGGGCTGTGCAATACCTGGTGCGATGGGATCCCGTTCGGGCTCTGGGGAGCTCCTGCCTTGTGAGCACAGCGTTGTTCCATTAATGTGTTTATGACTTGCAGTTCAGATAACTGAGAAATGCTGGAGGATTTTTGACTTGAAACGTAGAAACCTCGCAGTGTGTCTGCCTAAATATATATAATCTGCACGGAGATCCCCAAATGCAGCCCCAAACCCGCAAAGCCGAATCGTTGATGATTCTAATCAGGTGCCTGCCTTATCTAGGCGCTCCCAAACAGTTAATAAATTTTGCAAAAATTTATTTTGCAAAGAAAAAGCCCTTGCACGTTGCTCCCCAATGTGCTGCTCTGCAAGGGCTGCCGGGCTGCGCCGCGTGGGAGGCTCTTTCAGCCCGAATGTCCCTGTTATAATTTGATTTGATTTTGGGATGAGGTCAGCGGGATGGGAAGGACCCCCGTCTCGGCAGCGCTGGTTCGGATGAGAGCCCTGCAGGTGAATTTGTTCGGTTGATGTAGCTGGAGACTCTTTCCTTGTGACTGCAAAGATACAAAATCCCCTTCAAATCGGTCTGGTTTGCTTGATATTCTCATTAGTTTATCATGGGAGATTATCTCTTATTTATGTAAAGCAAACAAATGAAAAAAAAAATAAAAGCCATGCAGTTTTCCCCTCGGGTTGCTCAGTTATTGTGCTATTATTACAGTTAATACCACGTTATTTTGGCTTGAAGGGAATAGCTATTGTTCTTGAAGGCCTCCGAAACGCTTATTTCAGTCTAACTGAGCTGTCCTGTGACATTTCTACTGAAATCCGTAAATAAAATAATGGGAGCGGGTTTGGTATTAGCTGCAGTTTGAACTCCAGGTAGGGGCTGGTGTTCCCATGGGGAATGGACTGGGAACGACCATGCATAGAGAGGAGGCTCCAGCCCGGAATTCCCACTCCCGGGATCATTTATTGCCTTCCTTAAAACTTCGGTGGGCTCCACCACTGAGCTGAGTTTTGCAGGGACTCTGTGGCGCTGCTTTGACACCAGAGCTGCCCTGTGCAGTTGCCTTCCCTTATCCAGGTCAAGCACGTTTGGAAACCAGGAATCTGTCCCAAAAGCAGGCGATGGGGAAGACAGGGAGCACCGCTTAGGGTGGGCACGGAGGAGAAAAGGGCTGGATTAGACCCAATTATTGGGGCATCCTTTGCTGACACAGAATCTTCCTATCTCACTGGATAAATAATAATAATAATAATAAATATTTTTATTTATTTCATTTTTTAACCCTCTAGCAACAGCTGCTGGTCAGGGAGTGTCTCTAGGAGTGATGCTGCTCTGCAAACAAGAGGTGCATCCCCGACTCGCTTTAATTTGGGATAAAACAGCACCCGGTAGGCAGACCCGTGGGCAGAGCATCCCCTTCCCCTGCCTTCCCATCCCTCCCGGAGCCGCTTCCCACCCGGGAGAAGGTTTCCTTGGGAAGGGGGAGCACTATTAATGAGTTTAGCGCCGTTGCCATGGGGACGCGCTGCTAATGAATCTCCGGGGTTTCCTCTCCGGCTCCGCTCCCATCCGATGGGCACCCGGCTTGGCTGGTGACGACGTTCCCATGGCAACAAAAGTCACCGGTACCCGGGCGGCCTCGGCCCCGCGCGGGCAGGGAAAGCTCCTCGGGATGCGATTCCGGGGAATTGATATTCCTGAGGTCAAATCAAGGCCCCAGTGCCGCCTCCTAGAGCTAATGCAAGTTTGGAGGGCTTTGATTTATTTAATTATTGTTAACTTTAATGTTAATTGGAAAAGAGCCCCTTTCGGCCATCAGAGGGGAAAGGGGAACTGTGGGGGAATCGGGGCTGCTCCTCTGCCTCTTCTTTTTTTCCTCCTCTTTCTTCCTCCTTTCTTTTCCCCCTTCTTTCTTTTCTCCCTTCTTCCTTCCTTCTTTCTTTTCCCCTTCTTTTCTCCCTTCTTTCTCCCTTCTTTCTTCCTTCTTTCTTCCTTCTTTCTTTCCCCCTTTTTTTTCCTTTCTCTCTTTTTCTCTTTCTCTCTTTTTCTCTTTCTCTCTTTCTCTCTTTCTTTCTGTCTGTCTGTCTTTCTCTCTTTCCCCCCTTCTTCCTTCTTTTTCCCCTTTCTCCCTCCCTTCTTTTTCTTCCCTCCCTTTTTCTTCTCCCACCTCCCCTCCATCCCAAAACATGTTCCCTAAACCAGCAGCCCCTTGGGTGACAGGCGCCATCTGGGCCCTTCTGATCCCTCCATCGCTCCCTGGGGCTCCCTGGTCCGGACTAGCCCTTTGGCTACTGAAAATAAATGCAATAAAACGGAGCGAGGGGGTTGCATTTAAATGCAAACACAGTCACCATACAACCATATATATAACAATATACTTTTTTTTTTATTCTCTGTAGAATGCATCACTTCATATCCAGACAGATCTTTTCAATACGACCAACCGTATTTGCGTGCGTGTATTTTGGATTGCAATTCTCTACAGAAAGCCTCGTGCTGTAGCAGGATGGATTATTTGCTCCAGGGCTGGTGTTCGGGCAAATCCATCCCGGTGCAAACTGCACATGGGAGGAAGGCAGCACGTTTGCATTCCTGATCAAAATGAGCTTTTGGAGACCAAGGTAAACGAGGGGCTCGTCATTAACGGGCAGCGTGGCTCTGTGTCTGCTATAGTTGCTGGGTGGCTTCTGTCCTATGGAGCGAGTGGCCTCATCTGGCGCCACGAGCTCGTTAAGTAATGCAGGTTCATTAAGCGAGATGGCAGCTCTAATGGCACTTCTTGACGGGGCTTTTCCATGCAGTCGGGTAGGTGGCATTTCCTTGAGTGGCAACCCTGGTCAAAATGTTTCCATCCGTCTAAAAGCTGTTCTTTTTTTCAAGCAGAGAATTAGGAGGATGAACAAAAACGGAGCAACTGAGAACATGCAATAATGGACAATAAAAACAGGAACTTTTTTTTGCATTTATGAGATGAATGCAACAGAAATCCACCTGAAGGTCTGTTTTCCCCAGGCAGGATTGACTAATCTGCTAAAGCCCAGTCACCTCTCACCATGCCTTTTGGGCACGATGATATTTTTCCCTCTCCTAACACCTCTCACATAGCGATTTTTTGGTGTGGTAGCACTTTGTAGGTGTGAATAAATCAAATTTGTGCGATCGAGGTGGAGGAACCGAGGCACGAGAGGGCCGGGACCAACGGGGGAGCAAGAGCAGAACTAGAAGCAAAGCTGGGAATTCTCCAGGCCTTTCCCTATGGCCGGAATTTTGCTCTCCAATAAATCTGGATAATGTGGGATGCTGCTTCCCGCATGGCTTTCATGGATGTGAAAGCTGTTGAGCATTAGGGCTGATGGGCTGCAGCTTCCTGCACGTGTATTCCCAGGTAGGAAAGAGCGTGGCTAATGATGCCTTGTAAAATGCTGAATAATTTATCTCGCGGCTCGTAGCCGTGGAGTAGATACGAGATCCTCTACCCATCTCGCGGATGAGTAAACTGGAGCTAATTGAGGATTTGAGCGCTCATAAATAAAGTGGGTTGTTGTAATAGGCAAACAAGAGGCCGGGGAGGTCAGCGTTTTTATCGGAAGGAGGAGAAAGGCGCTTGGCAGCCCAGGATGACGGGATGCAGGGAGGAACATGAAGAACGTGGAGCCACCGGAGACGAGCAGGGAGTTTTGATGCTGAAAAGGGTCAGGTTTTGCTCATAGTTGGTCCAGTTCCCCCATAAGGATGAGAGTTGTCTTGATGCAGATGGACGTATGGATGGAGGAACCTCTTGAGATGGAGCTGGTCCATGTTCATCCCAGCTGCAAATCCGTGGTGCAGATATAACCCCTGAGGAGCCACATTTGCCAGTCTTCCTCACTCTGGGATACGGGATCCATCCTGTATGACCTGGTCCCCAGTGGCCCCTGGCCACCTTCATAGAATCCCAGAATGGTTGAGGTTGGAAGGGACCTCTAGAGAGATCATCCATCCAACCCCTTGGATAAGCAGGAACAGGGACCTTCAATCCCCCTCCACACAGCAGAGATCCCTCCTTCTCCAGCAGCAGCTTCCAAAACCCATGGACCACGGGGGTTGTGGACCTCAGGAATGCGGAGGAAGCCTCTTTTCCCCTTGTTTCTTCCAGAGGAGCAATCCTTTCTCCAAACCACCCTCAGCAGATCCCCGGCACAGCCGGGCTGATGCCGTCCCGCGCTCCCGGTGTTTCCCTGACGGAGTTTCCAGCTGTCGGGATCGGCAGCTGCGCATCCTCCGCGCGGGGCTGCCTGCTGCCGCCGGCTCCGTCTGCCTCCCCATCCACCCTCGTTAATATTTATCCCTTATCGCTATATTCCTGTCGTTCCCGCTGCTCCTCCTCAGAACTGCACATTGCAACGACGCCTTAAAAAACGCTCCTTTCTGTTGTTGTTGTTTCGGTCGGTCTCGAATGATAAATATTTCATCAAATAGCTGCCTCGCCGCGCTCTGAGCTTCCAGGGCCATACGTACAGTGACTGCATGGAGTTATTTAGTTCAGAAACACTCAAAGATCTCTCTGCTTTTGCAAAGAAAGTTGAGTTTTGGAATTGGCCGTTCGTTTTGCAAAGAAAGTTGAGTTTTGGAGTAGGACGTTCATTTTGTGATTAAAAACAGCAAAAACCACTTGGGGCCCTTATAAAACACCTGGAAGTGCAGCGGGCTCCTCCAGGACTCATGGATTTCCAGGGAAAGATGCTCTAATGCTCCATGGTTCCCTCCACCCCGTTTGCCGCTCCCTTCCAAGCGCGGAATCCAATAAATCCAAGAAGATTTATTGAATCTGGCAGCTTTTCTCCCCAGCTGTCACTCTAGTCCTTGACCTTGGCCGAGCGTGTGACGGGCAGCGCCGCGCGTTGCCAGTTGGCTCGTTGGCACCAAGTCCCAGCCCTGTCAAACTCCATGGAAAACTTGGTGTTCTCAGTGAATCCTGGATTTCGGTCTATGGGCTGGATGTCATCCCACCCTGGGATGCTCCAAATCCCAGGTAATTCCCGTGGAGCCCATTGAATTCCATCTGGGCTGCGAGAGGCTGCCCAAGGCCAAGGCTACATCTGCGGGACCACTTGAGGGTTTAATCCCGATTCCTGCCATTATCGGTTGAAGTGAAAATAAGAATAACCCAAACGCTGCTCAATTAAAGGAGGATTTGAATATTTCATTTAGATCAAAGGCAGGCCATTATTAAATCCTTCAGCTGCAAGAAGTAACCATTTCTGCAGCAAAAATGTTAAGTGGTCACCCTCTGATAAACGCCACCCTTTATGGATTTAATTAGAAAACATTTATTTTATTCCGTCCAATTCAGCTGGAGTGCCGGAAAGGTAGACCAGTTGCCAGGACAACCTATTTCTCTTCTTTTCCCCCCTCCTTTCTCTCTCCGATGTCACTTTTGATCACATCATCTTGAAAGGAGATTTTATTATTGAGGGATTCGGGCTGCCGTGATGGAAAGCGGCTCTTTTGGAGCCGGTGGCGGGCGCGGAGCTGCTCTCCGAGCGCCGACGCGTTTGTCGCTGTCCTCTGTGGAAAGTCACCGCGGAGCCCGCGCGGCAGCACGGCGGGAATGGGGGAAAACCTGGAATATCGGAGCAGGGATAAGCACGCAGCGTGGCTGGTGGCGTGCCCATGGAGCACCTTTCTCCCAAGTCTGGGGGATATTTGTGCTTCCCAAATACCTCCGGGCGTGGGGATGGCAGAGTCCGACCCCTCTGTGCCACCTGCAACTTCCCTCCTGACGTGTCCCCGCCAGCACCGTCCCCGTGTCCTTACGGGTCTCGGCACCATCCCCGTGTCCTTATGGATCTCAGCGCTGTCCCCGTGTCCTTACGGAGCCGAAAAACCCGCTCGATGGGAGATGCTGCATGAGTATCCCTGGCCCGGGGTCAACGCCAAACGTTATTCCATCCAGGCAACCAAGGAGAAGGGCCCGAGCTGTAGATAGCACCCAGGAATCGTATCCAGGTTGTGATTTACAGGGAGATCATTTTGCCCGTGAGCTTTTTTGTGGCCTTGGAGGAGCGTTTGATGGAGCGGGTAAACGTTGCGCTCATCCTATACCCATTTTAAGCGATTGCAACAGCTCTGGCATGTCCAACACCAGCACAGCGAGGAGTGGTGAAACCTCTCGGCTCAAAAATCCTGATTTTTGTGCTTGCTGCTGCTGTCGGTGGAGGGTGAGGAGGAAAACCAGTGTCAATGCTAAAAGCCAGGCCCGTGGGGTTGGTAATGAGCAGGTCGTGTGCGCCCTGGGCCCCTTGAGCGGCTCCAATGGAGACCAGGTTTCAGCATCATCATCTCCGAGCAAAACCTCCTGATTTCCTTTCTTTGCTTCTGCTTTGGACTTTTAAATTTCCATCAGGTGCTTCTTAGAATAGAGCCTTTTCCCTTCATTTTGACTTAAAACATGCGAGGTAATTATATTTCAGGGAACAGTTAAATGCCGCAGGTGTGTCAGTCTTTCACTTCACATTTAATAGTGCTGAGCTGCTGAGATGAAGGAAGTGGAGGGTTTTTTTTATTATTTGATGGGGATGAAGCTGCTAATGGGCTTCATAAATTGATTACCGCGTTGTAGTGCCTCTAATCAAACAAAAGGAACTGGAAAATCCTTTAATGAGTGTGTGTTCTATCAGCGTTGGAATTAGCAGCACGTCCTCAGGTGTTACCGACCCAGCGTCTGCTCTCTAATGAGACGGAGACACCACCATAGCAATGTTGGGAAGAGATTTGGGGAAGTATTAATGTCACGCAGACCTTGCAATGAGCTATAATAATCGATTTTGCTCTTATTTTGGCTTTTGAAGGTGACCTGCAGCACCCAAACGCTGCAGCACCATGCAGGGATGTTGGTCCTGAGGGCACTTGTTGACTTCTTGGTCTTTTTAAGTGCAATTGATCCTATTCTGCATCCCAAGAAGGTTCTGGTGCCTTCCCAGGGCCCTGATGCTACTGGCACATGCATTCACCTCCTTCTCCAGCATTCACATCCCAATAAGGATGAGGAAAAACCTCTTTATATCCCTTATTTTTGACAGTAAGCGGTTATCCGATTCAATTGCACCGAGCTAGCCAGCAGGAGAGGCAGGAAGCCGTCAGCACGCTCATAAGCATCAAGAGAAGGTGGTGAAGTTTTATAGCTCGCTTCGGAATTAGATTAGCAATTCCTGCCGCCTCTTTGTCCTGCCAGTTGCCCTTATAACTTAATCAATGCTATTGATTGGTGAGTAATGGTGTGCGCGGTGCTGGGGAGCTCTGTTTCATGCCAGGAAGGCTGTGATAGGAACCGAGGGGCTCGTGTACATTGGGGTGTGCAGGAAAGGACATGGAGAAGAGGAGCTCGATAGTGGTTTAATGGAAAGGTCAAAGTCGCCTTTGGAGATCAACACCTCTCTGCAACTGCTTCAAAATAATCAAAAGAAATGGGAATGGAGTGGTTTATTCCATGGCAAATGTGTCAAGATGTGGAATTGCTCAGGAATAGCGAGTTTCGTGTTCCGTCTCTCTTGGCAAAATCAGAATTTCAGGCTAGATCAAACCCTGCGCTCCAAGGGGAATTCTGGATTGCTTATGGATGACAAGGAGCTGCAAAACCGAGTGAGGAGGAGGGTAACGCAGACAAATCCCTGGATTTTTCAAGGAGGAGGATGGGAGAGGTGCAGCCAAGCACGGAGCAGAATTGAGAGGGAGATTATTCCCTCCGTGTCCCTTGAGCGACCTTGCAGGACGCAGCTGCTCTAGGGCAGTCTGATTCCTGCAAATCCTCCTGCACCTTCGGGACTAAGTGCGGATGATCCCAGCCCCCGTGTGCTCCGTTGCTACTCACCCTTTTTCACTAAGTACCACGCAAATGGATGCTGCTTTATGGAAACACCTGAACTTTCCCCCGGCCCTTGCAATTAGTCCTGCCGAGGTGCACGGCAGCCGTTGCCATTAGGAATGTTAAGGGCACGTCCTTATAAACGCGTCCATCAAATGTCCTTTATATCCAATAAAGCAGCTCACGATGCAGCGACGTGTGAGCTCAGGCCTGGCCTGGCTCCAGCATCTCGCTCGGCTCCGCACCTGAACCCAGGGTTTAATAACCGGGATGCAGCTCTGGATTAACCCAGATGTGCTGCTTCTGGAGGGGCGTTCTGCCTACCTGCCCGTCCCGTCGCATCCCGAATCCCGGATTTGACATGCGTCTCCCATCAACATTCCAGTGGGATTTTCTCCCTGCTGCAGCAAAGGCTGTTGCCCGGGCAGGGGATTAATAGGGAAGGAAAAGGCCAAGGAAATGCGATGGTCGCTGCTTAATTGGTGGCAGCATTGATTGATTTCTCTAATTGACATTTTAAGGGTAGATGCGAGAGGTGGTGGCTGCGGCCCCACACCTGGTGTGCTGCTTCAGCCTGCACAGGGCTGAGAACTGATGCAGCTCAGGACGTCTGACTTGGATAGTCCTTTTTTGTTGAAAATAGGTGAATTTGCTTCCCGTTTTCCTGCCGCTTTGTCATTGTTAGTTCGGTGCCTCTTTGGCTCATCTTGCTCGGGAGAAGGGCTGGATCTGGAAGTCCTCCTATGGATTTCCTTGGAATTGCATGGGGATTTGGGGGTTCCTGCCATTCCTGAACCCTCAGTGCTGATTATTGGGTATTTCCAGTGTGCTCTGCCTCCGATCTCTTTAAATACTCCCTCTTTATGGGGGATATTCAACGAAGCAGCTGATTTTGCTGCAGTTTTTGCTGTGTTTTCCTGGACGATACCCTCACCAGAGAGAGATCAAAGCAAAGAGGGGAATAGATGGGAGCTGCTGCGCGGTGGGGAGAGCATTTGTTGCTTCTCCCCTTGGAGAGGTTGGAATTGAGGCTTTGCTTTTTCACATACTGATTTCCCTTTGTTTGGCTTTTGCATTTAATACGGAAAACAAGGGCGGGCGGCTGGAATCGCCACCGGCTTTCCCGAAGAGCCAGCTCCGTCTCCATCCATGCGGTGACCGGCAGCATTCCCGAACTCGCTGCATCCTTCATGCCCATCTCCCACCTCTCCTTTCCCTATTTCTTTTTCATTCGGTTCCCTTGAAATTGGGCGTTTTCCCCCCTTTCACCATCCTCCTTCTCCCAACGTGCTTACCTAAGGATTAAAAATGTTAAATCCTTACAAAAATAAAAGCCGAGGGCTCGGAGCAGCCCAGTCCCCTCCTGTCGCAGGCACCGGATCCCGTATGGGCTCTTACATAAACTCCACAGACTGCAAAGGGCTCGGATGTCTCTTTCCTGCTAATTTGGGAGAAACAAACAGCCCAAACGCACCCTGGCCCCGATGCGTCATGGAATAAACTTCCTTTGCATCCCGAAAGGAGCAAAAAAATGAAGGAATCGGAGGCGGGAGGCACTGCCATTCGCAGGCAGGATATTTCCCGATGAGCTGGGGCTGCGGCTCTGCATTGACGGGTGAAAAAGTGACCGCGTGATGTGTCGCAGCATCCTTGCTCCCCATCAGTTAATTAACACCAGTTGCAATCACTCGCTAATTGTTGGGAGCAGCAAAGCCGGTCGCTGCTCCACGTAGGTAGCAGCTCCCAACGTCTTGGATGTCCTCCAGGCCTGCGGAGGTGTTGATTTGGACTATCAAAAGCCTTTCATATCGCTTGTATTTTGTGACAGCGTCGGTTGCCCTTTTCTTCACTGCATTAATTTAATTGACAGATCGGTATTTTTTTTCTTGCTTCATGAATTTTTATGATTGGAAGAAACTTTCTCTTGTGGAGCAGGCATGAAAGATTTATGTTGGAGTAAAAGGATCGGCTTGGCGGGTACAAATGGCCCCTTTTCAGCCCTGTGGGGATAATTAAAAGTGGCCACGTGGGCATCGGAGATGACAAACCAGACCCTGTCCCGGGCACCTGGGTACCCCTGTCCTTGCCCCGCTCACGCTGGTTGTCACAGGCAGCCTGAGTGCGCACTGCGATCCCTTATTTCAGATTAATTAACCAAATTATGCTCATGAAAACACTTACGGATTTTAGTGGAAAGATTAAAACTGGTCTCAGCTGCAGCGAGCGACTGTTTTAGCTGCTGGAGCTGTAAATGCCGATGCGCTGGGTAAGGGGGATGCTTCACCTCCGGGAAGCCAAGCAGCTCTCTGGGATGCCATTCCCAACAATTCCGAATGGAAAGATGCTCCCTGTTGGCACTGGTCACCTCGGCAGTGCTGTGTTCCCATCTCCACGACACAGAGAACAGCTCCGGAGATGCATGTGTCTCCGGAGCCGATGGGCAGGTTACAGAGCTGGGAAGAGCGCGGAGCCGCTCGTACCCATTCCCGGGATGAGGCCGGGGATGCGATGCAAAACGCTGCGGGATCCTGGCGTGTCGTCCGCCGAGATGCCTGGACCGCGGCCAGCCCCAAAAAGCCTGAAACGGCGGCCACTTTTTGCACTGGCCTTATATGGGGCTGTGCAGGCCGGTTCCTGCGGGTTTCCGCTCTGCTGGAGAAAACACTTGGAATTCTCCCGGGATTCGGCAGAGCCTCCGGCCGGGCTCGCGGAGCTGGGGCTGGGGGTGTTCCCGGCGCCGGCCTCCCTTTGCACGGAGGGGTCCCCCTTCCCCCTGCGGAATTAATGCGGCTTTGGGTGCATTTGCACCCGCTGCCTGCAGAAGCAACAGCCCAGGGGATCCTTCTGGTGGGAGGGAAGTTCATAAATCCCCCCAAAATGAGGATTTTCTCCTGTGCTACTTTTTCCCGGTGGATCCTGTCCAGGTCTCTCTAGCCAACGGATTGGTATTTTCACCCTTTCTGCTCCACCTAGGCTGGTTGGAGCTGAGCAGTGGGAAAGAGGGAAAACATAATGCTTGGAAGGAGCAACAGAGCACATTAAATCCTCTTGCTTTGGCTTGAGAGGCCGGACAGAGTTGAACTTTGCACATCTCTGCAAACGTCCCTCCTTGAAGCCCTGCGGGCTCCTTTTCCAAGGTGTCCCTCTCGTCCCCTGCACTTAATGGGCTCCAAATGCAGTATATTTTCTTTTAAATTTTCTTTTTCTTGTAAATTTTCTTTTAAATACAGGATATTTTTCCTGCCCTGTGCCAGCTTGCTGATGTCACAGCACAGCTGGGTCCTTGTGCTGGGAGCAAACGATGTTTTGCCCCAAACAGTGACCACCCTCCTCTCCGCAGTTACATAAACAGCAGGCAGGGATGCTCCGGTGCTCGTTGCAATGCTGTGAGCGTTCAGGAAAATAAAAAGTTCAAGGGTTTTTCCCCGCAAAAAACAAACGAATCTCTATAAACACAACCGACCCGCATGCAAAGAGATGGAGATTTCTCTCCGTGCAAGGAAGAGCAGCCGCTTTTGCGCTGGGGAGGAGCAGCAAGTGGCAGCAAAGGCCGTGTGGATGGAGGGATGGGGAGGATGGATTGGGTGCATGGATAGATGGATGCATGGATGGATGCATGGATGCGTGCATGGATGGATGCATGCATGGATGGATGGATTCATGGGTGGATAGATGCATGGATGCATGGGTGCATGCATGGGTGCATGGATGCATGCATGAATGGATGCATGGATATCAGCACTTGCTCTTGCAGAAGGTACAAGACGCAGCGAGCCGGGCCGGGTGCCTGCGGTTTGTCAGGAACGTTTCCTAACGGCTTCGCTCCGTGCCCATCGCTTGCAGCGTGCGCAGTGTTTAGAGGGGAGGACATCTGTAAAGCTGACGAGCGATGATAATTTAACCAGGAGTCCGGCCAATTTTACTTTTAAATCAGATTTCAGCCGGGCGGGCTGTACCACTGGAAATGCCAGCGCTATTTATAGCGGGAGCGGAGGGAAGGCACGAGGGGAAGGTTTGGAAAACTCCGGTGTTCCGGCAGCTCCTCAGCGGAGCTGGGCTCGGAAGGGGCAGGATCCGCCACAGGATCCGCCTGAGCCTGCAGAGCCACCGTCTGCTGCTTCCTTCCCTTGCCCTCCTGTCCCCAAACGTCCCCAAAGGCCACGTTATGGGCCCAAGGGGATGTCCTACAACCCAGGGCATCTCCCAGGGGGTTTGCAGTGACCAGCCCATCGGAGCCCCCTAGGACCCACATGGGGGAAAGGCGATTCCAGAGCTCCTGTTGGGAGCATCGCTGCATTTCCATTCGGAAAACAGGCCCTGCCTGGCATTGTCGGGGCTTTCCCTTTCCCAAGCTGAGGAGGAAGCGCCCTGCATCCCATAGGATGCAATTTATGCCTAGAAAGGCTGGAAAGCTCCTTCTGGAGGTGCAAGAACAAGTGTCACCCAGGGCAGAGACGCTGCCCTGGGGACACCGGTGACCGAGGGTTGATTGATGGAGCAGCCCTAGAGATGAAATTAATAACGGGCTCATGAAAACCCTGCCCAGCTTTTGGCACGGACGCTATTTCCTCTCCCTTTACACCCAGGCAACTTGCAAATTTCCCCTCCGTAATGTGGTTCAAAAAGTATTTCCTCAAGAGTTCTTCTTTTGTTTTCCTTTGCATTAAGGACTGGTCGTATAAATCTTCGGTGCAAACTGCTTTCGCTCCGGTCCCTGCAAACAGAGCGGGTGTTAATGCAGCGGATGCAACAGGAGCAGCAAAACCCACTGGGTACTGTCAGGGAGCAGCAGGAGCCTTTTCCACAATTGCAAAAACAGGCTTTTTGGGGGAAAAAAATTGGGATTTGTTGTTATGCCAAAACACTTGCAGTAAATGGTATTTTTCCACTGTCACCTTTCCTGGGGATGATGCTCAGTGTGAGTATTGCCAGGCAGCAGCAGCAAGCGAGATGAATTTGTTGTTTATTGGGCTGAAAGATATGAAATTGTGCGAGGGATTCCCTGGAGAGCGGCTCTGCGTCTCCCTTCCCGGCTCTCCCTTTCCCTGTGTTGTCATTAAGGAGTTTATGAGGCCCTGGGACATCCCCGGAAATAAAGGGGGACGAGCCCAAGCCAGCCGCGGTGCCGTTTGCTGCGGATCGATGCATTTCTTGCTGCATTTCATTCTCAGCTGAAATAACTGCACTGCACAGCAGGGAGAAAGTCCAAAACAAGACGTTTAGGGCTGAGAAAATGACTTTTCTTATGTTAAAAAGGTCTCTTTCCTGCAACCTGCTTTGCAAAGTGCAGGAGCCTCCTCCAGCTCCAATATTGAGGTTCCCTAGTTTATTCGGGTGCTGCTTTCAGCTCAGTAAGTGACTCTTGTGCTCTCCAGCGTTATAAAAAGCGTCACACATTGAAGGAAAAATAAATCCCTAAGGAAGCGCGTTTGGGCCCCACTCCTGGCAAGGAACTTGCAAATGAAAAGCGTCCTGTGGGGCCCGGGCCAAAAGTCCACGCAGAGCCCTGCAAAAGGCTGGGAATAACCTCTTTGCCTAATATCTGCCCGAATGGAAATGCAAAGGATTGGAGCAAAATGCAATTCTAGGGTTTGCAGCCCCTGGACCACCCTGCGTTGCTGGGAGATCCCAAACCCCGCGGTTTTCGGCGCTGCCCTGGCAAACCCCCTTGCATTTCCATCCTGCAAAATGCGCCAAGAAAAGCAGCGCGTTTGCTCAGCGTGCAGCAAGAGGAGCGCAGCCTCCCGCGGCGCGGAGCGAGCGGCTCCGGCTCCCAAAACTTTCAGTTCTCGCGTTTTCTTTATCCCTGGAACTGGGAGCAACAGCTGCCTGAGCGCTACTTGCTCCCTCTTCAAGGTGATAGAACAAATTCACTGCAGTGGCACCGTGCATATAATGAGGATCTTTTGTGTTTGGGCTGGGACAGGTCTGGGACTATTTTGGTTTTGTTTCTGCAGGTTGCTCAGGCTTCTCCTGCAAATTAATCCCTGCCTATTTTTTGCTTTCTGCAAGCGACTGGGTGTATTAGTTTCCTAGGACAAACTCCTTTGCCCATTCCTATTTCCTCTTCACCTTCCTCCGTGCCAGGGAATATCGGCCACGTGGCTGTTTCTTCTCTCTGATGTTATTAAAACACATTGCAATGAGTTGCCTCCGCGAGCGCAATCCTGGCGGATTCCCGTCAGCGGATCCGTGCCGCAATCCCGGCGGATTCCGAACATCCTGACGCATTCCCGTCACCGTGCCTGGCTCGTCACCTTGCCCCAAGGAGGCAAAAGGGGGCTATGGCAGAGCCTGTTTCCACGTCCACGGAGCAAACCCACTTGGATTGATGTCCCCATCGCTTTCCTCCCTGCCATAGGGGACAATTTCTTGACATAACGTGTGTTCTAGTGGCACTAAGAGCATCCCCGATAGCCCAAATCACTGGGGTTGAGGTGTGAAGCGACTGCACCTCTTATCAGTAACCAGACATGGAGCAAGCACAAGCAAATCCCTGGGAATTGGCCAGCTCTGGCCCCGGCGTTAATTAGCAGAGAGCGCTGGAACCGTGGAAAGTTTCCTAATTGGAATGAGATTCCAATGCCGTGGATTTAGGCAGATTTAGGGCTGCTAAAAGCAGGATGCTGCATTGGATGGGCCCGTGCTCGGCTATTAACATCTGCTACTACCATCCCGAGGAGGAGGAGGATGAAGAGCTGCAGGGGAAGGGTCCAAGCCAGCGCTCTCATAGTCTTAATTTCTCTCTTGGTCTTTGCAGCCTGGTAATATCCTGCAGCCAGAGCCCATAAATCCGCTCGTGGGGAGTTTTCCCAGCCATGTGCAATGTAATTTCAGATGTTACGTGCGGCGCATAACCTGGCAACCCACCTACGCGCTGCGGGCGAGCGGAGGCAACGGAGCTAATAACAGCAGAACATTTGGCTGGGAGCAGCGCGCGCCGCGGCTCTGAACTATTGACTTGCCAGGGGAGCCGCGAATTAGAAAAACAGGCAAGGAGAAGCAAATTGCCGCTCTAAAAGGCGGCTCTGACACGAGCCATCTATTCCGGGGTAATCGGATTTTCTCTTCTCTTTCCTATGGCTCCTCCAAAGCCGGCGGCCAGGGTTAAGCCGGGCCGTTTTGCATCGATCGAGGGCACGAAGCGATGCGGTGCTGCAGGGCGATGGGTGAAACGGGTTGTTTCGCTCTGTCTTTGCGGGTCCCTTTTTGCACCCGCAGGACATGGGTCTGACCATGGGCTCGAGCTGCGGGATGTGGCAGCTTCATCCCCATTTGGGGCTATTAGAAGTTTCCCAGCAGCGACCGCTTGTAAAAGGGAGAAGCAAAAAGCAGGAAACCTTTCCAAAACGAGGGTTGCAGGACCATAAACCTCCCCTCATCAGCACCACCAGTGTTAACTGCACTCGTTTCCCTCATTGGTGTCTATTGAAGCCCCAGATAAACTTGTCTCATGTAGAAGCAGGGTGTTTTCCCCCTTTTTTTCCATATTCCCATGCAC
This sequence comes from Crypturellus tataupa, assembly GCA_034781795.1. Classification (NCBI taxonomy): domain Eukaryota; kingdom Metazoa; phylum Chordata; class Aves; order Tinamiformes; family Tinamidae; genus Crypturellus; species Crypturellus tataupa. Next base: position 4,832,144 of record JAWLRI010000191.1, on the reverse strand, counting down.
ACGTTCCCCTTTCTCTTCGTATTTTTCCTGCTCTGTCTTCCCCCAGATGCTCCGAGTTCAATCCAGCCGCGCTCAGATTTGGCTGTAATGCAACCAGGTCGTACAGATGTGCTCTGTAGGAGAGGGGGAACCTTTTTAATGCTGAAATCTGCACTTAAAGAGTGTCCCTCGGCACGAGGCGCGAGGCTGCAGGCAGCGGGTCCCTCCTTGCACGGCTGGAGACGCTGCTCCATGTTGCAGAAATGCAACTTTGGGCATTTTCAGAGGCAAATCAGGCACTTTGGGAATGCCTCCCTTGCTGCTTTTATGTATTTTTTATAGTGTCAATAAGCAATATAGGGGCCGTCCATGCTGATGCGAGCCTGGAGATGGACACAAACCCCCAAACTCAGATTTACTGTGGAACGGAGCCCTGCATGGCCAAGGCTGTTGCATTCACATCTCCTACCTTTCCTTTCCCAGTGGGAAGTGTGTGCAGGAAGGGCAGGAAAAACAGGGTGAAAATGCCTTCTCCTGCCGCCTTCTTGGAAAATGGGAATGATTGATGCCCAGGACCTGCTTTTTGGGTGGCAGGATGGACAGATGGTCCCCCAATGTGTCCCTTGTGCAGCCGAGAAGCGGTTAATGCCACAGTCGGGAAGGCGAAACTGCCAGGGGAGCCCGTGCGCTCCCGGCGAGCTGTAAACTCCTTGGAAATGCGGACTTATAAGGCAGCGCTTTGGGAAACCTCTTCCTGAGCCGCGCGGCGGTAATGGGGGGTGGCTCCATTTTTAAATAAAAGCACCGGAGCGGGAGCTTCCCGCGTGCGGGAGGGATGCGGCGCGTCCGCGGATGCTGCTTTCCCTGCGCCGCCATCCCGGTCCCTGTGGCCGGGCAGGGCTGAGCATCCGAGCGGCGTCTCCCAGCCACGGAATTAACGGGAAAGGAGCCTTTCTGCATCTCCCATGCGGTTGCTTATAGCAATTTTATTAATGTGGGATATGTAGAGCCCAGAAGGAGTTAAATAAACCATAGGCAGAGCAGGGATTTTACCTGTAGATCTTCCAAACCAGACGCAGGCAGAAGGCAGCCGGATCCCACGGTGCAGCAGCCACTGCCCTGGAAGCGCCCAAGGAAATTGCTCCAGTTTTGCCCCAGTTTTGCCTGGAAATTCCCCGTGGGATTCCTTGCCCCTTCTCCTAGAGGAATCCCAGCCATTTATGGAATTGTCAGGCTCCGGATTAGCAAAGCGGTAATTAACTGGAGTCAATTAGCGGCACAAGCTGTGCACGCAGACGGGGTTAGGGCTTCCCTGGGGGCAGCACCGGGCTGAGCCGGGTTCACCAGGGAAGGGCGGCTCTTCCAGGCGGGAATGCTGGCCCCAAAAGGGCTGCTCCGAGGCTGAGACCACGTGGAGGAGCCTTTCCCCCTTGGAGAGGTTGTTCTGCTCTTCTCCCGAGCGCTGGAGGGGTCTTTGGAGGAGGATTGTGTCTGCCCCAAGCTCATAGGTGACACGAATGGGGTCAGGCAGTTCCATCCTCGGCTGCAACAGGGCAAGCATCAAGGTCCAGTGTGCAGCACCGTGGAGGTTCCCTTCTCCCCAGGCTCCAAGCACCTTTCCCATGGGATGCACATGTCACCGGGATGCACGTGGCACCGGGATGCTCCCCCCGCTGACCGGTCCCAGCCAACGCTCCGTCCTTGCCCATGTGTCCGCACTAGGGCCGAGCGCCGCGAATCCGCCTCCCTCCTCCGCACGGGACCGGGTTTCCGCCGGCTCCTCGGAGCGAGCGCCGGGGCATCCCAGCTGGATTCAATCCTCGCCAGCTGCAGTGGCCGCAGCCCAAGTCGTCTGGGCGGCTGCTGCCAAGCGCCGCCGCGGAGGAGAGCACAGGGCTCCGGTGACAATCCCCGAGCGTTTGATGTCCCCAGGCTAGCGGGTGGCCTGTGCATCCCTATGCAGCCGGGGCAGGTTTTATTTTGCAGACCCACAGCAGCGGCTTTGCAAGATGATGGAGCAGCAGCTGGACCAGAATGGTGCAGAATGGGTGCAGAATGGGATGCTCCGGTTGGCGCTGGAGACATGGGCGCTCTGGAAGGGATATGTACCCTCCACATCACCGTGGTGCCCCAAAAGCGATGCCCGCTGTGACACCCAGCAGCCAGAAGAGCGGTTAATCCCCCAAACAGGTTATTTCCCTCATCCCAATGGGCTGTACCCCGGTGCAGGTGTGATCGGTGCATGTGCTGGTGTGCAACTGTCCTGCAACACGTGGAGAGCCCCCCGCTTCAACGAGTTAGGAACAGTTAGGGGTACCGTGTAACTGCAAAGTGATTAGTCCTCTGCAGGGCTAATTGCAGCATCCCACGATGTCCAGGGCGAGATGGGGCTTTGGAGACCCTCTGGCTCTGGGAACACCAGAAACTTTGGAGTCTGCAAGAGCAGGACGCGCGGGTGCCAGCCCTGGTGCACAAAGGGGACATTTGCTTAGACGCAGCACAACATTGCGGTGACACTGAGCGATTCCCCGGCTGCTCACGGGCCAAATCCCGCCTTGCACCGGGAAGCCGCCGCGTGCTTAAAGCCACCACGGCGGGTGCCATCCCGCAGGCGCCACCGCCGTGACCGCGTCCCCGGGCTGCCGGTGCCACGCGGTAGCCGGCGAGCTTGAATCGCGAGCAAATATTTTCTCTAGATCTTTCAGAAAAATCTCCTTCGGCCCGAATTGAAAATAAACATTGCCATGTTTGGACATCTCCCCGGCGCTCGCCCCGCCGGCGGCTGCCTGAACTCTGCCTGACGGGTGACTCATCCCAGGCCCTTCCCGAGCAGCCGGAGCGGCCGCGGCTGCGCTCGTGCTCCGCGGGTGACATGGCCAAAGCACCGGGGACCCCAAACCTTCTCCTTTCCCCATGCAACACATTGCACCGAGCACTTTGACTTGACAGCAGGAATTTGGGGTGCAAAGGATGTTTTCGCCATCTGTGTTTGCACCCGCTTTTTGGCACCACAGGGTCCGCTGCGATGCTGGCACCAGCATCCATTAATGCTCTTTAATTAGCGCTCTGCAAAACTGCAGCTCGATGAGGGGTAGCTTTGCAGGTAGAATTGTGCAATAATTAAGGGGCTGCTCTGGGTAAGGGGGTCTGCTCTCGCTGGCCGGCAATAGCTGCAGATCTGCAAAATGCAGGGCTGCAGAGCGGGCAGGAAGGGTCAGATCCGTCTCCGTGCGCCTTATCCGCTCGTCCGACCTGAACAGAGGGGATGGGTGATGGGGGTGGATTCCTTTGCTTGCATGGGAAGGATCAGAAAATGCAGCTGTTTGGACCGTGCAAGAGGCATCACCCGAGGCGGAGCTGGTGCCCAGGCCTGGCAGCCCCTCTTTGCACCTCGGTGCTTTTTGACACAAGTCCCCCAAAATTACCCCAAAACCCCAAATAATCCCCGTGGTCTGGGACACTCCAGGGCGATATCTGCTCTGTTGTAACAAAAGGCAAATCTCATCCCTTCGCTCTGTCTCCCTTCCATTTCGTATTGTAAGGACATTTCATCCAAAAACTATTTCAAGCAAAATATTATTTTTAAGGGTTTCTGCCGGCGTTCGCCTCGTCGCTGCTTGCACATTGCAGCACCGGCCACGCTTGCAGCACGCTTGGAAAATCACCCTTCCTCCTTCCATAATTTTCTGAGCATTTTGCACAACCTCCTGTGCATGTTGTGCCCGGAGGGCAAGGCCAGGGCCCTCCTGCACCCTGGAAAGGGTCCAGCAAGAAAAAAGAGTTTAAAAGGCAAAAAGCAATCAAAACCGCGTGGCTTTGACCGCGCTTTATTTTTCTTCCTTAATTTAGTCAAAAACAAGGCAACATCCAAAGGTTCCAGTGGCCAACTTGTTCTTTAATTGCCTTATAAATCCTTTAGATTAAAATCCGATGTTTTCCCCGCAAATGAAGTTACAGTCTATTGATTTGCTGCAGACGGGATGTGGATGTGCATTGGAGTACTCCGGCTAAACCCGGTTTGGGCAAGGCCTGGGAATGGGACCGCTCTGTATTCCAGAATCTGGGATGCAGCTGGAAAGGTGGAGCATGGGAGGAACATGGAAGCAGCCAGGAGGAATCATAGTGGATTCTCCTGCAATTCTCCTGTGATTTCCCTGAACCGCTTCCTTCCTCGCCTTGGTTTTCCTAGCTGCAGGATGGAGGTGATGCTGCAACTGGAAAAAAAGGCACTTTTTGCATTTTTCTCTTTTTTCTGCTACTTTTTTACTCCCTTCTTCACAATTTAAGAAATATAGATACATATACCCCTATACATGTGCATATATAATGTATGTATAAATATATGTGTGTGTATGTACTTGATAAGTGCATATCTTGCCCCTGTCCCTAAGCCAGCTCAAAACTATTGGACGCCAAATGGGAATGCCAGGCCTTTTCCCCAGAGGATTCAGCATTCCTCTTGGAACCAGCGGGATGTTTTAGGCAGGGAGCCACAAACAAGGGCACAGAGCGTTGCCACGGAGCAGGATCCAACACGAAAATACAGTTTCTTGGGAATCGAGAGCTCCGTCCGGAGCGCGCGGTGCTCCCGGGATTGCACCTCCCCGCGGCGGTTGCCAGGTTGGGATTGAGCCTGCACCCTCCTTGCAGAGCAATTAGAAAGCGGCTGCCCTAGAAACCTCCTGGAAACGCGTTTAATTGGGCTCTGCACAATAAACCGGGAACTTTGCAGGTTGTTGTGAATATGCGGGATATTTTTTTCCCCCCCACACCTTTTATACCTCGTCAGCAGCTTGCAGCTATGGTAACAACAGAGAGATGAAGCAGAAGCTTGATTAAATCAATACATCAGACAAGCACCTAATATATGCTGTGCTCCTTCACCCCCAAATAGAAAAACTGCTGAAAAATTAGACTAGATAGAAGGCTTTTTTTCCCCCATAGCAAATCATTGGGATCACTATATTAATTTTTTTCTGACTCTTTCTTTCCTCCCTGCCAGCTTTGTGTTAAAATTGGCCTTGTCTTTTAAATGGCAATATCATTATTGGCAGAAAAATGAGTTGCATGCAAAAAAACCTTGGGAAATGGGACTGTGGCCCTAAAAGTGACTTAAACACGGCGTTATCCCGAAGCTCCCCTGAGCAAGGAGGACTTTGTGCCCGGGATTTCCGCAGGCTTTTCCTAGCTTGGAAGCCACCAGAAAGCCCTTGGTGGCACCTTCTCTATCATGATTCCGTATTATCCTTGGGCTGCCTTGAAAACAGGGATTCAGCCCCGAAAGAGCTGGAGAGGGCTGCATTTTCCAGGCTGATGGATGGGAGTGGGAGCAGGCAGCATTCCTCGTGGATCCGGAGGGGATAAACCAAGCACACAAGCCCCAATGCGACTCGGAGGAGCAAGCAAGGCAACCCCTGCTTTGCTTTTGCAGCATGCAAGCTGGTTTTTACTTAGTTTAGGGATTTTGGCAGGGAAATCTGCACGGATGTGGCTGTGGAACTGCAAGTTGGGTGATAGAGTCTTGGGTGAGTGGGATTCCCGCTTGGTTTCTATCGGGATGCTGGAAAAGCAGTGCCAAGATCCAGATTTCCCAAGATAGGGGGTCACCAAGGGAGCCTTAACGTGGGGCAGGGGGCTGAGCCACCTCCTGGGGTGTCCACGGGGTCTTCGGCACCGATTCCTCCCCCTCAGGTCTCCGAATTGCATTTCTGTCCTGAAAACTTTAATAAATTAATAAATTAAGAAAGCAAATTTTGGCAGGAAGAGCAGACCTAAGTATTCACTGACTCCGTAAGAGCCAGCGATGGGTCTGTCACCTGCTCATGCCTTTTCTCTATGGGTGCTTATCAAAGCAATAGGTGACTTGGGGACACTTTGCACCAAACTCTGTGTAATTGTAATTTTGGAACGGCTTCTCCCTTGGTCCCTGCTGGTGAAACTGCCCGAGTTATTCAGGATCCCCCCATAGCGCTTGAGTTTAGCTCCGTTCATGTGTTTGTGCTCTGGGGAGAGGCAGTTTTCAGAGTCTCAGTCACCACTTTGGGGCAATTCCTTAAATAAGCAGAAATGATCAGACATTATTGGGGAAGAACCGCCGGGTCCTCTCATCCCATTGGGAAGTGCAAGGGCAGAGCATCCCCTGCATCCGGACTCCCAACACGGGACTCGGACATGGCATTTTCCAGCCCTTTCCTCCAGCTTTTCCCAGCTCTGGGGATGCTGGAAACCTCCTTGGAATTGCTTGCACGGGCAGCGCCGCTTCCCTTTGCGCTTCCTCATCAGCCGCCTCCTCACGCGCACGCGCTCCGTCCGGACCGGGGGGACCAGTTAACCTTCATCAAAGGAGGCAAATGAAAAGCTGCAAAATAATCTTGTTGGAGTGCTCAGATTTAAAGATCTGACATTAGGGAGAGTAAATGTCAAACGGGAGTTTAAACAACAGAACCTCCCAGGAAGGGCCAAATTTTTCTCTGGTGCCTCCAGCTGTAAATCCCTTGCTTCCCGCAAGGAATCGGGCCGTATCCCTGCATAAACTTTGCATTCCTGCCCCGAGTCACTGGCCCTGTGGAAGTTTCCTTGCAGGAAGCCCCATCGTGAGCTGATCGCCCATCTGAGCTGCAAACAGAGAGCCACAAGTTTGATTTTCCCCATGGTTCTTGCACTGGGTTATCCCTGAACTGATGCTCAGGGAATGATGCTTAAACATCCCTTAATTGAACAAAAAAAGCAGCTAATCTCCTCAACGCGCTGCTTTTTCTCAGAAGCTGCCAGAAAATTGATCAAATGCTGAGAAACCTCCTCCAGCTCCGTGGCAGCACGGACTCGAGTTGGGAACTTATTCCTGAGGTTCCCTAATGAAGACGGATGATGCTTGTGATACCGGGGAAAGGAAAACAGAGCTTGCGATTCAGGGCGCAGGAAATATATTATTATATCGTTAATTATAGTCCACAACACAGCGTTGGGAGAAGTGTCAGGACCGTGGGGTTGCCTTCCCGCACGCTGGAGGTTCCTTCAAGGAGATTTGGATTCCTGCAGTGGCCAAAACGATCCCATGTAGCTGCGCTAGGAAGATCCCATCCAAGGCAGCGGCCCTTGCAGCTCCATGTGGCAGGAACGTTAATTAAAAGACGTTCTATGAAATAATTGTTATCAATCAACCCAACAGCCTGGCCGAGCGGTTGGGATTGTGGCAGGACACTGGGGGCTGCCTGCAAATTGCAAGGTCAAAACACACGAGCTTGGCCCCGTGCACGCTGCAAAGCAAAAGAGTTGGTGTTTCCCTTGATTTGTGTGAGTGTTTTGGGGGCATCCTTGGGAATTTGGGAGGGAAAGGGTTGGGTGTTTTCCCGCTGGGAATAGGTCCTGCATTGCCTGCAGCCGCTGCATGCAGCGGGGCATCCGCTTAACCTCCAGCTCCGGGCTGAGACAACTCTATGAGACGGGCTTTGCAGGAAGCAAACCCTGTGGTTGGCCTCCAAGGGGGACCCGCGTGGTGCCATCGCGCTTGTGACCTCCTTGGTGGCTTTGCAGCGCCCGGCTCCGTTTGCAGCGCCCGGCTCCGTGGTGCTTCATCCCCCGGAGCCTCTCGCAGGGCGGTTTGCAGCAAGGTGCCGGGCCGCCCCTCTCCTCCTGCAATCACTCAGCTGCTTCTCAGCTGTTTCCCGGGACGAGACAAACTCGTGCCCGCTCCCAAGCAGGGGTATCGCTTCTTTTTTTTTCTTCCCCCTTTTTTCTCTTCCCGTTTTACGGCCGGGCTAAGCTGGAACAGCTGCGGGAGGGGAGAGCCGAGTGCCGGGCATAGCAGTGCCAGGGCGAGGGAGCTCGGCACGGCCGTTATTTGCGGCTCCTTCCCTGCTGCGTCTCCTGCTTTTGGAGACCCTGTCCAGGCAAAACGGAGGCTTTTGGGGTCTGGGGAATGAGCAATGGGGCTGGAAGGGGCAGGAAAATATATATGGTGTCTACAGGCTCTATAGGAGCCACGACGCTGTTTCTCTGGGGTGATTCTTTATGTTGCCTGCAATTTTTCATGGAAAGCACAAGTTTTCTGTCCTTCCCTAATTTTGCTTGTTAGTATTAAGTGAACAAGAGGTTTGTTTTTTGCTTCTGAGAGTTGAAAAAGGTGCAGGGTTGCATGGGGTGCGTTGCATGATGTGCCAGGCTGGGCTTTGGCACCAAGGGGTCCCGCCGTGTCCTGCTGCCCAAATCACAGAGCAGCCACCACCCAGCACTGGGAAAGCAGGCGGAGAGGAGCTCCGCATCTGCAAAACCCCAAATAAATCACTCCTGAGCTCGCTAACCGGCACCTGCTGCTGGTGCCAGCCCCGGGGTAGGGATTTAGTAGCACGACCCGTGTAATCCACACTCTCCCCTCGTCTTTCCCGCATCCGCAGCTGCTGCCCCTTGTGCTCACTCGTTTTACTCAGCCCTTGACGTGCTACGTTTTTATCCAACATTTTTTTTCCAAGCTGCTTAAGTTGTTTTTTCCCCTTATCTGCATAAAAAACAAGTTTCAGCTCATTAAGTTGTCCTACTGTAGGCAAACTGAGCAGGTCCCACCACGGATACTGCACATGGGGCAGAGCTGCTTGTGGCTACCCACCTCTTGCCGAGGACTGCAGCTAAGGGGAGATAACCCAATGCAGTGGATATTTTCAGGAAATATCCAGGAAACTGGTAATTTCTAGGAAAAATAAATGTTAACTGCAAGGACCTTGCGTCTCCAAAACATCCCGCAAAAGCTTTTGAAAATAGCTTTGCATTTTTAAATGAGGAATGGTGATGTTTTCTGGAGAGCAGACTGTCCGTGGCTGCTTTTTACCGCCTTGATGAGCCCCCTTTTCCCTCCTTTGGATAAAAGGTTCTCCCCAAAATTGCCGACCTTCCTTTAAGGAGAGCTGTGCCGCCAAGGGCAGCCTTTGCGCAAGGGGAGGAAGAGCAAATACGGAGACGCGCAGGAAAATGTGGGTCATTTCGTAGAACTAGGGCAGCCGGGGGAAGCCCCATCTGGAGTCTGCGATCCGGAGACGAGCGCGATGGGGATGGCTGAGGTTTATGCTCAGTTTGCTCCAAGCAAAACGGTGCCTCTCCGCGCGTGTCCCTGTCCTGCTCCCGCTCCGGCTTTCCCAGACTGACGGCCGTCATTCCCATCGTGAGGAATGTGGTGGCGTCGGGAGCGGAGCTGCTCGTGCTCTGTCCCACGTCCAGGTGTGCACACTCCGTGTGAGGTGTCCCCTGGGATGTGGCCAAGGGACCGGGGACATTCCCGGCCTGGTGCTTTGGATGAAGCCGGTGCAATCCCAGTATCCGTGGGGGCTGCACCGAGCTCCTGGACCACAAACCTCAAGATCCGCTGCTGTTGGCCCCGTGACACCGCAGTTTGGAGGAGTCCTGGACCCTCCTATGCATGGAGAAGCACATTATTAATCTATTAATTTATTTATTTTCATCCCAATGTGCAAGGAGAACTTGGATGCCCGGCAGCCTCTTGATGGAGCAGGGCTCCATCTGCATCGCTGACGTCGCTTGTTGGGGTTGTTCCCACCGGCAGCATCCAGCCCTTGTCCCCTACAGCTTGGTGGCAGCCTCAGCTATCAGCTGGTGACAAACTGGTGGCCTCGTCCAGACCAGCTCATGGTGCCGGTGGGAGAAATCCAAGAGCAGCTCGGGCTGCAGATGCTGGATTCCTCTTCCCAAGTAGAAAAGCAGCCCGCTGAGACACATCCGCATCCAGAATTGCCTCTGTTTGGAGCTCCAATGCTGGAATGCGCTCCTGGAATTGCCCGTGTGCCCTTGGCGAGCCCAGGGTTGGCTCCAGAGGGAGGGAATGGGAAAGCGGCTCCAACGCCGCTCGCGCCGGTGACGTTCTTGGACGTGCAAGGGCAGCGCGAGGCCCCGCTTGGCACGAGGCTGCCAAGGGGAGAGCTCTGCCAGCGCCGCAAGACTCATTGCAAACCAGGCCAATCGCTTGCAAAATTATTCAGAGGAGAAAGCGGAGGACGGGGCGGGAGCCCTGGTGCAGTGCAGCAACCGCGGGGGAATTGCGCCCAATTCGGAGGGAGAAATGGGCACATATAACAACAACAAGGAGGTTTTTATGGAGCGCTTTCAGGTTGAGATCTCAGGTTTTTGCTGGAAATGCACATCATTTATCTTCGTTTTTCCAAGGGTTGGAATGGGTAGGAGTAGGCGCCAACGGAGTGATGCGAGGAGTGCGTGTGTGCAACTCCTGCTTTGGACTGGGCTCTCCGGTGGAAAGAGCAGAACCTGGAGGCAGGGGATGAGTTAGGGTCACATTGAAGAAGTGACAGAAGGGGCAGTGTCCGAGTGGAAGGAATCGCTCAGCATCGCGCTCAGCTTAGCCCCAAGGGCACGGGATGAAAAGCGCCATCCAGAGCCAAGCGGGTGCATCCAGGGCGGCGCATTCCTCATTGGAAAACCAGCCCCTGCATCCGTGGGGTCACGGAGCGATGGGAATCCCGAGCGCTGCTCCCCTCCTCGCGACAGCCCCGGGATGTAGGATCAGCCGCCGCCGCCGCTTCCCACCCGCGAGAGGGGGTTACGGGCCGGTATTTTTAGCCTGGCGGCGCCGCGAGTATCGAGTGAGCGGGCGGATCGTGTTCTCACCGCGGGGGGTTCCCGGGAATTCCCTGGGGAAACCCTAGGGAGCTCCGTGTAAATGGAGAGCGGCGCCGGCTTTCCCGGCGCTGCAGGAAGCTGCGTTATCGAAGCCAGGAAAGCTGCTCGGATCCCACCCGTCACCTGCGTCTGGCTTTGGGCACCCTTCCCGACGGCTCTGTCCTCTTCCCCTCGGCTCCTCCGTTTATTATTTTGTCCATCTTTTTTGACGGGAGGGATGACATCGGCTCTGGGGCGGTTTTGCCCGTGTTTCAGCCCTGAAAGCAGGTAACAAAGTGGCTTGGGAAATGCAGGGCACTCTGCAGTGCACAATGCGCCCATGGACATGACCTTTTCTTTGGCGGTTTCCCCCTCCCGAGTTTCTGTGGGTTTTTATTCAATTCGGTCGCTCGAAGGAGGTCAGGCTGGCTCCGTGCAGCCGCTTGTGCAGAAAATCCCGTTATTGGGGGTGGCTGCCCCGAGCCCTCCAGCTGCACTGGGAATTGCAGCTCATTCCCTGCACCGAGTAGTTCAGGAGAGCAGAGCATCATCCTGCATCCCGCAGCACCCCAAATTTTGGGGTAAAAGCACCAGAAAACTGCAGATCCGTGAGGGGGTGACCTACATACGACACAGCTCCTTGCTCCGGAGACGCATGGATTTGTGCCTGGTGTCCCCGGCACTCGCTGCTTTGATGCCGCCTCTCAATGCTGCTTTGGTTCACGTGCCCTTCCCTGGTTCTCCCATTCCCGGGATTTTCGGAGGCGCATCCCGCAGCCAGCGCGGGATTTGCAGTTTCTCCTGGAAGGGAAGATGTGGATCCCTCGTGCGCTGCATTGGGCACCCTCTCTTGCACCTTTTTCCACCCAAAAACGCACCTTTCTCCCCCGTCCCATCCCCGTGTCATCCTGGCGAGGTCTCACAAGGTGGCAGTGTTATTGCTAGACCTGGGGCGCAGTAAATGTCAGAGTTTAAGGTTTTCAGGTGGTGACACTTTGCAAGGTGCATTGTAAGAGGCAGCATTTGCAGCGTCGGCAGCTGCGAATCCCTTCGGAGAGGCCAGAGAGAAGCAGGAGCAAGCGGGAAAGCAGTCAGAAAGTGGCATCTGCTTGGAGGGAGCAAGGTCCTGTCTGTGCTGGGGTGGATTCATGTTGTTTTTATTGCTGGTTTTGGAAAGAGGCTGCCCGCTTCCCAGGAAATTCCTTGGATGCGGTGGGAACACCCGCTGGGGGGGGTCATGGATCTTGCTGGGCCTCCTTGAGAGCCCTCCATGCCTGGCCAAGCCAATGCAATTCCAGAAAGCGCTTAGCTTGTCATGCAGGAATGTTTTGGGTGGAAACGATGGCAAACTCTGCACAGACCCCATTCCTCATTGTAGGAATTAGCAGAATCAAGCCAGGATGATGGTGCCCAAAGCCACGTTGCTGTGTGCCCTTCAGAGGGGCATCCAGAGGTGTCCGTCCCGCTTTTCCAGTGGGAAACTAGCTTTGCTGACCTGGGAATGGGTGACCACCCTGTGGTGAGCCCACACGTTTGGGTCCAGCCCAAACCCAACACCAAACCCCAGCATGGAGCAGGATCCGACGCTCCTGCTGCCCTCGGGTCTTTCCGACATCGCTCGCTGTCACTGTTTTGCGTGGGACGTCGGGTTTTGTTGTGCTCGTTACCGGTACGAGCAATGTGCAATATTAATGCAGATCATCCGTCAGCCTTGAAGTGAGTTTGGGAGCGATGATCTGAGCGTTGGAACGAGCGTGAGCTGTAAAACCAGCCGCTCTTCTGCAGGGTGTCAGTGCGGGTACGAGGGAAGGCAAATTCGGCGACTGCAGCCGGGTGGGTGTTTTTCATCCGCTCCTTTTGAACCAGGCTGTTTTGCTGGCACTCAGCTAGTGCAGGTGCTTTTGCAGCATGTGTCAGTTAAGAAATGCTGGGGGATGCTAATGAAGCAAACTTTGCTTCCGAGTCTGGTTTCGTTGAGCGTTTCGGAGCTTTCGTTTGAGGATTCAAAGGCTTTTCTGGTGTTCGTAGGATTGTGCAAGGGATGGTTGTGGGAATACAGATTTATTATACTCTAATGTAAAACAAAAACAAAAAATTTATTCTAGTTTAGCATCTAAAATGGCTTGTATGTAGGTGCTAGGAGCTACCACGCCAGGTCCCTGGTGCGATGGGGTGGGAAGGAGTCGCATCCCATAGATGTCCCGGGAAGCCCAGCAGCTTCCCCTCGTGCCTGCCGGATCGCAAAGCTCGCTAAATCCAAGGGAATGATGGTGTAGGAATGTTGTAGGAATGGTTTAGTGCCCGAAACAGTGACCCAAATTACCTGCTTGCTGCCCTGTAAGTGATGAGAAACGCAGTTCGGGCAGAGATCGTCTCTCCCATCAGCCTTCCCATGGGCTCATGGTTGGTATTTACAAGTGTTATTGGTTTAGAGTGCATTTAATAGCAACAACTTGAATTTTATTTACTGTAATGCCTTTTTTTATTTGGTAAGCAGATTGGTTTGGTCTCGGTTTGTTTTTAAAAGCCTTATTCACCTCTAATCCAAAATAATACCGTCTCTACGGCTTTTAACGTGATTAAATAAGGGCAGCCTCCGCTTCCCAAACTGCATTGGATTTAGCACTAAATAAGACTACAGGGGCCTGAAAGGAGACGTTTTGGTGATCTGGGAGGACTGTGGAATTAAAGGGTGGCAAAGGAGAGACTTTTGCACCCAGTTTTAGTCCCTGGACTCCTAGGCTAAGGAGGAAGGACCTGGGTGACTCCTGCATTGCCCAGGCCACCAAGTCATCTCCTGGGCCACAACGCTGAGCTCTTTGGCTGCTGCCACTGCCCCATCTCCATTGCCCTCTCTATTCTCCATCCTTCTCCTTCTTCGTTGTCCTCCCCTTCCTGCTACCCTTGCACTGAGCACCCAAGAGATGCTCGAGCACCAAGTGAAGACCCAAGAGCGATTATTCCCTTGCGTGACCTTGTTCCATCGCATCAGCTCATCGTGTCCCATCTCCTTTGCGCTTAACTGGCGGATAATCCCTCACAAAGGGGTTTCGGGACGGTGTTATAGGGATGAAACCGTTGGACACGGCGCTTTGGGGTCTACCAGGTGGATGAGCACATAGAAATGGCTTAGGAAAGGCAGAGGATGAATCCACTGAGCGTTGCCGGAGGCTGCAAATACGGCAGAGGGAAGAAGTTTCTTGGCAAAATAATATAATTCCTTATTATTCTTATTGCTACTCCTCATAATAGCAGAGCTCAGTAAAAGTAGCAATTTGCAGACAAAGGGAAGGCACAGGCCCAAATGCGCTGCTAGTGGAGTAGTCTAGAGAGGGGCCCGTTAATGTCTCCTTTCACAGAACTACGTGTTTCTCCTTGTATAATATTAAACTCTTCAAATCCAAATTCATCATACCCCTGTGAAGAATGTGCATGCCCAAATGGTTAATTTTTTTCCCCCAATCCTGTCAATTCCCCCCAAAATGGTCCATATTTTGCACAAGGAATTGGAGGACAGTGCGTGTGTCCTGGTGGATGTCCCTACCTGGACCCCAAGGCAGATCCCTTGGCAGATCCGGGACACGCGACTCGGATCCATCCGAGTGTCACAAGGCAGGATTATGGGATACCTTCAGTTTGTCCTGTCGTGGCTCATCTTGGAATATGGCTCATAATTACGTAGCGCTTTTTCCATGTCCGCGGTGTCATTAATCCCTGTCAGGAGTAATGGGACATGACGGCCGGGGAGGACAGCAAGGCCGTGTCACTCGCTCTCGGGAACGGAGCTGCCCTTTAGGTAAATGGTAGTCGCTTCCACTGCAATTAGTGCTTTTTGAGATGTATTTGATTAAATTAGGTGTTCCTCTGCCAAAAGGGGAAATAATTAATCCACAAATGACTTGAGCGCCGGGAATTTTGCAGCTTCGCTGGGAGCTTTCCAAGACGTTTCTTGGGAGCAGGGAAAGGCAGGGCTTGATCGGAAGTCCTCGTCCTGGTGAATCCTGCTGCTTTTTGCTGGAACCTTGTCTCTGGGCTGCTTAAACAGAGGTTTAATTTCCAAAGCTCGGCCTTAGCTTGCAACGGGGTGGCTGGTGCCTTAGGCGCTGCAGTGAAGCGTGTATCTAACGCTGGATTAAATGAAGACCACATCTCATGGTTGATGGACCTGGGCATTATCACGGTCCTTTTATTTATTTTTATTTGATTTTTTCTCTTGGAATTTCCCACTGGAGCAGCAGCTGGACCCCAGGGCACCCTCGGGCACTCACGGGAGACGTGTCCTGTGCCAGGGCACCGTCCCCACCGTGCCCGGCGCCCAGCCCGCCCGTTTGCTGACGACGGAGGAGGTAGGCATGAAGTGTAATTAAATGGAGAGCATATTTAAACTGTTTTCTGAGCACTACTTATGAAGGAGCGAGGATATTCAGAGCATATTAAACTGTCAAATTTAATAAATCTTAAGCAGCGTGGCCACGGGCCAGCTCCGATGCGTATTTTTTGCCGTGCCATTTAATTAAGAGCGAGTATTGTTCTTGAAGCTCATTCATTGTTCAGCCCAATCTGAGGGCGCAGGAGGAGCCGTGGAAATGAGCTGCTTTGCAGGATGCTCCGGTCGGATAATGTTGTGTCTTAGTCTAGAAAAGGGAGCGCGTTCGCCCTTACCCAGCCCTGCGGCTGCTTTTTGGACCAGAAAACTGGTCGGACTAGGTCCAGGCAAGTCGATCGGAGCAGGGACAGTGTTGGGGATCCCACTTTGGGAGCTGCCGTTGAGTATCCGTGTGTTTTGCATGGGCTGTGGGATGGGTTTCCCCATCCCTCTGCATTGGAATAGCCCCTGGAATGATGCTGCCATCTCTCTCCTTCATTGCTCTCCTCCCACGTCTCATCCTTCCCAACGAGGTGCCTCTCGGAAGGCTGTCAGGGTTGCAATTTCCTGCTGCTTTTCTTTTCCTTGCAGCAATGCTTGAGCGCATCGCCTCAGACGTGCTCTTTCTGGAGTATTACTAGGTTTTTTGCTTCTGTTTGATTAAAAACTCATGAAAGCAGCAGTGCAAAGCCAGGCAAAACACCCAGCGAGCCCGAGTCTCTCTAGCCATGGCCAAAACCAAGCGGCTCAAGGACAGCGGGAGCAGGTGACGGTGCCAGCCCAGCTTCTTGCAGATGATTTTGCATGAGAAGCAGCTGGTGGCTGAGCGACTTGGTGACACAGCAGAAGGATGTAATAAAAAAAAGAGGATGGGAAGGGAAGAGAAAATTGTCACTCGGAGATGACAAGCGATTAGGAGGTGATGGGTAGATTGTCAAAAGCAATTAGGCACAAGACGGAGCGCAGGGCAAGCCGGGCAGGGTATATATAGACGGGAGAAGACGCCGCATTTATAAACCCAAATGAGGTAACGGGGGAAATCCTCCGCTCGCAGTTAGTCACTTTTAATTGCGGCGATGTTTCCAGAATTACACGTTCTATTGCCAATAACGCTGCAAAATGCTATTTTGAAAGCGGCTTCTCCACCCCCAAGCTCCCAGCCCGGCTTTTGGATGAGACCTCGGAGCGGAGCATATGCTTCCCTGATTACGCTACGGACTGGGTGTATTTCTGGCACCGTTCGGTGTCAAAACACTCTGTATTTTTAGTCAAATTGCTCGGTAGACACGAGCTCCTTGCAAAGCAAGGGAAAGCGGAGCTCCCCTGCAAATATTCTTGGAATTCCTTGAAAGGGGATCGGGCTGCTGCTTTGGCTCTCACCGAAATGACTCAGTTGCGCTTGAATTAAAGAAAGGGGCAGATTCGGAGCCAGGTAGTTGCGCTAAACGGAAAGGTATTCCATTCAGCGAGGACCAAAAGGTCTGGAGATCCTTGTGCTGGCTCTGACCGGGAGCGCGGATGCTCCTCCGTTCACCTTCCAGCTGGAGCAACAGGGAAAACGAGGAAACAGCCGGATTAAAGCAATCCAAAGGGCAGATAAGGGAGCTGCAGAGAGGGACAGACCGAGTCCTTCCCTCCGGATGACGACAATGATAAAGCAGCGGCAGGAGACGGACCCAACAACTTGGTCGGCATCAGTTGCGGTACCCAGCAGCCGCCCGATGCGGTTTGCTGGGGAGGATTAGAGGTTTCTCCCGTGTTTTTAAACCTTGGTTGATCTGTTTAGTCAACATGCAAAGTTTCCCGGGAATGCTGGGCCTCGCGGAAGCCTCGGCTTTTCTCACTGCAAAACAACAGTTGGGAAAAACACACAAAAAAGCAGAATAAATCATGAGGCGGATCAAGGCAGGGGTGGGCTGCTTTTATCTGCTCGCTGCCGCGTTGTCCCTCACTATTAACATTTCATGCCCCTCGCGTTCCCTTTCGAATCCGAGAGACAAGGCAGCCGCATCGGAGGCGCTGAGAGGAGCTAATGCAGGGGAGCGCTGTTAATTATTAATATTAATAGTGCCAAGGAGTTTATGGGGACTTTGGAGGAGGCTGCGCTGCCTGAAGATGCTCCCGAGAGGGGCCCTGCTCTGCTGCATGGGGCTGCCTTGGGCCTGGGTAATCGCAGCCAAATGCAGGATGTCTCATGCATTAATATATATATATATATATATATATTGCATTTTATAAATAAATTATAAATATGCATTTTATAAATATATTATAAATATATTTATATTTATATCATTTATTTCTCATGCATTAAAATACATATATATTTTAATATATATAAATAATAATTATTTTATATATATAAATATAAATATAAATATTTTATATATATATATAATTATTATACTAATTATATATATATTTTTTCTCACTAGCAAGCCCTCCCCAGGGCTGCTGATGGCTGAACCGGTGCAAATTGGCCCCTGCTAGCGTGGGCCATGGGACAGCATGAGATATTGGCACCTTTGCAGCACTTATGGACCCCATTTGCGTCAAGTGACTCTGTAGTAAATTCAGCAGAGGCCAAATCACAGGCCCTGCTCCAGGCCCCTTTGGTGCTAAAGATACAATCAAAATGCAATCGGGCATCCTTGCTAGGACATCCGCTGCCCCCCTATTCAGAGCAGTGCTGGAACGGGAGCAGTTTTGCAACATAAGAGCAGCCCTGATGAGCCTCCTGCCTTGGATTCCCCCCTGCTTTGCAGAAGCCTCTCTGTATTTTCCTCTAAATTACTCGGAGCCGACGGCTGCAGCCTGATGCGGGTATTTCTATCCCCTATTTAACGCTGCTGGTGGCTCAGCCAGCTCCTCGGCTCTTCCAAATTGTTTGTTTGCTTGCAGGGGAGGCGAACGTTGAGTCGGAAAAGGTTGGATTGCAAAAGATGGAGAAATCTGGCAGCTCTGTATCCCATCTAAGGGAGAGCAATCCATGGACCAGGGCATTCCTGGGTATCGTGGCCCAGAACACAGCTCCAAACTCAGAGCAGCTGCCCCATCCTGCAACCATCCTTGCAGCAAGCCTGAAAGCGGCGTTTCTTTGAGAAAATGGCCTCATTTTCACTTTATTTGTTTTATTTTCGCTTTATTTGCTTTATTTTTGCTTTATTTGCTTTATTTTTGCTTTATTTGCATGCTAGCGTCACTGGGCATCTCCAAAGGTTTGCTCAGGAAAGAGGCAGCACCATTACGAGCTCCATGTGCTTTTATTGCAGCTTATTAGAGCATCAGCGGGCGAGAACTTATTCCTGGTGCGCTTGGCTGTGCACAACAGCTTGCAATAAGCTCTTAATGCACATGCAGCCGTTGCTGCTAATAATCACTGAGCACATGTTCATAAAGCACTTCCAAGCAGGATCCTGCTTGGGAATGTTTTATTGGGAGCAATACCCAGGCTGGAGATGATGCAGCAGCACTGCTGCCGCCAATGCAAGCTTTAATGCAGACAAATCAGCTGTTGCTCGTGTTGCCGTGCTGCAAACCTGGAGGTAATGAACTTTTGGGGTTACTTTGGGTTTATTTAGTGATGCTGTTTTCCAGGTGAAAACAAGCTGTTTGCCCGTAAAATCTGGGCTAGGTGATATGCAGCTGGCTGCACCCCTGGTGCAGGGAGAGCAACTCCCCCTGGTCTGGCCATTTTCTGGTCTAAATATTTGAGTTTTGGCATCGTGCACTTTTATTGCAAGCTCTGACTTCTTGGGTCCAGTCCTCAGGTGTGAGCTCAGGTGTATGCAGTTTCCGGCATCATTTTGGGGAAAATTGCTGCGGTTTCAACGCTGTTGGTACCTGGTGCTTGCTTTTTATTTGTTATTAGACGGTTTACAAGGTATTTGGAGAGACGTGGTGCTTTGTTTGCCCCGGATGCTGGGGAAACCAAGTGGGGATCTGATCTTTTTCAGTGTATAGATACAAGCTCTAGGGTGGCACTTACAGGGTTGTGTCCATAGATCTGAGTTTGCAAAAGCCTAAATTGATAGAAATTAGGATTCTCTATGGAGTGAAGGGAGAAGGCAGATGTCATGAGGATTTGGTGCTTGCGTTTTGTCCCAGCATCGTCCTGCTGTGCTGAGACCCTCGGGATTGAGGGTCCTCAGGTCCCTCCGTGACGGACACGGGGCTGGAGCGGCTTCCCATGCACAACCCAACCTGGGATGCAAACAGAGCCAGCAGGGGCATAGCCTGGGATTGTTAACACTTAGGAAGCTGTGAGTATATAAGAAAACAAGCAAATAAATCAGCAGCCGCTTGGTCTTTGGGGTAAATGTCCATGGAGGGACGTGGTGGAGCTTGGACGCAGCAGCGAGTGCCGTCGAAAGCAGCAGGTTGTGATGGACGGTTAATCACAGCAGCAGAAAGTGACTGTCACGGCGCTGGTTTCACTGCTTTATTCTTGCTGTTCGTAGCGCAGGAAGCCAAAAAAAAGGAGATAGTAGATGGGGATGCATTGGATTGTGTCCTCTGCGGCACCAGGGCTGGCGAGGATGGAGTGGCCCCATAAGAAAGTGAATTGGAGCATCCAGAGGGGATGTTGAGCTCCCCAAACTGGGATATATGGGGCACAAGAGAAGTGTTGACCCTCGGTGGAAAGACTCTTTGCTGGAGTCACTTGGCCTGAGTTCATTAGGGCAGAAATTGGTCACACTGAGCGGGTTTTGGCACCGCCAGGTCTTCATCCGGCACCGTGTGCTGTAATGTGATGTCTGGATAAAACTGCACCCACAGACTCTGTGGATCCAGCAGTTAAACTCAGCGCCATCCGCTCCCCAATACTTGGGAATAATAATGCTATAACGCGTGCAATCCCATGGGATTCCCGAATCCCGCTGCTGCCCCTGCTCTTCCCTGCTCCCCCTGGCCCGTCCTCCATTTAGGGCCATGCAGGAGCGCGGAGCACTCAGGCGAGCGCCGTCCCGGGGACCGGCAGGGCGGGAGGACGCTGGGCGCTAAGTGCTTTGCTGGCCCCGGGCCAGGGCCGCTGCAGCTTCCACATGTGCTCGGCCACGTAGCGAACCCCGTGCAGCGCAATAGGAAGGCCTGGGCTAAAAGCCTCCCCGGCACCCCCAAAAAGCAGCTAAATGACCCCAATTTACAGCCGCGCTTGCAGGATTTTTGCAGCTTTTTGCCTCGCTCTGTGTTTTGGAAGTTGCTCTTGGCTCCGACGTGCAATTGTCCCTGGGTGCTGTAGGCAGGGTGGGAAGGTGGGAGCAGCCAGAGCCACTTTTGGGGTTAGCGCTGCTTGTTCCCTGTTAGTGCTGCAGAGGTGACGGGTGATGTCCCCATGTCCCCACCATGGGGACGTGAGGGCTGTCTGGGCCCTGTGTGCCCTGTCCTTTGCCATTTGGCTCCCTGGATGTGCTAGCAGCATCGTGGGCTGCTCCCGATCATGCGCAATCCGCATTTCCCACTCCCTTCATCCCCTTGCACAGACTAGGAGCAATGCAGGAATCAAGGGTTGCGCCACACGGGTCTCTGACAGCGCCAGGGCATCCTGCCCGCCCGCTCCTCGCTCGGCCGCGTCCTCCTGGCAGCGCTTCCATCTGTGCACGTTGCAAAAATATCCCCAGGTTGAGCGTTTTATGCGGCGTTTTCCCCAAATCTGTGCTAACCCCTGGGCATGTCACTGGGCTGCCGGGGTGTTTGTCCTCATGCTTTGGCTGTTGAACCACCAGCAGAACAACAGTGCAAGAAGAATAATTCTCTCCCAACCCCTATTTTAATCTGTTGCACCTTGGTGGATCCCAGGGAATTGGAGGATGTTGCTTTTCCTAGCTGCTCTCCAGAGCCCTGGGATGTGAGGGCAGCCGGAGGCTGGCGCCGCATCTCCCGCTGCATCCGGGGATGCTCCGTGACGTCTCCCATGGGAGCTCACCCTGCTGGGGGCTTTTCCCATTCTGGTTTGTCCCGGTTGCTGCAGAGGCCCCCGAACGCCTGGGCCCCTCTTCCCACCAGCCCGGGCACCTGTGGAAACGGCAGCGCTCGGAACCCTCCTGCCTTTGGCAGCGCTGCCGATTTACTCCGAATAACTCGCGAGAAAAGTAATGAATTTCAGCTGTTTACCTCGTTAAAAAGCTCGTTTGTGTTTAGACATAATTATCCAGCCACTTCCAAGAAAGGCAGCGTTGATTGCGGAGCGGAATTAGCATTTGGTTGCGTCGGCCCTGACAGCTGCCCGCACCCGCGCGAGAGCCCTTCATGTGCATTAACTCGCTTAAAGCATAAACTGCAAATGTGGTTTCGTGTTTTGTTTTGTTTTTCCTTTAATTTTCGCACGGGGCATGCAGCTCGGCTCGGACCAGGCGCTTAAATCTCGTGCATTTGTCCTGTGTGTCCCAGCCCCTTGTGCAAAACCCCAGGGAATATTATTCCCACCGTGGCCCTGCAGTCACGGTTTGCTGCAGGATTCACCGGAGTTTTTCCTGCATGGAGAGGGCTATCCCGGGAACGTGCAGGCTGTGCAAGGAGCCTTGTAGGTACCTGGGTGAATCCCTGATAGTTGCAGTGGGAATGGTGGAAAAGGCTCCTTCTATTGCTGCACTTGAGAAGAAGCCCGATACCTTTTCTATTAATCTCAGGCTTTGTGAGTCGTTCTGTTTGCTCCCTTTGTTTACTCGATCCCTGCTCTGGATCTAAACTCCCCATCCGCGTCCCTTTGAGTGTGTTAAAATAGATCTCGGTTTCATTCCGCGCGTTTCGGGCAGGATGTGAAACAATTTCGGCTGTCGGTCGGGAGCGGGAGATGGATGGAGCCGTTGCCAATGGGGAGCGGAGCTGTTGGAGCCGGAATGCTGCCAAATGCCAACTCCGAGCACCCAGGGAAGCTTCATGGGGAGGGTCTGGAGGGGACGATGGGCTGTAAATGACAAAAATCCCGGGAAAGGAAGAGCCTTGTTGGGCATCTGAATGGTCCACGCACTGAGCAGCATCCTGACGTGCAGGGCTCTCGCTGCCTGGCTGGGGACACGGCACCAAAACCCAGCAGTTGTGCCCCAAAAGTAACATCCACAAAACTGGAAGCATTTTCTACCAAAAAATAAATGCATATATATAATAGTAATAATTTGAGGTGGCCTAAAGACTTGGCTCTGCGTCACACAAGATTCCCAGTTGCTTTTGCCCCAGGCCAGTTACTCCGTAGCAAAGTCTGTGTTTGATGCTCTGGGATCTGAGCTCGAGTGTGAGTCTAAACTGCCCTCGAATCAAAGCTGCTCAAATGATTCCGCAAAATAATTGCCTCTATTCATCAGAAGAGCAAACCCTGGCTCCAAGCGTAACATGAAGCGTCTGGTCAGGGATTTTATTTTGCTTTTCCCCTTTTCTTCAATTTTGCATTCTGAAAAATACTATCATTGATCTCCCTGTGCTACTTTCCTCTCACCAAGAGGTTTAGTCCATCAAGCTGCAGTCTTGAGAAGTGGGAATGTTTTATCTGCCCGTGACGGACGTTGCTGCTTTTGCAGGTCTGTCCCGATGCTCCGAGTGCAGCTTGGGGACTGCAGCTCCTATGGGAAGATGCTGCTTGGGGCCGGATAAGCGCATGCCAGGCCTGGATAACGGCGCTCATGTTGCTCCAGCAAGGGCTGAGCATCTCACTGGGAAGTCTGCAGGGTCTTGCACCCCTGAGCCTGCCCCTTGGATGGGGCTGGGATGAGTTTCCTCCCCGAATCCCACTGTGTCCCATGCGCATCCCTGATCTTCACCTTTCTGTTAGCATTTCCCGATTACTCCGTGCTTTCCGGCAGGATGACATTTGCGCTGGGCAGCCCTGGGGACCACAGTGGTGGCATTATTGCTACCGGTGACATTTCCACGGACACCGTCAGTGGCGATAACGGCAGCTGAGTGTGCGACGCGGTGAGGAAGGCAACCCGGCTCCACGGGACAGGGAATGGGTTTTCCCAGTGTTAGTGATGGAGCGGGGCGTCTGCTCGTGCCCTTCGTCCGGTCACTTGGTCCCGGTGCTCGGCTTCCAGCTGCTGGATTGTGGTCCGTATCCACCTTTGCTCATCCTGCCTGGATCGTGGTCCGTATCCTCCTTTGCTCATCCTGCTCCTGTGAG
Organism: Crypturellus tataupa; assembly: GCA_034781795.1. Taxonomy (NCBI): domain Eukaryota; kingdom Metazoa; phylum Chordata; class Aves; order Tinamiformes; family Tinamidae; genus Crypturellus; species Crypturellus tataupa. Next base: position 4,809,069 of record JAWLRI010000191.1, on the reverse strand, counting down.
CATTTGCAAGAGGCCATGAAGGGCCCCAAATTCCATCCCTCTGCCGCCTTCCATGCTCATTGCTCCCAGCTGGAAAAGGGCATTTTTCTCACCCACCAGCAGCGCTTCTGCAAAGTTTAATTCATTTGCTTTCTTTTTCTTGTAAAGCGTTTCCCCTGGATGACACAGGGAAAGCAGAGTTGTCATCCTGGCTTTATTTTCGTCACCCCGGCTGACTTCAGCTTCCCTGGGGAGCCATGGGCAAGGAGCTGGAACCACATTCACATGTAGGGAAAAAGGGGTGCCGAGGTGGCCGGATCCCATGGGAATTGTCCCGCTGTCCAGACCCTCCCTGCATTCCCATCTCCTCCAAGTTGCCATCACCTCACTCCCTGCCACTCTTTTAATCCCATGGTTCCTGCGGTTAATTCCTGGGGGAATTTTTACCCCAATGCTGCGGCTAGTCCATATTTTCTAGAAATGCATCGGGATGCGGCTGTAGCTGGACTTGGCTAAAAATCCTTTCTTAAACCACTCCGCAGGCCGGAATGCTGCCCGGGGCCGGTGTCCGGGGGCAGATCCTGCTGCCTCCTCCGCTCTCCCCATCCGCAAGGAAACGAACCCGAATGCTCCGGTGCAGCGCGGGGACTAAAAATAACTTTAATCAATCAACTTTTTTAAAAATAAGAATGTTCCTTAAAATGATGCCAGCCGGCGCTGCCTCTCGGGAATTTGATTCTGACTCATTTTCCTGCAGTTCTTCTGCCTTTTCTGCTTTTCTCTTTTTCTGCTGTTTATCCTATTGGCCTGTTCCTCATTAAGCTGCCTGTGAACGAGGTGGCTCTGGTGGATCTGGCTCCTCCAGGTCACCTTGTTGGTGGCCCAGAGGGACCTGTGGTCCCCTCTGCCCCTGGTTCCTGTGGGAATCCAGGCCCTTCTCCCACCTCCTAACCTTCCCAGGGGAATCAAGTCTTGGATTTTTCCAAGGATCATAGGGGATTTATGTGGTTGAGTCCTGCTTTTTGCTGAGAAGCGCTCACCCGGCTCCCCGCTCTGCAATCCCCGTCTCTCCAACGCGCGTGTGTGCATATACATGTCTATATATACACACATATATGTGTGGGGGTGTATTTAGTGCATTAGTCACTTCTTCGACTGTAAAAACTGAAGCTTCGCTTGGCTGCTGCTTCTGTAAACATATGTTCTGCTTGTAACTATAACTCGGCTTTTATTATTCCGCCTTCCTCCTCCGGCTGGGAGAGCAGCAATAATAGCATTAGTGCCACCGCCTGCGTTCACAATAATGGGTTAAGTCTCCAAAATCCCCCAACCGACTCAAAAAATGGGAAGATTATTTGAAAATGGGGAGCACTGTGATCTGGCCATGCTGCTTGTCGGTGACTGGATGTTTTGGGTTCAATTCCTCCACTTTCCTCTTGCTGTCCAGGACTGGAGAAACATAGGGAAAGTTAAAAAGAGCTAAGACTGATCCAACATGAGGACTTGGGCTTTTTAGCAGCTTGTCTGTAGCTGCGTTAGGTGTGGGATGGAAGCACTGGAGTTTGCAACGCAGCAGCAATGTGGCCCTGGCGTTTTTAGTGGGTTTCTTGTCAAAATATTTTTGGAAACAGAATGATGGAGGGGAGGGATGATTCCCGGGTGTCATGCAGGAGAGGGGGCTCATTTGCACCGAGCACCTCTGAGCCTTTGGCCTCATTCTCTTCGCTGGGGTTTTCTGTGCTCGTTATTTGGGCTGGGGAAGCGGCTGGTGCAAAGTGAAGAGAGGAAAAGAATGACAAAGAACAGGGCTGCGGACGTGGCTGTGCGCCGGGTACCTGCACAGTTTAAAAACCGACATAAAAATAATGCTTTTTTAAGTCTTGCATACTCTGCAATTCAGAATTTTAAAGAAAATATTAAGATTCTAGCAGCAGTCCAAGAACTGCCCTTATAGCACTGCATGGCAGCACAAGGAGCTGAAATTCTGATGGAAATGGGAATATCCACATCGTGGCCAAAGCGCATGGAGCAGAGCCCCGAGTTACATCATCGCTGTTAATTTTATACTTTCCGTGCCAACAACGAGAGGTTTCTGGGGATAAGAGCTGGGGGGTGCGATTTGGAGGCTCGGATTTGTGTAATTAAGCAGAATGGCTCTTTTCCTCTGCCTGCAGCTTTCCATGTCCTAATGCAAAAGAACAGGAGCCGGAGAGATGCAGCCATCGGGCCTGGCGGACGGCGCTGCTGCTCTGGGTTAATTAGCAACGTTGAACTAACGAGCGCGGAGCTTGGTGTGAATGTGGGGGTCCGGGGAGGGCACTGGGGGTTCCTGCTTTGCTCAGGTCTGTTGGGTTGCCATGAACTCAGCGGGATTAAGGTCCTTTTAAAGGGGAATGGGGGAATCTCGAGGAATGGGGTTGGCTCAAGGGAACAGGAGTGCCCACGGCTGCCACTGCGCAGTAAAACGCCTTCCCTTCCACGAGGAAGGATAAATATGGTGGGATTTTTGTTTGGTTTTCTGGAGTAGGAGAATATTTATTATCGGAAATCAGACAATGTCCATGTTCTCTCTCCATGGTCCCTTGTTCACACACTCATGTGTTTGCACGCAGGGAGGTTTATTCGCACACAGATGTTTCCAATTGTGTTCCTAAGAACAGTTCTCTCATTCAGGTTTAATTTGTGAAACTCCTGTTCAGTTCCCCCAAATCTTTTTTTATTGTTTTTAATGGTCATATTGTTTTAATGGCCATATTGTTTTAATGGTCATAGCAATAAGCATAAGCTCTGAGCCTAGTTTGTGCTGAGGAGAATCAGCTCTTAGTGCTTTGAAACTGTAAGTGCTGCTGCAGTTGTGCACTAGTGGGTCCTGTAGGAGAATTTGGTCTTTTTTGGGGGGGAATATGGAAATGTCTGAGCTTTTCCTTCCCCTTCAAAGCTGTGAATCCTGTATTCCGGGTGAAACCCGGTGTCTATCTGGGACTTGCTGAGCCGGTTCAGCAGGAGCAGGTCCAGCCGAACTGCCTGTTCCCAGGCATCGCTCCATGATTTACATCCCAACGTGCCGTCATCCCTGGCCCTACTAGCTGGTGCCGTTGGCTTTGCTTTGTTGGCCTTTATATCCACGGTCATGATGTAGAGCTTGATCCGACCTCCTTAGCTCCCTGAGACTTGGGCACCAAGGAAGGAGATGAGATGCATTTGGTGCCTGCTGTAGTGATTGGTGAAGGGAAGGAGTGAGGACCCGGGTGACTCGATGGTGCTCGAATCCACTCATCTTTTTTTTGTCTTGGTTTCCTTTTTGTGGTAGCGAAAGCGCAGGCGCTAGGGGATGTTGTGGGTGACTCCATGGGGAAAGCCTTGGAGATCTGGGAATGAAGGAGCTCCAAGGGCAGGACAGGGACTGTTGGGCTCCCTGCTGCCCCGTGCGAGGGTGCAGTGCAGCAGTGAGTGACAGCTCGGTGGCTTCGGATGGAAACAGCAATTTGCCTTTTTGTGCTTTCCAAACTTTGCTCCTCTGCAGGAAATAAAAAGCAGCCTTTGTCCCTTGGTCTCACCACGAGCTCCCTTTCCAAGGCCCTTTCTAATTACTAACAAATCCAACTCCTAGCATCCCTGGGGTGTCCGGGGGTGTTTTCTTGTGCCAGCAGTGAAGCCTTTTCGCCAGGTAAATTGCGGGGGGTCTCGGCTCTGGCGTCCCCCTGCGCCCTCGCGGTGACCAAGCGTGCGCTGTCCTTAACGCGTCCCCTCACGTGGTTCGAGCACGTCAGCATGCTGGTCATCCTGCTGAACTGCGTCACCCTGGGCATGTTCCAGCCCTGCGAGGACGTGGAGTGCCAGTCGGAGCGCTGCACCATCCTGGAGGTAAGGGCACGAGCGCCGCGAAATCCGGGTGCTGCCGCGGATGGACCTGCCCGGAGAGATCCCTTCTGGGCTCCGAGGGATCCGGATCGGGCAGCAGGGAACCTCTTGCTCCCAGGTGGCAGCTTTTGCTCTGTCCGGGTCACTGCTGGCCTCTTGCCTTGCTGCAGGGCTGTCAACCCTGGGGACTTTGTCCTCTCTAGAAGGAGGTAAAACATGGGACAGGTCCCTGTCTGAGTCCCTCAGCTGCTGCATAACCAAAGAGCAACATCAGCAAATCTGGGAATTGTCTCCTAGCACAAAAATCCCTCCCAGACGGTGAGCCCTGAGCTGTTGGCTCCATGCCTGGCAGTGCCCTCGCTGCCATGTGCCCATACAGTTCATTCTGGTCCTCCCGCATATGTATATATGTATATTTACCTTATTTATTTATTTATATATATGCTGCATTGAGCTTTTCAGCATTAAAGAAGGGCCACTGGGTCACTCCAGCCAAGCTCTCCTTCCCCTTCCAAGCCTTGGTCCAAATCGCATCCCCAAATGGCAGGATTGAGCACCAAAACCGCCCTCAGCCCTAAGGGATCTGTTAAATGCAGAGCCCAGGAAGCCACATAAACAGGGACGTACCACAGGGAATAAACGTTTGGAGAAACTATTGTATGAGAGGGGTCCAGCATGGGAATTTCTCCAAAGGGTCAAGTGAAACAGCCCTCGACCTCCGTGCGCCTGCAGTTTGTTTGCATGAACTCACCCATATGGGGCCTTGCTTGGAGGACACTTGCCCCTGCAAAACATTCAGGGAATCCTGCCTGGAAAAGGAGGTGACATTAAGGAAGGTTTGTTATTTGCTTCCTTTTTTTTTTTTTTTTTAAATGACAATATAATTTAATCAGGTCGCAATCACAGAGCTTGTAAAACATATAGAGATCTGTTCTCCCTCAAATAAACACTGGTAGAATCTGCAAGGAGCCCGAGCATTGAATTTGGATTCTAATAATTGCTCAATGATTACGGCATATTGAGTCTATTTGTAAAAAAGCAAAGTGTTATCCCGGAGGGTTTGCAGGCAGAAAAGGGCTGCGAGTAAAACCATGTTTATCCATCACCCTGGCACAGCTTGCAGGAGGAAACAGAAGCCAGAACATGAGGTAGAAAAACCTGAACTCCTTTGTGGAGGCGTTCGGGTGCCAATTATTAAATGAACTGAAATAACGAAGCAAAACGTCAGTGCAGTTTCTCCAGGGGAGCGTTGGTTGATAAAGCCAACAGCCAGACGAGATGGTCCTTGTGCAGAGATGCACGGATGCACAGCAGGAGCTTGTCTCCCGCACGGAAGTTCCATTAAATTTGCCATTAATCCCTTCAGGCCTCAAAAGGAAAGTGCCAGGGACACGATCCCTGATAGTGTGAGCCCCAGGCAAGTGGTTTGGATAGTTGTTCCATTTGGTGGGTGGCTCTTGGGCACCGAATGTGCCCGCGGGAGCCTTTGCAGCGGGAGCGCTCCCGTCTCCGCTGCCCCTTTTTCCCCAAGAAGGCAGCAGAACTGACTCTAATAATCTCTCACCGGTCTCCAGGCGTTTGACGACTTCATTTTCGCTTTCTTTGCGGTGGAGATGGTCATCAAGATGGTGGCTCTGGGCATCTTCGGGCAGAAGTGCTACCTTGGGGACACATGGAACCGCCTGGACTTCTTCATCGTGATGGCGGGGTCAGTAACCAAACCTCATAAACGCACAATAAACGTCAAAAAAACCCCAGAAAACTGCATGTGTGGGTCATCCTGGTTGGTTTTCCTAATGTCTTGTGGAAGCCGCCAAGCTTGAGCCAAATCAAAGTCTTCCTGGTTTAAACCTTGGGCAATGACTCCTGGTAATGGGAAGGGTTTATTATTATTATTAATGGTGAATGTCATGTCAAAGGGCCAAAGAGAGGCAGAAAATAGAGAGGGGAGCAAACATGGGATAAAAGAAATTGCTGGTGTCTGAACTCGTGTCCATTTTAATAAGGAATACTGTACCTAGCAGCCTGCACTGAGGGATTTAATTAAAGCGAGCTCTCGGCTTGGCAGGAAAACCACCGTTCTGTGCGGACCTGACAGCTGTCGTGGCACCATTGGAGCAAAGCAGAAAGGCAGGACTTAGCCAAACAGGGCAATCCAGCCCCAAAAGCTGGTTCGGGAGATGGGAATTCCAGTGGGGAATAATGACAAGACGTTGGCCATGAGCTGCCGTTGCCCATCCTCCTCAATGACAACCCCTGCAAATTTCTCCTGTAAACTTTGTGGTTATATTTTCACATCGTCTCCCAGAGCTGCTTGTTTCTGTAGCATCTGCTAATAAACAGGGTTAACTCATCTGCGGAATCACCCCAGGAAGAGCTGGGTTCTTCTTCCAGCAGCTTCCTCACACCCATAGGGAAAAGCTGAGCGAATGGCAGGATAAAATATAGAAAAAGTCTTTTCAGTAAACAAATAACTTCTAGAAATCCTGCTGCTTTTAGCTGCTTGCACACCATAGGAAAGGATAGAATGGTTTAATTACAGAGTACTGCCTTATTTCTGAATTCCTTCATTTATGACATGACCTGTCTGGGGTTAATTAGCACATTCCTGTAATTTGCTGGGGGTGTTTTTACTCTTGCGTTAGTGAGGTACTGTCTTGACTCCATTAATAGAGAGGCTTTGTTTTGCTCCATGTCTGGAATACAATTCGGAATGGCCTTCCGGCTTTGGATAAAACATGAGCTATCCGGAGCAGAGCTGCCTTTGGACCCATGCGTGGGTCCGGATGGCAGGAACAGGAGGAGCACTGGGTTTTCTTGGAAGCTGCAGCCTCGGCTTTCCCTGGGAATCTTGGGAACCAAAGGGGCTGGCGGTTTCCTCCCATCGATCCTGCAGGATGGGCTCTCCTGATGGGAAGCAGAGCTTCCCAGTGGCATCAGTCAGATCTTCGCAGCAAAGCCCTATGATAAAACATCACATGCAGGTGCAGAAGCTGAGTCCTTGGCTCCTACCTCAAAGACAGATTTTGGCACTGGGATATTTCATTCCCTTAGATCTGGGCTGGCCGGGAATTTGGCCGATGAGTCAGTCTGACAGTTTTCCAGGCCGTTTCCAAGCCTCCATGGCCAGTGCGTGTCGGAGAAGAACGACAAGAGCAGAAACACCATGAAACCCTGCAGGAAGCGCCCGAGTTGGTGCATTGGCACCGATGCTGCAGGCAAGAAGCAGGACAAACCCTTTCGCTGGCTGATCCCAACCCTCTCCGACTGATTTTGGGATATTGAAGCCATGCTCATGATGGGATCTCCACAAGAGAAGGTGCTTTGGAGCTGGGATGGCCAGTGGACAACATGGGTAAAGGGCAGGGAGATGCATGGATGGGCTGGGGCTTATTTGCTTCTCTCACCACTATTCCTAAAATCAGAGATGCTTCTAGCAACGAGCAAACTACTGGTGAAACTCAGTTGTTTTCCCCAAGCGAGTGGGTGGATGCGATGAAGTTCACATGAGGCTGCTCTAATAGCAAGAGAAACGAGTGATCTGCAGCGCTGCCCGCTTTGCTCGTCCCATTTGGTCTCCTCAAATAAGCTGATTTGCCTTCCTAGCAAATGTACCAAAGAAAACGGAGGGTGAGCAGGGAAACTACAAAATAAACATATCTCCTGCCTTTAGCAACAGATTGTCTCTGAAGTTTGTTCCAGCACTGAAAGCCCTTTCATATTCTGCTTGCCTAAGAAATGTACCCTGGAAAATTTCAGAACGAATGGAGCTTACAACCCTCCAGTCTGACCAGCAGCCAAGTGGAAAGCGTTTCCCAAGCAGCAGAAATGTTATCCGCAAGAGCGGAAACCAGGGAGATTGCCCATGCATCCCGTCCCTGGAGACACTGCAGACCCATGCGACTCGCTTTGGACATCCTCAACTTGACAGCTCGAGGGAAGGAAGCCCTTCTTGGTCGAAGATGCTGCAAAAACTTGTGCCTGTTTTGGTTTTTGTTGTTGTTTTGGTTTGGTTTTCCCATGTGTGGAGGCTTTGGGGAATTATCTGCCAAGGGCCAGGCTCTGCAGACCGTGTAGAGACAAAATTTCCCGCTCCCATGTGTTTTTACAGGGAATTTCCTGGCTATCCTTGGCTTCTGAGGGTGGCGTGAGAACAGGACCCCAAGCAGCTGCTTGACCAAGAAACTTCAGAGTTTTACATGAAGGTTACAGCTTATTTCTCTGCTCTAGAAGGTCCCGTCTGAAATCCGTTGCATTCGATGGAGTGCTTTGGAAATGCAGATCCTTTGTAGCTCCCTTGGAGAACATTAATGATATCCCAGTGAAGGACCAAATACAGGAGTCAAAGTCCATTTGCGAGGCCAGATCTTTGCTTCTTCCAACAGGAGCATCAGGTTCGGCTCAGCTCAAGCTTCGAGGTGCTTCTGATTTATAAAGACTCATTAGCTGCAGCAGGGAAAAAACATCTGCGGAAGCTTATTGCTAAAAACAGCATAAAATCGGCATGGCCTGAAAATTCAGGTTAAAACATGGGGAAATAAGGGTAAAAGGCCAAAGATAACCCAGTGCCAAACCAATGATGAAGTGGAGCTGCATCCCAAAAGCCCCAAGCAAGGGACAGGGACACCTTGACACTTGCTTCCTGCTGGCACAGAACAGTTCAGGGAACATCCTGGCTAGAGGAAGCTGAAACAGGAAGAAAAATCTCCCTTTCTGCCCTAAAATCACTAAGATTAAAGCAGTTCTACTTGTATTTGCCTCCCTCCTTCCCTATCTTTTTGTTTATTTAAAGGAAAAGCAAAAGCCCTTTCTGCAGCGGGGCCGGCGTTTGATGCCGCTGTGTTATTTGAGCAGGCAGAGTGAGAGATTTGTGACATATTTACAAGTGTTTCCCTGTAGTCAAACCCATAAATTGTAATTACAGCCGTGCTAACTAGCCATAGCCCCATTAAAAAACAACAACACTCCATGCGTTTGCCACTTATTGCTATAAAAGAGCAAGAAAACGGACTAAACTGAACCTCCTTCCCAGCCTGCGAGAGAAGTGTTTACGTGAAATGGAGACAGAGCATGAAAAAGAAAATTCCTAATTATTCCTAATAATAAAATGGGAAGCAAACTACCCCAGGCATCATTTGGCGGCTCAGTTTGCTTTGGCATTTTGGTCATAGGAGAAAAGATTGGTCATAGGAGAAAAGATTAACTGATGTGGGAATGTGCTGGGATGTTGTAGAGGGAATCGGATCTGAAACATCTTCTTGCTCCAGGGCCACATGGGGATGTTGGGAATCGGCCCCGGACACAACCTGGCAAAGGGGGACCCTTTGCATTGTGCAAGGTGGGGGGTTTTCCATCCCGTATTGGAATTCCAGGAACCAGCAGGAGCATCCGGCGCCTGTCCTGATGGCTTCTCCCTTTCCTCCCCAGCATGATGGAGTATTCCCTGGACGGCCACAACGTCAGCCTGTCTGCCATCCGCACCGTCCGCGTCCTCAGGCCGCTGCGAGCCATTAACAGGGTCCCAAGTAAGTGCAACCTCTCCGGCCCTCGCTGCAATCCCTGTCTAGCTCCGTCTGGGAACGCTCTGGGAAAAGCAGAGGTTTAACCCCCCGCAGCTGCTTGCGCGTGCACTAAGTCTTGCAGGCATCTCCCTTGGTGCTGGCTGGGAGCAAGTTCATTTATTTTCATTTTTGACGGCGAGGAAGAGCTCGTTTATTATTATTATTGGTGTTAGGAAAGGGCAACGCGAGTAGGTTTTGTACCCAGGATGCCAAATTTTCATGGCTGTTTTCCAACGTTTTTGTGAACTCCCAGAGACAAGTAAGTGTATCAAGACCTTCCCGGCCTGCTCCTTGTGCTAAGGAAATAACAGTTCCTATAAAGAAGGGGCAAAGAGCAAAGCTAAAAAGCATCTTCTCTCCCCGGATAGGTTTGTTTTTCCCTCTGTGCTGCTGAAGGTCTCTCCATCCCTTTGTGCTCAGGATTAGAAGAGCAGCAGCCTCTGTTGCTGGTAAAACAGCACATCGGCTTTGCTGTCGTGCAGAGCAAAATTGGGTTCATGCACAATGGGAAGTTCAAGTGGTCCCTAAACCTGTTTTCAAGTAGATTCAGCTGCTTGTCTTCTAAATCCAATTTGAAAGAGCAACCGGCAAGTTGCAGTAATTTCCTAACAGCACCATCCCCTGAGCCGTTCTTCAGGACACACTAATTTCATGGCTCTCCCATCCCGTTTGAACCAAAATCCTCTCTGTGCCAAATGCAGCAGCGTCACGTGGGGAACGCACGGGGTCTCTGCAGAAGGGGCTTTTCCTGCTGATTTGCAAAGCATCCGGATCCTCACCGAGGGCCCGGAATGTGGGCACTTCTCCCGACAGCCAAACTAACTCCCCCGGAACAGTTCTGCTTCCAGTCCCGCAGAGGAACACGCAGGGGAACAGATGGATGTTCACACACAGGAATCTTTGAAGTTGCTCTCTGACGTCTGATTCACTAGGATATTTTCCCCCCACCAAAAATAAAAGAAAAAAATATCTAAATTCAAAGCCCAACAGCTCCGAGTTGGGCTAACACCGTGGCTCAGGTGCAGGTTCTCTTCTCACTGTTTTATTATCCTACCTCCCAGGAGACAGGTAATAGAAAATCTTCTTTTTTTTTTTTTTTTTTTTTTGTTACTAGGACGTGAGATTAAATCCAAAGAGCTAAATTCGTGCTCGGTGTAGCCTGGCTTGATGAGTAGCTAGGCCGGGCTTATAACATTAGCGGCGGCTTGAACCCGCGCCAGGGCAGGATTAGCATCCCGTGAAGCCGCCCGCGTCCCGGCGGGAGGGTAATCGCGGCCTCGCCGTGTTTATGAGATGCTAACTCCATCCGTGTGCAGCTTTGCTGCTTCTCCTGTGTCAGTCTGATGCAGATATAACCCAGGAGCCGCGGGGATGGAGAGCGATGACCCTCTGTTTTATCGTGGTTTGGAGTGTCTGGGCGATAACGCTGCCTCTTTCGTAGACCGGAGGAAATTTCCTCCCTCCACATGCACCAACCATCCGGGGACGGGATGGGAATTGCGCCTGGAAACAGAGGATCCCCCTGTGCTGGGGGTCTCCGTTTTGTCCCCCCATACCTGGGCATGGACCTGGGCTCTGGCCAGCGCTATTAGCCCTTTGCTTCCAGGCACAATAAATTCACCCACAAGATTATTTCATTTTTCATTTATTATTTAAGAAAAGAAAGGAGAGCCTCAGCCAATAAAAACATCATCTCTATTAGAAATTATTCCTTGGAAATGACAGGAAAAATATAATTCCTGCAATTTATATCATTGGCAAGGGCTGTAGTTTTAAGGCAGGCAGGGTTAGTAGCGGTCACTTGTGTGTTTTCTTTTGTTTTTCTTTTGCAAGCTCTTTTCCCTGCTTTATTTTCATTTTTGCTCTATGTGGTTTAAAACAGCCTTCACATGAGCACGCAGAGAGATGCTGATCCCCATCTCGGCCTGGTAATCCTTTCCCAGTGCACCTTGGATATTGGGCTGGGAGCGAGCGGATGGATTCAGGCTCGTGAATGGTGCTGCTAAACAAGCCCAAATACCAGGAGTGGAAAAATGGTCTGCCATAGGGAGATAATTTTTCACCATTTTTGGGGGGAAAAAAAAACCCAGCTCCATACAGGCAGGGATAGTGGTTTGCAGAGCAGCAGCTTAAGGGGTAAAATGATGGAAAAGTTGGAAAATTGTGTGTAGGAATGAGCATTTTCCCTGGCTGTTGGCAGGATGTTGCTCTGGCAGCGGTGCCCAAAGCTGGGGAGCGGGGACTGCTCTCGTGTTGCTGGAGCCGCATCCTCCTTGGAAGAGTCCAGGGAGAGCGACTGCAGCGCAGATCCCACTGCGGCTCCGGCTTCTTTGAGGGAACAATTTGTGTGGTTCAAGTGAACCCCCCGGTCTGTTCATAAATACATATTTTGACAGTACCTGATGCCTCGTGGGGATGTTTCCAGGGAGCGACTGTCGTGCAGCTGTGCCCGCGGTGACACGTTGTTGACCGGGTGTCACCTCTGGATGCTGCTTTATCCCCTCCGCTGCCGCCTGCCCCAGGGTGGCACCGGCTCCTGCCCGTCCGAGGGCTCCTCTGACGCCTTTTCTCCTTCTCCGCCCGCAGGTATGCGAATACTCGTCACCCTGCTCTTAGATACTCTGCCTATGTTAGGCAACGTCCTCCTCTTGTGCTTCTTCGTCTTCTTCATCTTTGGGATCGTCGGCGTGCAGCTCTGGGCAGGGCTGCTGAGGAACAGGTGTTTCCTAGACAGGAACTTTGCAATGTAAGTACAGCCCCAAATCCCCCTATTACACCCCAAATCCCCCCACTACAGCCCCAAATTCCCCCACTGTAGCCCCAAATGCCCCCACTATACCCCAAATGCCCCCTACTATGCCCCCAATTCCCCCATGGCAGCCCCAAATCCCCCTACTACCCCCCAAATTCCCCCACTACAGCCCCAAATCCCCCCGCTATAACCCCAAATCCCCCCCACTATAGCCCCAAATATCCCCTAGCCGGGGTCTTGGGGGCCCTGCACAGCTCTGCCCCTCAGAAAGCAGCAGGTTTTTAGCCATTTTCCTTCTGTAACATCAAACTTTAGCCCCTGCGCATGCCGTGATCCCACTCCGTCCTTGTGGTTATTTGCATCTCCAGGGAGCCGCTCAAGCAGCCCCCTGCACAAAATCCCAGGCAATATTTGAACAATTAACTGCTACCAAGTTCACCCCGCTGCTTGACTTGCTTTACGGCCCTGACAGATCTCCAAAGCCATGAAAACACCACGGATGCTCGGGGATGGGTCACTAGATGAACCAACACATGGAAACCAGCCAGGAAGGCGAATTAGCAGGGCTGGAGCTTCTCTTGCATGGCAGGAATGAGAAACCCAGCTGGTTTTAAGGGGCATCTTTCTTGGTGCCACAGTGAGGACAGACCCTGTTGGCTCAGGAAGGGACCTGGCTGGACTAGGGGCAGTGGCAGATGGGGTAAGACTGAGCAAGGCGCTTGCAGTTTATTGCATGTGGCAGGAATACAGGTTTCGGGTGCTGAGAAATCTCTTTGAAAAGAGTTTGGTCAAAGCGAAGCACGGGGGAAAAAAAACTCTGCTAATAGAGACAGCCCTTGCAGAAAGGAAGAGAATCAGAAGAGCAAAGAGGTGGGTGGCTCAGAGGAAACGTCTGAAGGCGGCTTAGCAGGGCAGCCCGAGCTCTGTAACAGGAGATACGGCCTCTAATTAGGCTGGGTGCAATCACCTCCTATCTAGAGCGTGTGCCGGGTCTCAAAGAAGAGCAGAGAGGATCTTGCAGCCGTAGCGCAGGTTCTGGTCTCACTCATTAGTCCTGTGGCCTTTGGGTGCTCCAGGGCTCTGTCCGCACAGGGACCGTCCCCGGTGGCTCTTGCTCATGTCACCAGGGATGCGGGAAGCAGGTCGCAGAGGGGTCTGCAGCTTGGGCACGGCGCTGGGACCTGGTGTGCTGTGTCCTGCACAGTGACAGGCAGTTCCCTGGTCACCAGGACTATCCATCTCTCATGGAATAATCACCAAACTGCTGTTTGAAAGGCCAAAGAGCAGCGTTAAAGCCGTGCGCGGTGGCCACCTCGCCGGTGTTGGAGCCTGCAGAGCTTGGATTAGCTTTGGAGGGGTCCCTCTCATGCCCGCTAAAATGCTCTGTGATTTCCTGCGAAACGGAGCCTTGAAAATTAACCACTGGGGGATCATTGGCTAAGTACAGATATTAAGCAGCTCGCAGAAACCAGACGGTTATGTAACGTCCATTAGCGGCATCAAAGGCATCGCGGGGTTTTCTTATCAAGGTCTCAACCCTGGCCACGAAAGGCTAAGCCGGGCACTCTGTTCAGCCTCGGGAGCTCTACTTGAAGAGGCAGGAGGTTGGGGAGGTCTTGGCAGGCTGAAGAGAGCTTTTCCTCCCCACTTGGATGTGGGTTTGGGATGTGCGCAGCCAAGGGCTGGTCCTCGTCTGCACCCAAGGGCTGGGTGCCCCTGCAGACCCCTCTTTGCTGCCCCAAGGTGTTGAGCTGGGGATCGAAGCTCTGCTTGAAAGCTCAGGGAATCTCCATCCTTTCTGTCCTTCCAGCTTACTTCCCTGAGCCTGCACTTCCTGGGAATAAGGCTCACCCAGGGGTTGTTATCACCCCAGCAGCAAGCAGGGTAGGGAAAGCAAGGATGCTTCGAGCCCAGCTTTCAGGTTGCAGCACGCGTTGCACCCAAAGGTTCTGGGCTGTTCAGCCTCACACTTTGATTCTACCATCGTTCTTTGTGAAAACTATCTTTTATATATATATATGTATATATATATATATATATATATATATAGTCCCTTTGAAAGATGACTGCTTTGAGTAAAAAAAGCAATATTTAAACATAGTACGTTCTGAGAGACAGGGGACTTCGCTTTGAAGGTGCGCTTGAAATACCTGCTTGATGATTCTCTGCGATGCTGGGAAGTGTTGGCCAGAGCATGTTTTATTACAACTCTTTTAGCAGTGTTTTTGGAGGCATCATCACGGGCAGAGGGTTGGTGGGATCTTGCACCGTGGCGGGTTGAGAGGCAGTGAAATGCAGAGGTTTGTGGCTGCTCAGCCCATCCGAAGAAGCTGCCGGCTCCAGGGCAGGGTTGGTGCCTCGGGGGCGGCTCTGCTGGACGTCTCCCACCGCGAACGCTCCTGGGGGCTGCATCAACCTGGGGTCGGGAACCTGTTCGTGTGCCTGGCCATTCCCCCCAAAACGGGGGTGCTTTGGAGAGGTGGTGCTGTTTTCCACCCTAAGAGCGGGGTGAAGCAGCAGGGAACAGCAGGATGGTCCCGGCTGCTGCAGGATGAGCCTGGACATCCCTGGCAGTGGGAATTGGGTGGAATTTTACCGTGGTCGGTACTGATTTATGTCTGTGCATGAGAGGGGCGAGCACAACCAGCAGTTTGTCTGCAAGATCTCCAGGATATTGGGCTCACCTTGGGCTCCCCTCGGACTCCCTTGTGCTACTGGAGCTGCTGCCACTGTAAATAGAGGAGCTGGGTCCCCCCAGCCTGTCCAGGCTCTCTGCTCATGTGCTGGGATCCTCCTCGTCGGAGCCTTTCCAGGAACTCGGTGGGCTGGAAGCAGAAGAGGGAACAGAGCTGTGCTTTGTGCTTGTCTAATGCTGCAGGACAGCTTTAATGTGAGCACTTCAGCCTTAATTAACTCCGTACCTGCTTGGCTTTGAACGGCCCTTGGCTCCCCAGCTTTTGTGGAGCTGCGGGAAGGCACAAGCAGCCAGGGCGGGCGACTCCGGAGTTGTATAAAGGCACTCGGGATTGTCACATCGTCATTCCGGGCACTGCTCCATGCTGGCTGGTTTGTCAGGAGGGTCCCCTCCAGAAAGGAGCTTCCTTGGAGGGAACTGATCCTCCAGTTTTCCGTGTTTTCCCAGCATTTTCCTGCTGTTCCTCCTTCCCTTTGCTCCTCGGGAAGCTGGAGGCTCCCAGCACCGTGGAGGATCATGCTCAGAGCAGGAAAGTGATGTCCCAAGTGGCGGGGTTGTTGCGAGGTCAGCTCTGCACTGAAGTGCACAGGAGAGCAGGGATTTTCCTGCACACGAGCATGCCCAGGGGCTGGGATCACGCCTGAGGGACAGGAATATATTGCAAAGCTGCCGTAAGCCCGGAGAAAGATGTGCACCGGGCAGCCGGCCGAGAGAAGGGTGTTAATCCTTTCTAATATGATAACAAGATCCATTCTGGGATGTAGATTCTCATGTCTTTTCCGCTGAGCACAAGGGTCTTGTAATTAGTGGATTCGCTGCCGTTAATAAGTCATTCAGGCCGTGCCTGCTGTTGAGCAGCAAGGCAGCCAGATCAGCCGCGTGGAGGTAGGTGCTGGATCAGAATAGCGCTCATTTATTTTGAGGATATTAGGGGTTCTTGTACATTCTCCCATGCTTTTTGCTTCTCATCCTCGTCCTCCTTCCTTCTCTTTTTTTTTGGTTTGTTTTTTTTTTTTTTTTGCCAGCTGGGTCTTCAAATCAAGAAATGGGAAAAGGTCTTAAAATTGCCGTACTTGGGTCAGTTTGGGGCCTCTTCCCCAGCACGTTTGGATGTCCCTTGGTGCATCTTTGTGCTCAGGGCAGCAAAAGGAGGTGGGAAGGCTTGGAAAGGATGGGCTGAAAAGACCTTGACCTCAACAGGCACAAAAGGGTTGATTTGGGCCTCTTGTAGGGAAACTTCCTTAGAGTTTGTTGGTAGTTTGGGGAGGCAGGTGCAAAGAGAAGCAAAGCAAAGAGCAGAGAAGATAAAAAGCAGCCAGGCAGCAGCAGAATTGAATCGGGCCTCATCAGTCATGCTGTGCTTTATTTCGTGAGTTTTATTTTCCTCCCACAGTTACCGAGGTGTAACTTGTTGTTCCCTTGGCTTCTGCCCGAGGGTCTGTGCCCAGATCTTTGCAGCGCAGCCTGTTAGATCAGAGCCCAAGGCGGTGGCTGCAGGCAGGATCCCTCCTTCAGCCCAAGGCTTCCTAAACTGTGACTCACGGGTGACACGAAGCCTCTAGGAGCTGCGGGCGCTTTCCAAATGCAGCATTCTGGTAACAGAGACATGTTGCACGGAAGGGGAGCCGGTCCCGTTGCTCCCAGCGATGCTCTGGTACCCGGAGCTGCCTGGCACGTTGCTCTCCCGTCTGCATCCCCAGCCTGCTGCCCGCCCGGGGTGGGCATTAGAGATTAGCGGTTGCCTTTGAGGGCTGAAATTAAGGCGATTAATGTGGGCCGATGAATGGGAATTAGCAGCCAGGCTGCTCTGCTGCTTTTTGGGCACCTGCACGTGGTGCCGCGGTGGGAGACGGCTCTCGGGGCAGCTCGCGTGCCAGGGCCAAGCGGAGCATCGCGCTGACCTGCCAGCCCTCCGGTCTGAGCGCTTTCCCGTGTCCGGGTGTTTGGCACGGGGCTGTGTGCCTGCATCTAAAGACAGCTCCCGGGAAAGGAGCTTGTGCAGCCGGAGCTGCTAATTATCCAATCATCCCTCCAGATGGTCCCTCTCCCTGCGCAGGTCCAGCTTTGCTCTGGGTAGAATCCTAATTACCCCAGCCCACGAGCTGCGCCGTGCTGAGCCTTCCCTTCCTTGCTGCTGCCAGGAGCTGTTAGCGACCGGGAGATTCCTGCTGCCGGTGTTGTGAGGGCTGCTGCTTCCACAGCCACAAAGGAAATAATCAGGTTTTGTTGAGTTTTGCAGCTCTACCTGGTGCTGGAGCGGGTTTTCCTGGATGATGGGTTATAAAAGGGGATGTCATCTGGTTGTCGTTGTGTCTGCCCTGGCTTC
This sequence comes from Crypturellus tataupa, assembly GCA_034781795.1. NCBI lineage: Eukaryota > Metazoa > Chordata > Aves > Tinamiformes > Tinamidae > Crypturellus > Crypturellus tataupa. Next base: position 4,791,895 of record JAWLRI010000191.1, on the reverse strand, counting down.
AAGAGTGGCAAAGGCCACCTCGGGGCAGCAGGTCGTCCCCCAGAGCTGTTCTGCTGTATGAGTCAATGCACGGCACAGTCGAGGCTTGGCCTTGTCTGTAGGGTGGAAGATCCCTCTCATCCAGAGGGTACAGTGAGCTCTGATCCAAATCTCCCACTTGCAGGACCTGAGATCTGCTAAGCAACTCCTGAGTTCCTTGGGAGAAGGTGACTAGTGGGACTTGTGCCCATGGCCTCTCAAACCTTTGGATTTTGGAGGAAAACACCCATCCTCAGGAGGGATGTGGCTGCAGTGCCTCTGCTGGAGCCCTCACAGATGTGTCCCTTGATTCTTGCTTACATCTAAGACATAGAAACTGGGAGGAAGATCTTACAGCTTTGTTGGAAGGTGTGGAGCACCATGCAATGGCAGGGGGATAACTGGCAAATAAGTTTAATGAGCAGTGAACAGAGAGAAATTCATTCGACTCTGACTTATCTGTTCCTGAAGCTGAAGGAATGGTCAAAACTCATCTCAGTGATTCCCGGATGGAGGGAGAACCAAATTCCCAGGACAGCTTGTTGAGGGTTAATCTTCCCCGCAGCTCTGCTCAGCAGAATTTGCTCCCTTAAGCCCTTCTGAGCAAAGCAGTAACTGCACTTTAAGGTGAAAGCAATCCCAGTCAATCGCACGGGATAACAGCAGCCTGGCATCATTAGAGCCAAATTTATTCGCTAGTCAGGAACGTTCAGAAACAGCGGAAGGTACAGCTGTCCTGTCTTGAAGAATTACCTGCCTATCTTCTACCCACATCTTGCTTGCCATGTGATTTCTGCATTGCCTTTTCCCTTATCTCCCGCCTGTTTATACAGCATCTTAGATCCCTGCAGCTCTGAACGCAGCAGATAAATCTGCTCCAGGACTTTGCACCTCGTTCTGAGCAGCCCTTCAGCAGCGAGAGTGCCAGGGATGTGCACAAATACTAAGGGAACAGCATGAGAAGTCCTGGGCTCCCCTTGCTCGCTGATCTGCCCCAGGACGTGGCTTTGGACACAGGACATCCCTGCCATGTCCTGCTGCACTTGGAGCACTTGCTTATCCGAGTGGTACAGAGCAAGAAATTCTATCCAGGCTGATTAGATCAGGTCCACAATAAGCACAGAGCTCCCATTAATGTGGGCTCTTTCTTTTCCTGTGTAAGTAGAGAGTTTGAGACGACCTCTGGCTGGGTCTGTCCTTGTTAAAGCTCCGCTCGCTCATCCTGGAGTTGCATTAATGGGAAAATATGGGAAAACTGCTTTGCTTTCTGCTTGTCCAGAGCCTGTCCGACACACAGGATGGCCAAGCAGGGCCGGGGAGCCCCTTTGCTCCCAGTGGGTCTCAATCCTTCTCACCCTTCTTTCCTTCTGCAGGACATACAACCTCACCTTCCTGCATCCGTACTACCGGACAGACGAAGCGGAGGAGAATCCCTTCATCTGCTCGTCCCATCGGGAAAACGGCATGCAGAAATGCTCCAACATCCCAAACAGGAAGGAGTACAAGGTGGAGTGCACCTTGAGCATGGACTCCTACACTCCGAGTTTGTACAACCCCGACTTCAGCAGCAGGAACGCCTGCATAAACTGGAACCAGTATTACAATGTATGCATGGCAGGGGATGTAAACCCACACAACGGAGCTATCAATTTTGATAATATTGGCTATGCCTGGATAGCTATCTTTCAGGTAAGGCTCTCCTAAAGACACTTTTTTTTGTTTTGTCATCCTCTGCTTGAAAGAATTTTGATGGATACATGAGTGGCGGAAGGAATTTGCTTGCACTAGCATGAAAGTGCAGATAAAGACACATCAAGTAAATGAATCAGACAACCTGCAGAAGTGCTGCAAGAGAGCATTTGGAGAGAGGAAAAGAATAGCCAGTTTTCAGTTTCTTTTAACAGGAGAGGGAAAATGCTCGACTGGCAGACAAAAGTGTAGCAAACTCTGAGCTGGATAAACCCCAGGGTGGAAATAAGGTGCAGGTTTTGAAGGGCTAGAGTCAATTATTGATTGCTGTAATATCAAGAAATAGAGGGTGTTATCCAAGTTCTTGCAGCAAGACTCAGTATCATGCTGAAATGTGGTGTCTGGCTCAATATTTTGTCTTGATCCTAGTATGATAGTTGGCTTAGCATGGGACACGGCAGGTAGGAAGAGGAACCAGCAGATTGCTTTGGGCAGGGTCATGTGAAGAGCTACCTGCTTGTGTGGGATCTAAACCTTTGCTCATCCTCACCCACGTGGTCCATCACTCAAGGTCAAGGTGCTTCTGCGTGAGACTTTACAGATCATTTTAGCAATGAAGCGTATCCAAGGTATTTATGGCTCTGGAACATTATGTGGACAACATAGACGGTCTGGGGGCTACAATCTCTTGGGGTTAGCCTGTTTGAAATGATCTGCATATCATCTTCCATTTTTACTTTGCATTTTCTCTTATTTTAGTATGATTTTTTTAAGCTTTCAGCAAGATGCTTTATTTTATTTAGTCATCTTGAACTGTACATGACATCTATTCCCAGATGAGAAACACAATCTCCTATTAGTTTTCTTAATGACTAAGAAATTACCCAGGCACAGGTCTATTGTTCTTTTCTGTATTTCCTTGTAGCTTCATATTATGTTGTGAACTTAATAACTTACAGCTTCCACCTGGGCGTTGTGAGGGACAATTTTCTGCACTGAGCATCTTGTTTGCTCTCGTGTTGCCACAGCAGCGCACACTGAATCACACTGGCGTTGGTGTCAGAGGCTCCAAACCAAACTCACAAACATTCAAATAGATCCCAGGCCTCTGTAGTTTGCATTTTTAAAAATGCTTTGGTACCTTCTTGGAATTAATGCCTGAAGAGAGGAGTTGCCACGGTAATTTTAAGTATTTCTGGTTGATAGTGAACAAGTGAGCTCTGCATAAAGGAAATCAAAGCGCGAAGGGTAGTCAGTCTCTAGCTGCATTTGCATTCTTCCTTTTTTCTTTTTTTGATTTTGCTGTTGCGTATCTCTTTGAGAGCTCGATGGACATGCTCCAGAGGTCCCATCTGGCTCCCCGCAGCAGGCAGCAAGGTTCTTTCGGAGAAAGGGCAGAGGCTGATTCATTGCAGAGTCCCTGAGCTGGTCCATTAAAAGTGTCCAAGTGCATCTTTAGGGGCCCTGCTTTCTTTTTCACTTCCAGAGTCTGCACTTCTGCAGATGCTAAGCTTTCATTTCATGTAGGGATTTCATTCCTGGGCATGTGTGGTCTGGAAGTGTTCAGGTTTAACCCAGGAAGACCTTGCCAGCCACAGCAACCATTTGAGCCGATTCCTTTGGGAAGAACAGCCTTGGATATTGTATCCAGAGATCATTTGACTTGCTGCTTGCAGATGCCAGGAAGCTTTATACTTGGTTTTAATACTGCTGAGGCCATATAAATACTAAAAAGCTTTTCCAGACAAAGGCTGCTCTTACATCTATATTCCATTGAATACTTTCACTCTAAACTTTTAGAAATCAAAAACAATATTACTGGAGGTAAAGAAGCGTAGCTATTGAGAGCAAGGTGATTACTTAACTGTGCTGCAGAAAGAGTAAGGTATTATTGCAAGAAGTTAGATAGTAAATCAAAACAATTGCTGTAAGCAGAGAGCATTTAACAAATAAACCTGTTGAGCTGCATTCTCATTGTATTTAATATTTGAAGGTGGGAAACACAGGTCAGCAGTTAGGTGAGGCCAGCAAGTAATGCAGAAACTAGAACTGATGGTTTTAGTAGTCCAGGAACTTCCCTGTGAATTGGTATTGAATTAGTGGGTGGAAACATTCTGCTGTCTTCTGGATGCGACTGATCCAATTGCCCTGATGCCTTCCGGGGAATGGTGAATCCGCGGGACGTGTTTGCAGGAGCTGGACTGGAGGCTGGCCAGCCTCCAGCTCGCAGAACGGCAATGCAGGGACTCAGCTGCATGGAGCATCCTTCCTGATTTATCCCAAATGAGCTGGAAACCTAGCATGGTTGGAGAGCTGTCGGGAAGGAGGCTGGAGAAATGAGCCCGCAAGCGAGACTGGAAAGGAAGCTTGTAAATACAGGGACTGCAAGGAATTCCTAAGGCTTTCCAAGGGCATGTTTTTATACCGTGCCGACTGCACAAAACCAAAGCCAAGAGCAAGCTGTGACAGGGATCTGAATAACTTGACTCCAAGGCGTCCATGTGAACCGTGTGCCAAGGCAGGAGGCTGCACGTATGGCCAAGACAGGAGAAGGAGGAAAATGTTATCGTGAGGGTAGAGGGAGGCATTCAGAAAAGCACGTGGTGTCATTAAAATTCCTTTTAAGGACCTTACAAAATAACAGGATATAAAATATATAAATATATATTTAAATATATTTATTTATATACTTAAATATATATATTTAAATACATAAATATATAAAGTAAAAGGAGCTTTAGGCACCCCATAGAATTCGTGACAGGGGGAAAGGGAAGCTGGAAGGCATTTAATTTCATGGAAGTAATCCTAAACTTGCAAGTAACTTGGTACGTGGCAGTGGGACCCACCAAACAACGCAAAATGTGTTGTTGACCTTCCAAGGAGAAGAGTAAGTGAGAGGCATCCAACAGGAGACCAGCGCAGATAATAAAGTCTTAAAGTAATAAAGATGATGGCTGCATCCATGGGTGTTTGAAAGGATAATAATTCCTTATGCAATCCTGCAAATGATTCATGTTTCGATTCCCCTCATTTGTTGTGTAATAGGCTAATTCATGTATATATTTGTTACAAAGGCGCGTTCAATAGCAAATTATATGAACTAATTAGCTTATTACAGAATAAATGAAAGGAGATGGGACCTAAATTAACTGTGAGGTTTGGCATGATATTAAGATCCCTTTATTGCACATGAATTTCAGCAGCAACAATAAGAGCAGTAATTACAGGTATTGCTGTCGCGCTGCAAATGATGAATTACCCACCTAACCAAAGTCCAATATAATGTGAATTACCAGCAAAATCTCACTGGGGCAACCAAAATACTGCTACCCCCCTGTCCCGCAGTGGCTGTGTGGCCAAACCTGAGTACAGAAATGGTCTTGTAGAACAGGGGGATTGAGTGGTTGCTGAAATGCAGTTTGGGGAGGAAAGAGATGGTTTAGGCTACTTGGAAAACTGCAGAAGCTGCACTTGGATATTTCATGTTTTACTCGCAGAGATACAAGACCCACAAGAGCACCTTGCATTAGGAGGCAAATTAGTTAGGCAAAGTTGAAGTAGCCGTAACCATCTATTAGGTGAGAACTAAAGAGGTTAAGAAAACAAACTGTTCCTATATACCTCCTTCTAGAATATGGTTAGATGGACTTAATTTAGAGAGCAAATAAATGGTGATTTTCAGAAAATGTGCATCCTTTAGGGGCAGAATGCTTGTCTGACAGTTTGAGGTGTCTAGGAGGATGCTCCTGATAGAGTTACCTTTCCCATGGCTTCTTTCTCATATGTTGCATTCCAGAAGTGGCTACATTTCCCAAGTCTTCCTTAATGAAAGGCTCTGAGAATTAGTCCTTTGATGCAGTTACGCAGCTCTCAGATCCGTGACTCTTTCAGGCTCCTGCTTTCTTTGAGTGCATATTGCTTCTATGAGGCATTGCTGTAAGAAGACGTTTCCGTTAACAAGTTAATCAAATCATACAAGAAACACATCTCTGGCCCATCATCAGAAGGCCCCGGCGAGGGAATTCTCAGCAGACTGCTTTGCATTCAGCAGCCCCCTTGCTGCTGTCAAAAAAAAAAATACTGGTTGCGTTTGCAAGAGCTGAAGACAGCCCAGCAGGCAAACAACATGATGAGAATGCCCAAGAAAGGAAAAGCTGAATCACCTTCTCCAAGAAAGATGTCTTGAAATAGAGAAGCATTAAAGGAACCGTCAGCAGCAACAAGTTTGCTACGGGATCTCGATTGCTCACTTAGATGGAGAACTTCTCCTTGCACCTGGTCTCACCAAAGCCAGGAGTGCAATGCTGCAGCTGGGAATGTGCAGATGATTGAGAAATATTGCCCTGCTTGGGGGGAAAAAAAAAGGATGCTTGTGGTGGCAGAGTGGGGAGATTGATGCCACCCATTTCTTGCTTTGTCCTTCTGGGATGCTTTCCTTCTGGTATGGTGGCAGAGTGTCCTTGCTGCTAGGATGGCAAAGCCAGATGCTCCAGGCCAGCTCTTTCTTCTGTGCTCCATCATGTCGAAGAAAGCCTTAAGAACTTCCAAGAGTTATCTCGGTCTAATTGATGATTTATTAATTTTGACTGTGTGCTAATGAGGAGCTGCTTTTGTCTCCACGTTGCTGACCGTGCTTCTGCAGGGGTCTGTCCCCCTGCTAGCCATGTCCATGGGTCAGCCGAGGAGAGTCAGAGCCCAGGATCAAGCTCCAGGTCCAGGAGGGGAAGGTTCATTTGTCCCATCCCTCTTGTTTGGTGCCCTGGTCTGCTGCAGAGCTGCTACCCACATCACATTGGCTCAGCCTCTGTGAAGACTGAAATCCTTCCCCGAGGAATTTCCCCTTTCCTGGAAGTCTTTCAGCTCAATGTGTGCAATGGGAACCACATCTTCCATTCATACTAAAGGAAAAACAACTGGCACTTCAGTGCTATGACCAAACACAAGAAGAAGAGACCTTTGAGGAGATGAGACACTAAGTCCCAACATTCCCTAAGTCCTAACTAAATTTTTCACTTTGAGCAAGCATAAAAGGCCACCCTGGGACCTCCTGACAGGGTCATTTCTCTTGCTTCCCACTTGCATGTCCCTTTTAGCAGAGATCTCGCTGGGATTAGTCTAAAAGCAGACCTTATTTTGGCCTCCTCTTCTTGCTTTGTTGCTGGGCCATTTGGATTATATGTGAGGATACTTCAGCCAAGTTTATCAAACAGCAGCTCGGGAATGAAAGCCCATGGGCTCCAGAGCCTCTTGTACCTGGGATGTCACTGATATCTTTGCTCGCCTGTCTGCCATCACCTCTGCTCTTTCAGGGTTTTCACATATTTTTGGAAAACTGTTGAAAAAGCACGTTAAAGCAGAAGGGAGGGAAAAGGTCCAAGGCTTCTAGTTGCAAGTGCATTTTTGTGTGCAATGTACTTTTGTGGGCCAAGCTTTCCAGAAGCAGCTGTCATATCGAACGCCCATGTTTTCTGAACTTGAATAGATCATTTTTTTTGGCCAAAAAAAAGTTACATTTTTTGGTCAAATGGTTCATTCTTTAAACTGGATCTGTGTGTCAACAGTGCTTATCTGTGCTGAGTTTGTCAAGAAGTTTCACTTCAAAATGATGCTTTGTCACGAGACTTGAATTTGTTTTGGATCACCAAAAATATCTCATTCTAAATGATGGGGTTTAAGTTCTGCTGGTGATTTTTTTTTTTAACTTGGCCAGCCAACTAAATGTCATTTGCTGCATTTGAAGAACTTTTACACCAAATACCCAATCTAAACATATCCAGCCCCTTTAGTGCATCTCAGAGTGCAAGCCCAAGTGGATTCCTTTTGAAAATCCTTCTCTGTCATTTGGAAAGCTGGAAGGAGCTGCTGTTTAGAGCACGAGTCGGAGAGGCCATTGTGACTCCCGTCCTGTCCCCACGAGCCTGAGAGGTACTGAGGGGACCCCAGCGTTGCACAGAAACCTGCTGCAAATCCTGTGCCTGCGGAAGGGCCATTCCCACTCCAGGATTGCAGCTTCCCATGTTCAGAATTGAAAGGAGATGGGTGCCTTCAGAAATTCCTGCATGCAGATGAAAAAGCTGCTGTTTTTCTGGAGGATTGTCAAGAATATGATGGAGGAAATTCAGAGTTATTGTGCTGCCCCAAAACTGCTTTGTGCTGAGCGGTTGCAATTGCCCCTTGCAATGTGAGTGTCCGTAGCCTCTCCCGGAGGTTCACGCGTAGGCTCAGCTCCCTCATACCCATGTTCTTGATTTCCAAGTCCCACGTAGTCACCTGCAGATTGCACCAGCCAACAGAGCCGCCCTGGAGAACGAAACCCCCTTCTGCTCAGAGCTCAGATGCTTGGAAAGCCGCTCAGAACATGTTGGTTGTGTTGTATTTCTCCACAGAGAGCTGTTCATGCTCCAACTGGGCATCCGTGGTCCCTAATCGTCTCTGCTGTAATTCAAAACAAGATGTAATTTGAAACAAGGTATAACAATAGGAATAAAAAAAAGAAATCTTTTTTTTTTTTTGCATTTGGGCCAGTACCTTAAACTGTTTTCGTGTTCCAGACAGCGATGGCAGGGGCAGATCTGTTGCTCATCCCTAACTGCTATGTGGCACACGCGTCTGTAAACACAGCTCTCACTTTGGCTCAGGTTCCCTTCTCATTGCAGATGCTTCGCCTCTAAACTCTGATTTATGGCTCGCTGTATGATAATGGACTCAATATTGCCGAAGTTAAACAGTTAAATACATTCCCTGTGCATAAGATGCTTTACCCAAACAATGAAGACAGGATAATTATCACAGTAAATCAAACCTCATGAATATGGACTGAGATGTGATTTGCTATACACAGAAATGGTCTGAAGTCAGTGATGTTTTTGCTGTCGGATGAGGATTTTGCATTATTTAGCGCAAAATGGAAGGGAGCAGCTAACCGTTATTTGCAGCAAAAGTTGCTGCATGTGGATGCAGTTTTTAAGGTCTTGGGGCTTCCCTTCCAAGAGGTTCTGGGCCACCAATATCAGCATCGGTGACATGTCCAGCTTTATCACACACTGGCTTTATCACACACTGCTTTTCAAGCTCCACTGTGACCTGGTAACGCTGAAGAATGATCACTTTTAGATTGAACAAATTTGGGAGGTTGTCACTAACTCAAGCCAAATTCAAGGTTTCACACTTGCCTTTTATTTTCTATTTTGCAGGATCACATTTCAGAGTCACTTTTCCAAGCAGATGCACTCTGTGCAAGACTCCCAGGTTGTAAAGAAATGGCTAAAATTGCTTGGCAAAGGGAGCAGCCCCCCAAAGTGAAAGGAGAAACATCTGTTCAAAGGCTATTACTCAAAACATAATAAAACCTGTTTTTCTGACCACAGAGCTTACTTAACAACATGTATCACACGGAAATAATTAAAATTATGAAAGTGACTTCAGAAATGTAGTCAGTGATTTGATTATCTGCCAAGCACTCTGCATATGGAAAAGGAAGACTCTGTTATTCACTGGTCAGTTAGCCAAATCAGTATGTCCCTGAAAGGGCAAAATACACAGCTAAAAGACCTTCAGAAATGCATCCTGAAGGCCTTATAAAGCTAACTGAGACCATCGTAGTTATTAATGAACTCTCCAAATTTATGGTATCATTGGATCTTGACATTTATTAAAAACAAAAATCACTGCAGGGCCAGGGAAATGAGGAGATAAAGAGGTGGGAAAGGAACAACAAAAAAGCAAATAATCGTGGCGGGTCTCAGTTGCTGTTCAATTCAGCTAATTGATTTTGATGCAGATAATGTTCGCCTTGTCCCTAAAGGACCCAATTTAGACAAAAAAAAAAAAAAAAAAAGCTTGAGTGCTAATTATATATGCCAATTAAAATGACTACGTCTTATGCAGGTTCTCTCATTCTTTGGAAGCGTGTGGGAGTGCGGGATCTCTGCATCATCTCCTGATTTGGCCAAGCAAATGTCTGCTCGCGGTGAACAAGGGCCTGCAATTCTGAAATCAGCCAGCAAGGAAACCTCTCGAGCTGTCAGAACGAGGCTTTTCAGGGCTTTTGAGCAGAGCGCGGGATGATAATTTGGGTTCCCCTTGCTTAGGGAGGACATCTCTACAAGTGGAGTTGTTGAAGTAATCGTGGATATGAAATCTTGCCGTGAGAAGGACTGGTCCCAGGGTAGGCTGCGGTTTAGTATGCCGTGCATTGAGCTCCTACAGTCTTTTCAGCTTCACTCCACACAGTAATTTTCCAAACTTTCTTCCATTGATTAGTGGCACCTCCAAGTTGATTTCTATCTGCAGTAGCCCATCTGGCACTAATCATTAGTGCTTTATAAATAATTCCACGTTTGACTTTACTAATTAAAGTAGTTTGGGTTGCAGGGTGTTTTTTTTTTTTTTTTTTTTTTCTTGGATGATTCTTTTTTCTTCTGTCTCTTAACTGACACTAAAGCAAAAAATAACCTGCTCTTGAATGGATTATAGCCAAGAACTTTCAAAAATGTTGGCCGAGTGCAATGGCAAGGATTTTTATGGTGAAAGCTTCTTGACATAGTAAAAGGAATTGTTCTGCAGAGACCTTTCAAGTGACCCCAGAAGAAACTATGTAAACTGCCTGTCTCCCTGGGAACAACAAGGAGGTCAAAGTTAATTGCCAGTGTCTTTAATCCCCATCTCCCTTGTGATTCTCCTCCTGCAGATTTAGGCTAATTTTGATTAGTTTGACAAGAAGACCTGACGCTCTCCCCAGTTATGCTACTATAAATCAGAGCAGCATCTTTGTTAGAGCAGATGAGATTATTGCGGGCTGAGCAAGCTAAGAGAATGAAAATCACGGGTGATCTGAAATAAAAATCTGATTGTCCATCCTGCTTTTGCTCATCTGAATGTGATGATGGAGGAACGCATGGATGGTTCTGAGCCAGAGATCAATGAAGTCCAAATCTGGTTTTCCATTCACCTGAGTGAGCTTTCAATTAAGCTTCGTGCTGATGGAAGAGAGGATCAGACACAAGACTTGGGGTTTTAATAATGAGCCACGCAGGTATTAATGGGAGTCGAATGATTTATCCCATCCATTACCAGGAGGTAAAGGACTGAGGGAGCAGCCAAGGAGAATTGCACTGAGCATCACGCAGGATCCCCCATTGATTAGAGCAGCAGCTCTGTTGTCTGCCCAGAACCTCAGTCCTTTGCAAACAAAAATCCTTCTCTGTGCTCAGAGGGCAGCTTCTCCTTTCCCCGTGGATCTGCAGCATGTGATTACAGTTGGCAGCACCCTGTAGGACAACCTTGCCAATCATCTTAATTGAATCTTTCAGCTATTTCCCTGTAGCTGCTGATTTGAGTGTGCCACGTATCTTGCACATCTTTTTCTTCAGAGCAGAATTAGAAAATGTGTTTCTTGCCTCCTTATCTCTGTTGATAAATAATTGTATGTTACGTTTATTGGAAGCTTTGAACTGGTACATTCGGAGGGGCTGTTTAATATATCCGCCGGTGAACAACCATGTCTTGAACACACTTTAATTACTGAGAATGGTTGTCTGAGATTGGAAAGCACAAGAAAGGTGCTCCAGGACCTTGAAAGATATCTGTAAAGGGCTTAGAGGGCCAAATGCTGCAGTTGCAGTGAGCTGCATTAATCAGATTGGAAACTGAAGAGAAGAGCAAGTCATTTCTGCTTAGTCAAGTAGGTGATATTATAATCAGGGGGCCTCAAAGGAAGAACAGTAGGAAAACAGGGCTGAAAAAATGCATCAGTGTTCTTGGGAAAACAGAGTTGTGAGTTCTTAGTTTTCTTTCTAAATTCATCTGATCTGAGAATAAATGTTGAGGATCAGACTCTACTGCAGAGAATCTTGCACCAATGCCTTTGACTCCCTTCCAAAAAAGAAAAAGAAGTTGAATTCAGTTCATGGTGTCTAGACCAGCTGCAGGTAACTTCAAAATATCTAATTCCCATTTATACCAAGGCCTTGCTGGGGGTATGCGATGGATATTAAGTTAGATAAAAGTTCATATTCAAGATTATTTGCAGCACCAGATGGGAGAGCACAAAAGAAGTGCTTAGCAGAGGAAGAAGGGGCTGGAAAGCCCTAGGGAGGGTTTCATTTCAGGCAGGTGGCTGTGCACGTGTGTCACCCTGCGTCTCTGGAGCTATTTGATTCAAAGGAGAGGGTTTGTGAGCGGGTTCTCGTGCAGGACCGTCGGCATCACTAACCCCTGGCAGTTCAGGAAGCCTCCCCTGGGCACTGCTGCGTTTATACTGGGCCATGAGACCAAGAATGAACCCACAAAGATGCCAAACAGGAGAGCAAAAGCCCAGCGGCCCATTTATTCCTTCTGTGTCCCTTTGCTTTATAAGTGAGTAGTAAATAATGCAAATTCTAATGACATCTTAAATATTCTGGGAGCTGGATGAGCATTTGCAGCCCTCCAGAGGGGGAATGTGCTATATTGATTGATTCTCACTGAAAATGCTGTCTAGCGGGTGAGAAAAAGCCTCCTCTGACTGTTTGCTTGGCCCTCGCTCGTGGCTCAGCAGCTGCTTCGCAGGCGGGTGCTGCCGCTGCCTGCAGAACAGCAGAGCAGCCCTCAGGTAACTCCTTTTGCAAAGAGCGTTCTGTGTTTAATGGGTTTAAAACATTCCAGTTGAGGCCTGCCAGCCAAACGCCGTTCAGGGAAGAGGTGCATCCAATATGTTTTGGGTCCCTGGGCTCATTTTTCATCACCAAGTGTAAATGAACGGAGCACCTGGTAGAGCAGCTGTTGCAACCGGGCTCGAAAAGACCCGTGCGAGCAGAGCAGGGGAATGGGGAAGGCAGAAGCGAGCTCCGAATATCCCTGTGAAGACAATTTCTTAGGGAACTGGTGGTGATTTGGTTTAGTGTTGTGTCACCTGCCAACTTGATCTCCCTGGTTTCTCTACAAGCAGCACAAGTGTGAGCAAGGCAGGTCTGCCATGCATGGGCTACGGGTGCAAGGGACATGGGTGAAAGGCTGTGGTCTCTATAAATGTTTCAACCACGCTAAATAAAAGGCAAAAAAATGGCAGTTTGGGTTTGACTGCCTGCCCATTTCATACCACTGAGCAGAACTTATTGCCAGTGGCAGCCCCAGGTCTCAGTTTCCAGAGTGAAAAACATTGCTGGTGTCTGCACAGCACATCTGCTGCTGCAAACTTTCTACCCTGGATTGATCCGGGGAGTTTTTAATGACCCAAAGCAATGTCTTTCTTGCTAAATGCATGCTAGGGAAGCCTTGTGTTGCTCTCTGATGCCCACACATCAGCAGCCAGCAGCGAGGCTGGGATTTGCAGAGAGGAACACAAGAGGTGAGTGCAGTTTGTGTCAGTGCATCCCGCAGACCTGACTGCTCAAAGCCACCAGCAAAGCTGATAGGAGAGCAGCTGCAGAGACAGTTTTTACCTGCTCCCTGGCAGACCATGTTTATTGGGTTTAGAGTGGGGCTTTCCTTGCCCCTGCAAGCTAATTCACGTGCTTTGCTAGAGCAGAGCAGTGTTTCAGTTCCATCCTTGCAAATATTCCAAGCAGGAATAAGGCCATTGGAATCAGAGGGAGCAGCCAATCCTAGGACTAGGATCCTAGTTTGGATCATGTAGATGTATAGGAGAGAGGATCCAAGGCTGGCATTTGGGCCCATCAGTGCAAATCAGAGACAGAGCTTTGATTTTGTTGGAAGTTGGGCTGCAGTTGCAGCTCCAGCACTAGTAGCAAGATGACAGTAGAAGTGTCGGGTATATTTTAACTAAATAAAAAAAGTGTAAATTACATGGCAGCGTTTGCTTTGCTCTGCACACAGCCTGTGTGGTGCTAATTAAATCCTCAGCTTCTTTTTTAGTGGAAGGAAGATTGAGAAAACAAGTCTGAAATCAATTCTCCATGTAATTAAAGTAACTCTTTTCCATGCAGTTACTTTTCTACTGTGATGTTAGTGATGTTGTTGTAATAGTGAGACAGTAGGTATCACAAAGAACTGAGTTTTATGGAAATAAATTTGCTGTGAAATGTAGAAATTTTACAGGTAGCAGTACAAAATCAGGAAGCTAAGGCAAAAGCCCATATCTCTACTTGGAAATTGTTTTTGCTTTGTTAAAACTCCTCCTTGGAAGTTCATTGTGCTGGTTCAGAATCAGCATTTCAGAAGTCCTATTATTTTGCTGTATCATTTTAATCCTGGCAGGTTCCTGTAGAAACCTCAGGGCAGTCTGTTGGTCACATAGGGCTGCTATCCAAATGGGAAAAGTGCAGCAGGTCTGGATGGATCCTGAGAGACGCTGCGGAGTGATGAGTATCAGGCATTAGCAGAGGACTGATGTTTACAAACTTTGCGGTTGACTCTTGTTCTTACACTTTCTTTCTCTGTCTTCCTGTAGGTTATAACCCTGGAAGGATGGGTTGACATCATGTATTATGTGATGGATGCACATTCTTTTTACAATTTTATATATTTTATATTGCTTATAATAGTAAGTATGAACTGTGAGATACTCCCATTCCCTCTCCTTGCGGGATAAAGCTGTTCCCTGGCCCTTTCTCAGAGAGGGCACCCAGCTGGGATGCAGAACAGGAGACCTCCCTTCCGCTGTCAGGTGTAATCATGCAGGTTGTCATTACTGCTGTGGAGACAGGTATTGGCTACCACAAGCTCTGTCCTTCTTAGTGTCACACGTGATGTATGGTCACCACTTCTCAAGCCATATGGTCTTCTGCTTCCATTTACTCTCCCAGTTTTGGTCCTATCACCTGAATTTCTACTGTGCCTTGGCTGAGTAACTGCTAATGAGGATGAAGAGCAGAGAGGCAAGGGCTTTTCTTCTGTTAGTGTCCTCCACATGCCAGGAAACAGCTGATTTCAATGAACATCCCTCAAAGAGCTGCTAAACTCACCTGGGCACTTTAAATAATGGTAGTAGCAAAAGTGAAGTTTTCTAAGGTCTTAGGGTGCAGTCATTCCTTTAAAATATGTAGTACGTTTCCTGTAGGAGTTTGGTGTTGTCCTCTGAAGCTTTTATTCCATGTTAGCAAGATTCCTTTAGAATGGAAGTGGGAATTTAACCTCCCAGGGATTACATTTGTGGAAAAGTCAACCATTCTGTTCAGGAGAGCAGAGGGAGAAGTACCACGTAGGCATCAGGTAAGACATGGGACAGGGGCACTCCAAAGTGCTCTTGCAGATGGATGTTCTTTACATACAACCCCATCGTTATCCCTGTGCTTTTGAAGCCTTTGCTAACTCGGAATTTGGAAGTCAAAGCTCCACATCCCCCAGCAGCAATGGGAAGGATCTGACCACTGTGAGAGCTCCCCTGTCACAGACAACATGCTGAAGTCAGTGGTTTTTGAGCCTTCTGCAATAGCCCTGCATAGTAGAGATTCCCTCTTCACCCTCTCAACCCTTTGCTACATATGGATCCTTGCAGCAAAGCCAGAAGTTGACTAATCCCCAAGTCACTCGGAGTTGGGAACCCTTTCTGCTTTCCAAACAGTATCCAGACTGCTGTTACGGATTGGAGAGTGACACTACAGACTATCTCCCGCTGCCTTCCCCTGAGGATCCACCAGACAATGACCCAGATTAAATCCATACGTTTCCTACGGAGCCCAGCACAGAGGTTTGGCTCTGTGAGCAATGGCACTTTCTTGACGTCAGTCCCTTTCACACCTAAGGACACTAATTTTCCCATGGGAATATCTGACATTTTCCTGTGGCTGATTTATGAATCCAAGCGGTGAAAAGCCAGTGTGTGGACCTACCAGTTGAGGAGGACACAACCTTAGGTCACTTTATATTCTTATCCTTGGGACTACATTTCCAAAACCAGATATCATCAAGATCATGTCAACTCAAGCCAGCCACTTAATTGGGCTTTTACAGGAGCACCAAACCTCCCGGAGATAAATTCATCTGTGTGACAAGGAGGTCCAAGAGAAGGGTGACTTCACAGACATATGGACCCTGACTGGCATCCTAGAAACCAGGCTGTGCTACGCCAGGGCATGAGATGACAGAAGAAGAGAAAAGGCAGCCCCAGTACAGCACGAATTGGACTCCAAACATCTTTCCTTGTGGGTTGGCTGGGTGTTTCCTAGTGGTCTGTTTTGCAGTGGTGATAGATTACGTCGCGTTTCTCGCACCCTAAGTTAGTAGCAAATGTGCTCATTGTTGGTAGGAGGAAAGTGGTGAAGGGTATTGTTAACAACTTTCTTTGCCATTGCCAAAATAGCTTAACAGGCTTCAAGAGCAAATTTAGCAGCTGAAGCACATGTTAATATAACATTTGGTGAACAGACTCTGAGATTTGGCATGTTTGGTCACCTTAAGATTTCTGAGAGGCACAATTCAGTCCAGACACCACGTGGTAGCAAAGTGCATGTGTTGCTTGGTAAAATTGCTGCTAATTTCTTTCCCTATATCTTCTTCAGGTTGGTTCCTTCTTCATGATTAACTTGTGCCTGGTTGTGATAGCAACACAGTTTTCTGAAACAAAGCAACGGGAGAACCAGCTGATGCAGGAGCAGCGGGCCCGTTATCTCTCCAATGACAGCACAATTGCCAGCTTCTCTGAGCCAGGTAGCTGCTACGAGGAGCTGCTCAAATACATCTGCCACATCTTCAGGAAGGTGAAGCGGCGGACGATACGGCTGTACAACAACTGGCAGAGCAAGCGCCGGAAAAAAGTGAACCCCAACAGCACCACAAACGGGCAGAGCCGCCGAGGCAAGAAGCGCATCACCTCCATCCACCACCTCATCCACCACCACCATCACCACCACCACCACTACCACATCAGCAACGGGAGCCCGCGGGGCCCGCGCTCCAACCCGGAGATCTGCGACCTGGAACTGAAGGTCATGAAACCTGGAGGCCAACTGATGCTTCCCCCTCCGTCGCCCAGCTTGCAGAGCCCTGCTCCTCCTGCGGATTCGGAGTCCGTGCACAGCATTTACCACGCTGACTGTCACGTGGAAGGGCCGCAGGTGAACTGTAAGTCTTCCAATGCCCCTGCAAGCATTAAGTTGACCACTGGACTCTCCAACCATGGCAACATGAACTATCCTACCATCCTGCCTTCTCCAACTAGCAAAGCCAGTTCTGTTCCAGTTCCCAAAGGGAAGAAGAATGGTAATTCCCCTGTGGCCATGGTTAATAGCCCGGTAAATCTGGGCACGGATCCTTACGGGAAGCTGCAACAACTGGTAGGAGAGCATGGTAAGAGCAAAGGAATTGATATTCTTGCTTAGGAAAACTGAGCAAAGGGAAAATACTTTGATGTGATTAATACCAAAGAGCTGGAGATGTTCTCCTCTCTGTGGGTGTTTCAGGAATGCAGATAGGAAACATACCTGGGTTCCATTATTGACCTGCCAGTGGTGGGGAAAGCTCCCTTTTCCTCTATTTTCCTATCTATAAAATGCTGACCGTGGTTCCCTGCAACACCTGGACTCTCCGATATAAATTTTTTGAGTCATCATTTTTTCCTATCAATCTGCCTACTCTCGTAGGCAAGAACCTGAAATGCCCCCAAAGCTGCAGTCACGGGGTTGTTAGGGATCACTGGAACACAGGACCAAGACGATGCAGTCTTCCAATAAACGGGTCTTCAGAGAGAAGTACTCAAGATGCCAGATGTGTTGATGGTAGCCAAGGAGGCTGCTGCAGGTGCAGGCTGTGTTAGGAAAGCTGCTGGAACTGAGCATGGAAGCCAGGAGTAAGGTTAAGGTGCTGGGAGCTCTGTTCCATCTATTCCTACATTTGTAGTAGTTGGGTAAAGCAAGGTACGGGATAGTCCAGCAAGCAAGTTCAGGACACTGTTGGAGGTATCTTCCTCATGGTCACAAAGCATGTGTTTTTTAACATTTTTTCATGTGCTAAGTGATGCCCTGCAGGCTCTTCCTCTGTTCTCACCCCAGCATAGATCAATGCAGCCCCTGGCATTTCATCTCGGATAGTGACAGATGTGCTGGCTCTAATCCTGCAGCAGATAAGCCCCAGCTGCTGGGAGATGGTACCTTGAGAGGGAAGAGCAGGTGGAAGCTGGTGGAGAAGCAAGAGATACAGAAAAGTGGAAGATAAATAAAATAGGATGGCACAGAACAAATTTATGATAGAAGCTTCTAGAAACCCCTGGGGCTGCTTGTGTGGGCTCCTGAGCCTCCAGATTTCTTTTTGGCAAGAAAAAGAGCAGGAATTTTGGAGGAAGTGCTAGTCCTCAGAGGATGTGTGTGAGGGCAGCGCTGTAGCAGAGCTGCAGGTCCCCAGGCCTCCCCTCTGCTCTTTCCTCCCGTGCACAAGAAGTGCATCTAGATCACAGGAACCCTCTTGTACTGCTCTCACAGCCCTGTTTGTGCAGACTGCAGCCACACCAGTGTTTTTAGTTATATCTCCACTTAGCTTTATCTCCATTCATACAGAAATCATCTGCTGCTGGAGTCATGTCTACACGCAACACTTATCTTTCCAATTTTTCAAAACATTTTCAGCTCTCATGGCCGGAGCTAAATGCTGAAAAGCAGAAGTTTTAAGCAAACAATACCAAGTCAGAAAGATGTAGTTTCTATTTTTTTCAAACTCTTTAAGCCAAACTCATTGTCTTTATTTTCTTTTGCAGAGCCTGTGTTTTCCAAACTGTTTATCTGCGCGTGCACAAATACAAATATTTTTTCTTAGTGATGTATGTCCTGAAAAAATACCAAGCCTAGCTTCAGGGGGGGTCACAGTGAAGGCTGCTTGCCAGATAGGTTGGGAGGCTTGTCTTTGTTAAGACCGCTTTAGAAGTGACCATACAAAAGGGTAAATGGGATTGTTTATAGAAATTGCCTTCAGCAGACGTTTCTGTACTTCTCGGAGCTTAGCAGGAGGGCAGCAAGGGGCAAGGTTAGTTGCCATGTTCTTCCGTTGTTAAGCAAGGGCTTTATATGAATCACTGGTACATCTTTAACTTTGCAAGTTAATGAAGGTTATTATGAGAATGTGTATTTACCTTGAGATAAAAGCCCAGGCGCAACAGGAGCCTGGAACTGGGAAACCAAGGCCGGGTGAAAGCGCCGTTGCTTGGAAGGCGCTGCTCAAGGCGGAGGATTCGTCCTCTGTGCTCACAAGGTCCTCGGTTGCCTTCCAAGAGAAGAAAGCACCAAATGTGAGCGCACCAGCTGCAAAAGCTCCAATGATTTGGGGCATTTTCATGTGCCCTTCTTCGAGAGTCTGTGGTTGAATACAGTTAATAATGCAGAAATATCATCCTCTTTCTATAGAGACATTGCAGCCTTGAGGCTTTAAACAAGTCCCCTGGGATTGCTTTCTCTCTCCCAGCAGTTTGCTCCTACCTGGGTGAAGCTGATGCACCCAAACCCCAGGCTGAGCTCAGCCGAGGAGCCCCGTTGTGTAGGGATGATGGAGGGAGCTCGCAGCGACTCTCCCGTCTCCGTCCCTGTGCAAATGGAGCGCTGCTTCCCCCGGTGTCCCCTGTGCTACGGGCAGGACCCGTTCCCGGCGAGGGGAACACGCCAGAGAAGCGATAACCCGCAGCATTAGCAAGGAAATAGCACCCAGGGCACTCGCGGCCACAGCTGGAGACGCGGCCGGTGTCTCCCATCGCGGCCGAGTCTCTCCCCTTCCCTTGCTGTGGGATGGAGCAGCCCCGAGTACAGCCTGTTCCTCCGCGTTCCCGTGCCCCGCGATGCTGGGAGGTTATTTTAGCCGGCAGCCAAGGAGACTCTGGTATTTTGAAGACATCTGCGGCGCCAGGGGTTTTTCATAGGATGTTTTTTAACGCTTTGATAGCGCTGCGGACAGGCGGCGAGCCTCAACGGGGCCACGCGCTGCCGCGTGCGGGTTGATGAAGAGGGCGGATATTTCCGATCCTCTCAGCACCCTTGAGATAAGGGCAATCCCCTCCTGCTGGGCTGGCAGCCTTGCTTCAGGGGCTGGTGGCATCTGAGTGACATTTTGGGGTGGTAAAGTGAAAACTTCAGCGTAAAACCTGCGTGGAGACCTGAAGGGACCGCGCAGCGCTCTCACCAAGGCCTCTGTATAGCTGCCTCTTGGGCCCTTTCTCCTTCCTCGTTAGAAACTAAACAGAAATGTTCTCTAAATGGAGCAGGGTGGATAGAGGGTGTTCAGGTTGTTGCTAATGGCGTTCAGCCCCTCAGATCTCATCAAAATTGGTGCAAACGGAGTCCCCTTCCCTCATGAGAATGGAGCCCCCTTCCCTCACAAAATGGAGCCCCCTTCCCTCACAAAATGGGCGCCGCGCTCTGCCCCATGCCGCGGGTGGCTGGTGTGCCGGGAAGGGGGGTCTCACGCTCCGTGTCCCCCCTCGCAGGTCTGCGGCGGACGCCCAGCCGCCTCTCGGGGCTGAGCGCCGCCTGCCCGCTGCCCGGCCCCGGCGGCGCCACGCTGACCTGCGAGCTCCAGAGCTGCCCCTTCTGCGCCACCATCTTGGAGGACCCCGAGCTGGCCTTCAGCGAGTCCGACAGCTACGACTCGGACAGCAACACCGGCGTCTACGAGTTCACGCAGGACCTGCGGCACGGCGACCAGCGCGACCAGCTGCAGCAGCAGCAGCAGCAGCGGGGCCGGCGCCGGAGGAAGAAGAAAAAGCCCAAGGAGAGGAACAAGGTCGCCCGGCTCTGGAAGGCCTTCGGCACCAAGCTCAAGAGGATCGTGGAGAGCAAGTACTTCAACCGCGGCATCATGATCGCCATCCTCATCAACACGCTGAGCATGGGCATCGAGTACCACGAGCAGGTGAGCGCGGGGCAGGCCGGGTGTCATGGGGAGGAACCGGAGGTTTCTTGGTGAGTTCGTGATCTGGCGGCCTCGTGGTGAACATGCGTGTTGGAGCGCGGAGAGATGGGCAGGTTGCTCTCCCGAGGGTTTAATGGATGTGTTGGGACATGAAGGCTCGGAGCGTGGCTTTATCGAATGCAAGATTTACGTTGTCAGGCTAAAAGCAATAAAAAACAGCTCTATTTCTCCCCAAAGGAGGTGGCTTCTCGCTTAGCTTGAACGTGTAGCATGATCTCGTAGGGTGCAAGCTGGTCCTTCTTCTAAGTGCTTAGAGGGAAGGAGGAAAAAAAGGCTGTTCCCAGCGCTGGTCTGAACGTGTCGGTGGCAGCGGTGGCGGCTGAGGACAGCTTGTCCTTGCGGGCGGATGGGAGAGGGACGTGACTCATCTGAAGATCTCCAGTTGGTCGCTCTATGGGAAGCTCCGTGTTGTTTCTGTCTGCTTGTCCTTCTTGGAAAAAAGAAGGATTATTCTCACTGTGGGCTAAGCTGGGTCTGGCGTGTTGCATGTCGCCGTGAGATGCAGAAGACTCTTGCTCGTGGTGCTGGTCGGTCCTCGTGCTCGCGTCCCGCGAGGTAGATGCTTGCAGCCTCCTCCAATTCTGTCCCCAAATTCAGCACAGAATTGGGTACGGATCACACTTATTGCATAGTTAATCCTCCTCCTTGCTGCAGCCTGTGCTGAAAAGTGAGGACCCACAGAGCACCATAGTATGTCCGAAGGCAGGATACGATGCTTTGCATTTATTTCTCCATAATTTTCCAAGGATTCGCAGTTCCCACTCAGTACCATGGCAAAACAATCCCCCCAAGTGCCACTGCTTCATTTTCCTCCCCACTTCCAGGCTGGTGCCTGTGCTACAAGGCGTATTTTCTTTGCCAAAAGCAAATACTCGGATGACAAACGTGAACGACAGCCGGGCAACAATAAACTAGTTCTCACGTACAGAACAGAGGGTCTCAACCCAGCGCGGAAATAACTGTCGCTGTCAGCTTTCTGTCTGCCTGGTTGTTTCCCAGCAGCTCTTAAATTAGGAAATTCACCTTGTCAGCTGCCTTTGAATGGGCGCATTCATTGCTCGCAGCGGCTGCGTTTCTGCACGGATACTCCTTGTCAGACGGCTTCGGCTTTGTCAGTGCTTCGATGTCACCGTCATGGGTGCCGTGAGAAAGCCCAGGGATCGCATGGAGTCTGTCCGCAATCACTCGTGCAAAAGTAAATTGTGATAATTGCATCCTTGTTCCTGACAGAGTAAAATTCTAGCCTGCAGGTTTATATTGGATTTTACCTTGTAAAAGATTTGCTTTAAACCATCTCAACGCCAACGGCAATAAAAATGCTGGAGCTTTTGGCTCAAGATCATCAGGCTCCTGCCAGCTTTGCTCGCAGGCACTGCCCGGCTTGGGCCCAATAAAAAGGGAGGAATTTTGAAGTGAAACCTGTAAAAGTTTCTCCGTGTGCCTGGCTGCAAAGCGGCCCCGATGCATGGCAGAGGTGAGGAGCTGTCAGAGCCCGTCTTCCGAGCACCTCTTCCAAAACGGATTGCCCAGTCCTGGGGCCAACACACACCTTAAAGCAAAATGCCTCGGGGCTCCCAGACTGTTTGGCTGGAAAGGTTTGGGGCGGCGTTGAGGGAAGCAGGGTCATTGCCAAAGCTGAAGGTGGGGGACTGGGTTTGTATGGAGACCCGGAGCAGTTGCCTCTGTTGAACCAGGCTGCCGTGCGCTTGCTGTGCGCTGTTGGCACAGCGGGAAGGTGAGAACGGGTCATTTCGGGTATGCTGTGCTCATTGCCTGAAAAAAAAAAGCAGTTTATTCCCAGCTTCTTGATTACTGAGTGCTCGATGCTGCCCGTTTGCTCTGCTCAGGACAGGCGTTTTGCAGGTGGGAAGGTATGAGCTTTCCCCGTGATATCCAGCCGGTCCCAGCTATTACCGCTGCCGCCGCCTCCGTTTTCCCAAGGGAAACCTGGAGGCCAAGCCCCAGGTCGTGAGGCTGTAGGAGCTGCCTACAAGGACAGCAGCTCTGAGAGGGTCTCTTGGCTCTCCTTCACCTTCCTCATCTCCCCCAAGCTGCTCGGTGCCACCCAGAGCACTCCCTTGGGTGACACCTCCTCTGCTCTGCACTGATGCTCCAAAGCCCTGAACCTCTGCAAAGCATCACCCAGCATCACCCATTTGCTCTAGGTGGAAGAGTTTAAGCAGCTTCCTTGGTCCAGACCCTCCCCACTTGTTCTCCTGAACAGTTAGCAACTCATTACATCAAACAGGACTGAAGTCAGTGCAACAACCACCAAGGAGCCCTCCCCATATCCCACAGCCCGCAAGAACATGCCCAAACCCTGTGAAAGAAATTGTTAAGCAGCTGCTTGCTTTTCTTCTCTAACTTCTCTGACTTTATACAGTCATCAGCAGCTTTGCAGAGGGATGGGCGCGCCGTATTCATTTTTATTTCGGAGTTATTCAAAGCCAAACATCAATCGAGTGAGCCTGTGGGAGGGGTGGAGGGTGCAGAACGACATGTGGCAGTGGAAGATAGAGCAGTTCTGCATTCCTTCGCCTTTTATCCCGGGACAGGGATCTGCAGAGAAGTCGCACGGAGCCCCCTTGAGGCAAGTGGGCACTATTGTCACCATCGCCCATGTGGGGAAATCGGGGACCACAAGGATGTGAGGTGCCAGGCTGGAGGCAAAATCTCCTGGTCTTCACTGCTGGGGCATCAATGCTCCTGCAGGACAGGTGGGTTCCTGGGCCATGATGGCTCTTTGGTGGCACCCTGTGGCAAGACAGGAAGGTGACTTGGTTTGTGTCTGTGCAGGTGCAGGTGGTCCCTCAGGATGAGTAACAAGGTGCTGTTCGTGTCTGAGGCTCAAATAAGGATTTTTGTGAGGATATGAAGCCCAGGGCAGCTTACTTGAATAGTATCGGGGATCCCCCCATTTAGTGCCTGCAGCCCAAGTGCCCTTTTAATGCAGGGATCCAACCTCGTGGCTCATAACCATAGCAAAGGTTACTCGTGGGGAAGAAAAGGAAATACCAGAACATCTAGAGACACTTTTTAACAGTTCTGCTCCTCCTTGCAGAGACAGATGGAAGATTTCGTGGCAGCACAGCCCCAGTGCGGCAGGAGGTGCGGGTGCCAGGAGGCAGCTGCCGATGGCAAGCATGTTTCTTTGGGACTTGAGTCATTAGCAGCACTCGGAGCTTCCCGCCTAGCGCATCCGTGGGGCGAGCAGCCGGCCCTGTCTCCGGGTGCCACGTTGTACACGGTTGGTAATTAGGAGGTATCAGGATGCTCTTGGTTAGTAGCAGTGTGACTTGTATTTCAAAGGTTAATTGACTGCTTTGGAGCTCATTCTCCACCACTACCCTGCCTTGTACTTTATTTATTTCTTTATTTTTGCATCAGTTCAAACAGGCATTCCCACAGATGGGGAAAAGCCAAGTACAAAGAGAAAGGCAATCTTTGCGTTATTCTCCCAGGCAATTTCAATAAGCCGAATGACTTCATTCCACATTCGTTGCAGCTGACAACTCTCTAGAGTATCCGAGAACGGGCCGTGGTACTGCAGCAACCAGGCTAGACTGTCGAGTTTCCCAGGCAGGAATAATGCACTCCAGGAATAAGAGTTCAGCCGTGGCCCGGGGTGGTGTGGAGACGTGCCCTGTACATGCAAAGCCGGTTCAGGAGCTGGAAGCAAATCCCTTTCGGCCCCACAGTGCCCTTCACGCACTGGGCTGAAGTCTTAATTGCTTCTTCTTCCCTCTGCTTTGGCCTTGGTGGAGAGGAGTGGACTCCAATCCTTCTCATCTGCTTTAAGGCCATGCCCCTGGCTCAGATGTGATGGGAATTAGGGAACGGATGAGATAAGAGCTCAGTCCTGCCGGGGGAACTCGATTCACAGAGCTCCCAGGGTCCAGAAAAGGGACAGAGTCCTGTTCATTCATCCCAAAGAGCTGCTGCCGTTATCCCTGCAGGCTGGTGAGCTTGGATTCATCCCTGAGGACCTTTCCCTGTTGAGAGTTTGGGAAGAGACACCCCACTTCTCTTCCCGGAGGTATTTGCAGTACTAGCTGTTGCTAATAGTAATGATTTCACATAAAAGGCTCAATTTACATCAAATGGCTCTAGAAATGCTATTTTATATTCACTTCTCGAAAGAGAAGTAGAAATTAATATTTGTTCCTAACTATTGCTGTTCAAAGGGCTTTTAATTGGCTTTCTGCTCCCTTCCTTGTGGCGGGTTTCATTCAGAGCAGCTGTCATTGCATTAGGTAGGAGCCGACCTTAGTGCGCGCCCAGTGGTCCATGCTCATCAGAGTAAGAGAAGTGCTGATTTTGAGTAGCACATTTTATATTCCAGAGCAAAAGTGATTCTGTATGATTTAAGGTAGCAACTAGTTTCTCTAGTGATGCTCTATTTTAGCATTTGTCAGTTTTGGCTTGAAAAATCGGTTTGGCCCGTAAAACTCAGCACTTACTCAAAAAGCAGAGGAGATTCTTTCAGCAGTGTTTGAAGCAAATTGCTTAAATTGCTTTTGAGTTGAGAGTCAATAAAATATTATCCTGATTTGAGATTCTGACTTTTAGCTAGTAAAACTTGTTCACTCTTCAAATTTTCTGCATGATTCAGTCTTAAGAGTATTCACACTGGCTGGGCTTGAAGCAGACAGACTTGTTCCTAAATCAAATAAGAGATTAGTTTATTGGAGTAGAGCTCAAGGTAGGAAAAGGAGACCAAATCTTGGCAGAGGTTTCCAAGGAAGCGGGATTTGATGCTCTGCTTTCCTGGGACATGGTCTCTGTATGGCTGGCCATTGGATTGAGGAACAGCATTGTCTGTGCTATGAAACCAGCCCCAACTCTTTCTAGGATGTGAAAATTCAGCCCAATGTGTTTGTGCTTTTTGTATAATTGAGGTGAGGTTCGTTCTGCCTGTTATAGTTCTTTGTACTATATACATGGGCTTTGTCAGCAAGAAACTAAGGGTAAGTATTGTGACTTTGTCTTGTGCCAAGAAGTTATTTAGAAGTGCAAAACAGCATTGGAAGACTGGAAACCAAGTTCCTTCTATTCCCATTTTCCAACTATTTTTATGCTGCAAAAATGAAGCATCCTTGCAAAGTTTATTCCAGCTGCTATCACTGCAAGCATCACTTTTATCTATATAGTCACTTCTTTTCCTATTTGCCCCAGTAATATACTGCAGCAAAGGGTTCCACAGCACAAACTAATGGCAAACATCAGCACTTACAAGCAAGACATCCCGCTCAGGGCTACGCTGCAGCCTACTAGAGCCCAGAAACCTTCGTGATGAAAAGTCTAAATTGCTTCCTTCCTCGAGGGGCTACAGTGAGTAGTGCTGATGGACCCTTATCTCCTACTTCATATCATCTGCAACTTGCCTGACTCCTCCATGCTCTTTTTTCCCTCTGTTGCACTGTATGTTCTTGGTATATATATATTTTACTATATAAGGGAAAATGTACTCGAGATCCTGCCCTTCCTCTGCCTCCTGGCAGGCAGGAGCAGCACCTCGCAGCATGGAGCCTGAGCCTGGGAGCAGCCAGGGGACAGGCAGGGCTGTGACAGGGAGCAGCGGAGCTGGTGGTGACATCAGGCTGCAGTCCGATCTGGTTCCTAGAGATGTGTTCATTACCCTGGGGGATAATACCAGGATATTCCCTGCAGAGCTGTGGGTGTGTTTAGCACCATCAGTGAGTCAGCCCATTCCTCTCGCTTATCCGTCGGTTATTTTGTGGAATGGGATCAGCTGGGTGAATTGCATCAGCTCTCTGCCTAAGGGACCGGGGTTTGGAGCGAGTGGATGCTCAGTGCTGACAACGTGCTCCCCAGCACGAGCTGGTAGATGAAGGCACTGGACCTCGACATAGCATCACGGTGACGGTCCCACGTCACATCCCTGCAGGCTGCAGGGCCCTGGGGGCAGTTCTGCACCTGAGGCAGCTGCAAGGACCTTGGAGGTTTGATCCACAAAACCCGTGTGCTTCATGGATATGCATTTCATGACAGAAATGGGTGTAAAACTGCTGCAAACCACTTACAAACTGTTCCAAGGCTTGGACAGGGAGGTGCTGCTGGCATGGCAGGAAGCACGGGGTGGCTCAGGGTGTCCCTGGAGCTTGGGGGGATCCAGCGGCTGGGCGAGGAGGAACACCAGCTCCTACCTTCACCTACCAAGGAGCTCTTGTTGGTTCCTTATGCTTCCCCCACTGTCTACATCTTTCACCTTGCCTTCTGGGATCTTTTGTTCCAGGCAACAATTGCTTCTCGTTCTGTGTGCATTCCCTGGGCAGGGCTGCTGGATGCTGTTACAGGGGATACCAAGAGTGGGAATGGGAACAGAGCATCACGCCTTGCCCGGCACCAATATTTCCCTCTGAAATATTTTCCCTGCAGGCAGGCTCAGGTCCCACACCGCTATAAACACAGGATTACAGCCTAAAATGAAATTGGATGCAATGGAGAGTAGTGTGATGGAGTATGCAGAGATAAGGGAGGTGCACGGGGATGCTGCACCATGGACTAACTGCCTGTGCTCTGGTGGCTCCTAAATGGTAGCAGGTACGGGTGGGTGATGTCTAGCTTGCTGTTTTGGTCTCTTTCCAAGCAGTCCCTGTGCAGGATTGCTTTCCCTGCAGGTCTGGAAAATGCATAAGGGGGTGGGAATAGGTGCAACTGAGTGAATGTTGGGAGGGTTTGGAGAAGACAGTCGTCCAGAGCAGAGGGGGTCAGTTTTTGGCACTGCGTTTGAAATGAGTCAACAGCCATTGACATGACCTGATCCAGCAACCGCCCCATTTCACTCCTTGGTCTTCAGTTACTCTTGGTCCTGGCTGAGGGAAATGCTCCTTCATTTGGAGCAGGAACAGTGTCTGTTTGGCACTCATGTGTCATTCACAGCCCCGACTTGATAAGGCAGAAAACAGAAAAGCAAGATCCTGGAAATTTTCCAGAAACATGCAAGATTCTGAATATTTTCCAGGAAAATTTGATAGGGTAGAAGGAAGATCAAAACCTGCAGGGAAGTTGAGGACGGAGTTAGGATGGCAGCTGGGAAGGTACCTGGGCACTGAGAGCGGAGTCGTCTCCATCCCCTTTGGCAGCCAGAAGATTAAAGATACCCAGGGTGACAATCTAGCTCCTTTCAGAGGAGGAGAAAAAGAATCACTGCGAGGGCATAAACAGGTGTGTTCCCTACTGCTGTCAGCCCGAGTCATGAATTTTGCTCAGGTTTTAACCAGGATTCTCCAGCTGGGACAGGGAGAACTTCCAGAATTATGAATGAGCCTTTAAATGTCTCCTTCAAACCTCCTTCCGAATCTTTTGTTACAAGATCATGATGCTGTTTTTATAAATGCCTCGGAGAGGTGGGGGGATAAAGCTGCATCTGAGAGGAGAGGCTCTTGCCCAGCCGAGGGTTTGGCATGCCCGCGTGCATTCTTCAGAGCTCTATTTTTGTTTGCGCTCTCTGCTTGCTGAACCAACAGCCTTCAAGACAGCCTGACTCCCAATTTGGAAAAAACGCTGTGTGCAGAGGGCTGGGAGCACTGGTGGATAATCCTGCTGGAGCAGAGAATCTCCCACCAAGGAGGACAGGGGCAGGAAGACAACTTGGCTTCTTTCCCCATGTGAACACGTTTCTGATGCCTGTGCAGATAAATTCCTGCTCTTTCCTTGTCTTCTTCCCATCCCTATGCACAGAAGAATCCAAACTTTTTTTACCACGGCTCCCCTGCAGAAAGCAGCAAAAAGAAAGAACTTCTATTTATTTAATATACTCCAAAGGGAATTGAGTTTCCTACAGGCAGATCCTGGAGTTCTCTCGGCATGACTATACATGGACTTGTCTGTGCTTGAAAGTTAGTTTGGATTAAGGTGGTTTATAAGGAAAAGGGGATGGCTGGGAGCTCTACCTGTGGGGCATTTCGGCAGCACTTGCAGTTCTCGTTTAAGCCTCCAGCTTAAGGAGGCTGCTAATTCCCAGGAAAGGTTTGGCACCCCTGGGGTAGGTGGGATGGTGCCCTGTGCTCAGGCCACATGGAGAGGGTTTTTCATGGAGCGGAGCTATGTTGCTGGGTTCAGCACCCCGGGATCCCGGCACCCATGTGCCTGCAGCACCATGGAGCTTCCCTCCCTCCGGATATGCGCTCTCCCATCAGGGAAGGGGCCGTGGAGACAAGTGATGGCAAAGGGAAGAAACCAACTCCGTGTCCCCAGGAGCCCCTTGTTCTCATTGCGCTCCGGAGGCCAGACAGGAGCTTCCCGGCTCCAAATCCAATCATGAAGAATTAAATCAGACCACAGAGAGCTGCCTAGCATGAAGAGAATTGGTTTTATTTTTGCTCGTGAAGGATTCAGGGCCAAAACATGAGCTGTGTCAGCACTGTTCCTCTCTGGTCACCCCTGCCTGGGAGCGCGAAGGGTTTCAAGCCGTTCGTGTGAATTAGTTTGAGCCAAGAGTGTCTGAAAGCCGCGTGGGCGGCCGGGCTGTCACCTCCCTGTGACACCGGTGCTGCAGGAGCCGTTGTGCTTCTCCTGAGGTCCTCTGAGGCTGCCAAGGGGAGAGATCCGCATCCTGAACAGCTTCAGGCAGAAGTACTAAAGCTGCTACGTGTGCCAAGGGCTACGTGTGACTGCAGCACATGGAAGTGCTGGGAAATGCCAGGAATTGCAGCTTGTGCTGGGTATTGTTAGGGGCTGAGGATACCTCTGGAAGTCCCTGGATGCAGAGCGAGTGCAGGGATGGCTCCCAAGGACAGCACAGCTCACCAAAACACTGTGCAAAGGTATCTGGAAGAGCAGCTCTCCTCCTACCTCTAGGTGATCTCTAGAGGCCTCAGAGCTTCCCTCCTCGTGCCCAGGTTCTCCCCATTCCCAAGAGAACATTTATCCTGGGAGCAAGTGATGGACAGGCAGGCTGAGGCCAGCAGACACATATTGACCCTGCGGCTAGCAGGGGAGCAGACATTTCCCACCTGAGCTTGCAAAAGTCCTTTTGTGCTTCAGAAATGATTTAGCATTACAGATTTCCTCCTGCTCCTTTTCCCCCCGCCGTTTCTGCCGGCCCGCGTGTAAGAGCAGAGGGGTTCATGCATATTTGATTCTCTTTCTTAGCGATAGCATGAAATCTGAATGCTGTGTTTATGGCTGCAGCTGTCACTCCTCTGAAAACGCGCTCCAAAATGAAGGTTAACAAGTCTGGGCTCTTGGGAAACGTGTAGAACAGAGCAGCATGGAGGGCTGTGTCGTCACGCAGGAGAGGGGAACGGAACAGGATTTTCTGAGTTTCTCCCGTCCGGGGCTATTTATCATCATCTGAAGCAAACGCTTTCCGAATTCTGTGACCTGGTTGGAAATTCTCGAAACCCCAAATCTAATTCTTTTTCTCTATGCACGATAGACACAGAAACTACAGGATAAAGAGCCTCAGGGGCTGGTTTAATGGCCGAGGAATCGTGCTGGCACTGGGCATATGTTCCGGTCCCCCGGCGGCTCCGTGCCAGGCGGCAGCCGATGCTCCGACCCGGCCCTTTCTTGCCTGTTCGCTTGGAAACAGATGTCCTGGTTACATGGGTTGAAGGGAGAGCAGCTCAGCCAGGAGCCGGTGCGCGATTTGCACTGCTGCCGAGCACTTCTTTTCCTGTTTGCACGTGGTTTGGAGTTGTGCTTGCTGGTTTTAATGGCAATCTGGTTAAATAAGGCCTAACAGTTGGTTAACCTGAAAGGAATAGCCTATATTGGGTACCATGTACTCGGTGCGGGCGTTTTTGTAGAGCCTCGGCGGTCCCGGCCATGTTTCCCCTCACCTCGGTCATGGCATTTGGGCTCCGTGTGGCCACATCAATGGGAAGGGAAGTTGAAGCCTTGCAGGTCATTCCGTGTCTGATTCTCCCTGCGGAGCAGAGCCGGGTGGAAAGGAGCCCAGGGAGCCACCATCGGAGCAGGCAGGACTGTGCAGAAGGGACCGCAATGCGAGAGCTTCATCCACCAATGCCCAAGGGGAACCACCAACACGGAGGAGGCCGGAGTGCCGGAGAGTTCGGGCCTGTTTCTGGTATCACATCATTCCTGCCACGAGCTGGTGTGAAGGCTCCAAAGCAGACCAAGGAGGAGACTATGCCTCCTGCTGCGCCACCCCGTTGCCTGCAGGTAATTAACCTCCAGGTGATACTCGCTGCAGCGCGGGGACACGGCCCGGCCACCGCTCGGTTGTCCACGGCTCCGCACTAGCGCCCGCTTTGCGCATCTCTAACCTGGTGCTCGTACTTCTTTCACTCCAGGTTTGCTGCTCCCTTGAGTTTTCACCATGCCAAATTCAGCGCCTGGGAGGTGCCGATCTCTTGTTTTTCAGTGTCTCCATATAAACCACATTAGAGTTTCCCCAGGCTTGCACAAATCCAGCAGGATCTAACATGCTCCGTCAGGCTTTTGGACTGCAGTCAATAGCAAGGAAGGTGCATTTGAGTGAGAAAGTCAGGGAGAAGAGCAGGGGAGCTTCTCAAAGGCTGAGATGCAGCAGGATTTTCTGTTATTTCAGTCCTGGCTAAAGAGCTTACAATAGCTCAAAGTTTATCAGAAGTTCTTTGGAGGGAGGCATGAGCAGGTTCTGCTCTTAACCCAGCATCTAGCTAGGATCCCGTCCTAGGATATCACCTGCTTCGGTGCAAAATCCCTTGCTTACATGCAAACTCACATTTTCCCCTTGTTAACGCAATGGCTTCTCGTTTTAGCATTTCTTGGAAGCTGCAAGTGTGTGCAGACCAATGTGCTTGGGAGGTTCACGGAGCCCTGAACCTCCTCTGCTCGCTCATTTTTACACCCTGGCTCTGAAGCCAGGTGCCCAACGCTGCTCTCATGCAGCCCAGGTTGGACCTCAGGCTGCTTTGTCACTGTCTGACCCAGGCAGTCAGAGCCCAGCTCGCTTTTGCACATCCACTTACGGCAAATTTTAGATGGGAATAAGCTCTAAGGAAAAGAAACCCCCTTAGGCAGCACAGGAGGAAACTCGGGTGTCCCAAGGTTGCGGCGGTTTCAGCAGCCGGTCCAGGGCCGGTCGCCAAGCGATCACTCATTGCCATGGAAACACTCGCCCCCTTCTCCACCAGCATTTCAGCTAGTCCTGACATTTAGCAAATAACCAAGATCCGCTGTGAATCCCCCCTTGACATGCGTTGGGACTAAGGAGTGACATAATCTGACAGCTGGCAGCCTGGCGCAGCGGCTGGGAACACGAAGGGAGGGTTTCCACCGGCACGGGGGGACTTGCAAGCTCGGTTGCTCTCCCGAGCGCTTGCTGTTTGCACGTGGTTATTTTAGCTTTGCCGGTTTGTTAAATCCACTGCGCTGGAGATGGCATCCAAAGTCAGAGGCAGAGACGTGAGGAGGAAATCTCCAGTGTGATGTGAAGGAGAGGGGCACGTGGAAGGGGAGGTAGGGGATGGTCCCGTGCTTGACCCAACACTAGTTCCCTACCTGCTCTCCACCAGGAACTCCGCTCTGATGCCCAGGGCAGGTTCCCCTGGGGATGGTGTGTTCTGAACTCCATGCGCACTAGAAGAAACACCCAAACCAGGTGTTTTCCATGTTGAAATTGCTGGGAGATGACAACTAAGGGCCATGTGCTGGCTCTGCTTTTCTGTGCCTCCACTCGAGTTCACAGCAGCGCATAATGGCCCAGCTTTGCTGCGTGCAGCATCAGTGCTGATGATTTGAGAGGTGTGATGATTCTTGTTGCTATTAGCAGTGTAATTAGCGTTAGCATGACAGTCCCCTTCGCCCAACGTGCCCAAGCTGCAGTAACAACCTCCAGCCCAAACGTATCGGCCCCTGTGCCCAGGGAGGGAGCCCCGGCCGGGGCGGCACAGCAGCCTCCTCAGGCTTCCACATTACAATGGTTTTAATTAGTGTTTCTGTTGTTAGTGCTACTCTAATGGCTATTTTGCTATTTTAGCAGGGATTTTATTTCATTATGTTAAACAGAACAATGAAAATTTCTTTTTACTGAAGCTTTTTCTTCCCGTGCCAGCAGAAACACAGCACACACCTGGGACATGCTTTGGGCTGAGGCACGGTCCATGCAAAATGAATGAGAACTGCAATGAAAAGCCACCTTCTTGTTTTGAAGTGGTGTTTTCTGGATGTGTTTGTTCTTCCTCAATGATTAGATACAAATATTGCAAGGGAAGCCCATTGCAAAGCCAGCCCAGTGGCTCACTGAATTTTGTTGCTTGTTATTTTTAAATTTCTTGTCCCAAAGGCCACATTGCACTTGCACAGGAGCTAAAATGGGGTCTTGAGCTCCCTTGTCTCTGGCACAAACCTCTCGTCCTGTTGCTCAGCTCTGCTCCCGCTCCAACACAGACCCAACAGCCTGGCTGGGCCTGTCACAATCGCACCCACTGCAGGCAAGCACAAATGGTGCTTTTTAACCACCTCTTCTGTGCTCTTTCTTTTGGATCAGGGGATGGTTTTAATTGTCACTTTAATGTGATGCTCACAGCTAAGAGGAATGGCTCAATAAGTCACTCCAAGAACTCACCATCTGCCCGGAGCTGCGGGCTGGAGCGCCCGGCTGTCCGCAGCGCTGTGTCCTCGGGGCAGCAGTTGCTGTGGTCGAGCCGATCGCTAGGGTTGCTTTGGGGTTGTCAGAGCGGGAGGAAAGGTGGATTTCCCCTGAATTGATTCTGCTGCTGCCTCCGAGCTGATGTCAGGAGGACGCCCGGCAGCGAGGAGCTGCCACGCGCGTTACGGAGGCGGATTTGCAGTTAATCATTTCCGTGCTGATGAAGCTGTCGACTCCGTAAGCTTCTCGGGAGCGTTCCTGGAAGCTGCAGGGAAACTATGTCAAACCCGAGTCTGCACCAAGTGTCATCTTGTCTTGGAGGAGATTCTGCCAAGTCTGTCGTCCCCGCAGGATGTCCCTGCAGATTGAGCTCGATGGGTTTATGGAAGAAGTGACAATATGCAGCTGTCTGCAATAGCAGGGGGCCGGGTTCTACCAGCCCACGAGCCCCTTTCTGTTCAATGTCACACAAATCCCAGCAGACAGGTTCCTCTCGCCTGCTCCATCTCTTACTCCATCTCTTCCTATAGGCTCATAAGTGGCTTCAGGTATCGTCAGACACCCCCAGAAGGAGGGATGGAAGTGTGCACATCCCAAAGGGAATCCCATAAGGAATTGCCTATGCCCAGACTTGTAAAGCACGGTCAGGACCATGTAACAGCCTGCCCAGTAGTCACAAAGCTAGGAGTTAGGAAAAGACCTCAGGAGTCCTGGCATTTTTGTAGAAATTCCCCTTGGTGACCCAAGAATCAAGGCTCTCTCAGGGTGCTGTTGGGCAAGAAGCACCACCCAGTTTTCTCTTGCTGTCCACCCTCCGTTCTTGTTTTCTTCTCTCTACCCCAAAATCCTTGAACCTCTTTAGAAAGTCTCCCCTGCTCATCTCCATCTTTCCTTCTTCCACTCAGAGGTCAAATACAGCAGATTGCTCAAACATTTCTGGAGACTTAGCCTCTCCTTGAACTTGTTTCCCCATCAGGCCACTTTGTTGGGCTTAAAAGATGACTAAGTCAAGTCTTCTGCGAGCTGCAGACTAAACATTTCCCCGTGTCCCTCTTGCCATCAGCGGCCCTGTCGTGTTCTCATGATGCGCCTCGGCTCCTAATACCAGCACATAACCCGCAAATCACAAATGCACATTTTTCAAAGAGACTCTCTATAAAGGTCTATTAGCAGGGGATGAGTAATGGCTTGACAAAATAGATTTAAGTGGCCCCTTCTGAATCATCTTGGCAGTAATAGAGAGTGTGTGTCCATTTTTTGATTAAATATTTCCAGTGCCATTAGCTTGGGTGAAGTAAACAACTTCTATTGAGTTTGCCCGCTAATGACAACCCGAAGGCCTTTGATCTCTCTGTTACCAGAGAACCATCCTATTGCTTGGATATAGGAAAAGATCCTGGAATTCTGGCTAAAGGTGCAGAACAATTGGGGAGTTTGGAAGCACCTCTTTGTTTTCCCATTCCTCATGCTCCTGCCCCCATTGATGAACACGAACCACGTCTGTAAATGCAAAACTTGTAGGATGATTTTGCAGTTTTCCTGGGGAACTTCCTTGCTGCTCCTCAGTCTCTACTCCTTTTTGGTTACAAAAGATCAAGTGTCCCAGTTCCAAATCCTTTCTATTGCATCGTATTAAAACTCCCAACTTAGGGTACATACATTGGTGTATTTATATAGCTAGTTGTGGGGCCGTGCATTTGCATGAGTGTATGTGATTATAGATGACTGCAGGATTTTTGCAAAGAGAATCAATCTTGATTTATTTTGCGGACTCTGAGCAGGGCCTCCGTGTTCCTTTTCATCTCCAAGGGCCGTAGCAGACGTTCGTGGTCTTCCTGTCTCTCATTTTATAACAAGTCTCCCAATATGCGGTGCTTTTGCTTAAACTCTTCAGCAGGGATCCCATGTTTCAGTGTGTATCTAAAAGGAAAAGGAAGGCTCTGGCTCTTCCTTCTAGCTGATGGATCAGAATGCAAGAAATATTCAGTCTAATTATTAAAGAAAAAAAAAACCACAAAAAATAAGCATCCACAATGCAGTTTTCTTTTAAAAATGTATACTCTGTTATTAACCATCAAAGCTGATCCTGAGGTTCAGATTGATTTTTCGCCAGTTGGTGTTGACTTCCATACAGTTAGTGATGAAGAACATAAAAGCCTTTGCAAGGGGCAAGACTCCTTGTATCCATTTTTTGTATGGATCTGGACAAGCAAACTAGATGGGATGTGAGTCACCACAGGCTTCACAAAGAGATGTGACAGATCTGCTGGCTCTTTGAAGGAGTCGCCCGGCATATGGATGGGAATGATTCAGCCCATGTAATTCCCTTGGCGTCCGGCCAGGCGCTCTTTGAGGACCGGAGCTGCTGTGGGGTGGGATGAAAGCTGCTCACGGGGAGAAACGGGCTCGTGTTTAACAGCTGCTAAATCTGCGAGGGAAGAGCAGGGAGGAAGGAGCTCGTCCACGTCAGCCGGCCAGCGGGTGCCAACCTTGCCGGCTCCCTGTGTCGCTCTGAACAGGCTCCTTGCCCGTGCCTGGTGCCTTAGGAAGGATTCAGCCTTCATTTTCCTCAGTATCTGTACGTTTTTCACATTTTTTCCCCATGAAGTCAATCTCAGTGTATTATTACCAGAGAGGTGGTCAGTTTGAGGAGCACACGCTCAAGTGTCTGCCCCAACTGCAGAGCTCTTGCTGTATCACTGCAGGCTCCAGCTTCGGATGTTGTCTGGAGACGTCATTCCTTCCTCCCAAGATTTCTTGTTTAGTAATCAAACCTTTTGGCCTTGTGCTGGGGGTTATTTTAATTTTAAGGCATATTTTTTGAGCTATCCATCAGACCTTGTGAGCCTCCATCAAGATAGAATGTGTCTGATTCACCTACTTTTCAAGAAGAGAAGCTTTGGTTTTGCTGCCGGTGAGAGCGTTTCAGATTACAAGCCCAGGTCCGCTCTTCCCGAGGGTGGAGAAGACAGCGAATGATCTAATCCAGCTTGGCATTTGTGCCACTCGAAATGAGGTTGCATTTTGCTGAATGAAACTGAGAAACAGGGAGGTAACGCTGCAGAGCACAGATATGTCCTACCACGTGGGACCTCCTGCCAGGGAAGCTTCCCAAGGAAGCTCTGGACAGGAGCTGATTATCCCAGAAAACAAACTCGCTCATCCACAGTGCAAGAGGGAAACGTGACAGCCAATGCTTCTTCCACAGAAAAGACAAGGACTTAAAGAGCTCACACAAAAAAACCCAGAGCACATAGCAGTTTAGTTGCTGGTACCATTGACTCTAACAGCATTTTTTTGCATGTCAGGAACTGCTGCTTCATGATTCCCAGTTCCCAAATTCTCAGCTTTATGATTCCCTGTTTGTAGCTCCGGACGGGAGCAGCGCATTTGCAGTCGCCAGCCTGCAGCTCTCCCATCCGCCCGGGTTGGTGCTGATTAGCAGCGACTTTCATGCCACTGAGCAGAGAGGTAGAAGCAATTCCAGAGAGCATTAGGAGATCAAGTAGGTCAATTGAAAGTAAGAAAAATTACCATCAGCAATCTTCAATTAAACTGTTATCGCTCCACATGAAGGAGCCCATTTAGAGGAGAGCATAAAACCTGAGAGTCGAGATGACTGAAAGACTAAGTTCTCTGTTTTTAATTCCAAAGCGAGAACATTCATCAGCGGGCACAAGGAGAGGATTTCTGGGCTGCACTTTCAAGCATACTTTGAATTAAGTCTTTTTGGGTAATCTTGCAAAAAAAACTGTATTTTTTTTAACTCAGTGCAAATTCGCTGAAGCTTTTGTAGAGACACTAGTGGCAACTAGACCCTGCTGGGGACAGGTCCTTGACTCTGAGGGCTCAGGGGGCTCCCCAAAACAAAGCAAGTTCTGGCAGAGCAGCCACAAAGGAGCTTGAAGAGCCGGGTTTGAGCCCCGTTCCCTCCCCATACACATGAGTGTAGCTGAATTTGCCACCTGAGGCCTTTTTCCCGGTAAGGAGAGTCGCTTTGCATCAGTCTATGGAATCAGCTCTGTTATGTTATACCTTAGTCTAGATTGAATAAAATGCTTTGAAATGCAAGACAGCAAGAATCCTCTGCTGTAGTCAATAAGCTACTTCAAAGTAGTTTATGAGGGAAATATTTCCAAGTGCAGAAATTCAAAGGCCCACTTGCATTATTTCTTATATATTATAAAGATTCAAATTAAGGGTGAAGTATGAAGAGGAGGAAAGAAGCCAAGACTTAAATTGCCTTGGGCATTTCTTTCTGTAGAAATATCAGAATTATCAAGTTTGGTTGTTGACAGGCAAAAAGGCGGGGGAGGAATAAAGGTCAGAATGTAGTTTTTATATTTGCTGGCTGTCTTTGGAGGTGTCACTTCTGTTCCCTGACAGCTCCCTGCTTTGGCTGGGAGCTTCTGGCTGTTCAGACTCCCTTGGAGAGGGTCTTTTCCAAAGCGTTTGATAGACTTTAGGAGTAAACAAGTGTCAATAAGAGCCAGCAGGCAGCTTGCAGGGTTTAAACCAACCCACATCTCTGAGTGTGTCCTGGTGAGAGGCCACAGTGTCCCTCATGTCCCATCCTTGTGCTGTGGGGAGGCTCAATGCACCGATAAGTGACTCCATGCAGTAACAAGTGGCTCCTCGTGCATGAGGCACCTTCAACATCTTCATCCAGCCAGTGCTGCCTTTTACCAGGGCTGAAGACACACTCAAAGCAGCAATCCCAGGTGAGCTCTACCCAGCTCCTCATTCTGCATTTGGAAGGCTCTCCTGCATCCCAGGGCACAGACGGATGCTCAGTGCATCACTAAGAGTTTGGCTGCAATGTTAATATTACACCCACACATCCACCACGTGTTCTAGTCTTCTAGAAGTCGTTAAAGGAATATTTTGTAATGCTGAGCTCTCTTTAGCAATTTCATTGATTTGCTCCCCTCCTGTGGTGCCACTACATCAAACCCATTTAAGCTATTTCCCACCATTTTTGAACAATATTTCATATTAAAAAATTCTAATCCTTCCCAAACCATCGCTTTAATCCGTCCCGGAGAACTGGCTTTCATCTGGCGATTGCTTTCACCGCAGCACATAAACCCAAAAAACGTAGCATTGGAGCCCGGTAATCCATCAGTTAAACAGATTAGTGGTGTAGCCGGCGCAGCAAGGACGCGAGCGGGATCCAAGCTCGGAGCAAAACGGCTCCGGGAGAGCACGGGGGCTGCAGGGATAGACGATGTTTCCTCAGCATCATGGTGACAGAGCCCAGCGGGTTCCTCATGTCCCAGGAGCACCAAGGGAAACCTCGGACCATGAGGCTGGGCAGCAGGAAGGAGGAGACGCGATGCGGTTGTTATTGGTACACACGGGTGGCCTTAAGGTCTCTGCTTTTTGGTGACGCTGTGACCGAGCTGCAGGTGCCACCCGTGCAGGGACAGCGCTTAGCAAAGCCGCAGCGCAGCTGCACAGAAGCCTTAGCCGTGCCAAGAGGAAAGGGAAGTCCTTGAGCCCTGTCCTCGCTCTGTGGCTCATCAGGTGAATTGGAGCTTAATTAGATCCTGCCCCAAATGAGGTTTCTTTTAACGAGGGGAGAGGAGGATATTTCTGCCCTTTTACCATGGATCAGAGGCAGAGCTGGCCCTGCAGCTCGCAGGAAAAGGGGCTAAGATTTGCAAGGAGACTGTGCAGCTCAACCTGTTCCCCTGCTGTTTCATTGCACTGGGTTGTTCCCACATATCTGCTGGGAAGTATCAGGCAACCCCTCTGCTAGACCTTGTGCAGAGCTTGCAGTCACCTTTGTCACCTATGGCCATCCTTAAACAGAAAGGTGGGCAATGCCAAGGGAGCTCTGTAGTGTTGCGCCAATTGCCACCGTTTGGGTTTGTTACTCCAAGCAGTTGTGGGGTTGGGAATTTCCTTCCTTCTTTCACCTCTGTGTAATTAGCTTCCAAGCCTTCTTCCCTGCTTCCAATGTCCATTCCCTTCTTTTCTGAGCCCTGGGATATGAGGATGGTGCTAGAGACTGTAGACAGGTGAGACGCATCACCAGGGACCACCTGGTGACTGGGAAATGACAACCCCTCAAAAAGGGGGTGAAGAGAGAAAATAAAGATTGTCCCAAAGCAAAACACAGATTGACGGTTCTTTAGGTCTCCTCGTTCTGCTCAGAGTCCCTGCAAACTGAGCTTAAAATATAAAGCAGAAAAGTCAACATAAACACGTGCTCAAATCCCATTGACAGCTTTAGGTCTAGAAGGAAAAAAAAAATAACACAAGTGCAAAGGAGGTTTATGAGACTAAATGTTCTGCATGTGTTTACCACTCCTCTGTGTGTGTGCCAGCCTCAGCCCCCTGCTCAGGAGGCTGCTTTGGGCTCAGGGTGTTTCAAAGCCAAGCGCATCCTTTAATCCAGGCCCTTCCTTCCCTTCCAGGTCCTTACCACTCGGTCAGTGGGAGGCACCAGGTGTCCGAGGTCCCTTTGCCCCCACAATGGAAACGTGGTTGTTTATCCTGCAAGTCAGAGCCCAAGACCAGTGCCATCCTGCTGGGACCTGAGCAGAGGCTTCATTAAGGGGCCTTGGTGGTGGTGGCAGTGGGGAGGGACAAGGAGGAAGACAGCAAAGAGCAGAGGGGACACAAAGAGCTAAAGTGACTTGCTTGAAATCTAGTGATTCAGCTACACGGAGAGTCTCGGGTCCCGCTCCCGTTCCTGCTTGTAAAGGCTGTCAATAACGTGGCCCTTACGGGCTTCTGCTTTATTGAATCTCTCTGTGCTTTCTAATTCCAAGGAGGCTCCAGGGTAGCTCTAGCTCCGTCTTGCTGAAACCAGAAGTATCAGATTCTCAGAAGGAGACTCGTCATCCAAGGTTTTCAGACCCAAACTATTTAGAAAAGGATTTTTTGTCTGTTTATCTGAACTCAGAATGAACTGCTGAACATTTGAGGGTTTTTTTTTTCCCCTAATAAAAACATGGTTTTGGATCACTGAAATATTCTGCAGCATAAATATGGCCTTCAAAGCGAGCAGAGGTGCTCATTCTTTCCTGAGACATGTTTTGCCTGGAGTCAAGGCTAAATGTTACTCTGTGCTCATAGTCAAGGATGCTGAAACCCTGCAAACTGATCCTGTGCAGTTCCTGCCCTTTTCTTCACTGCTGGGAAATTGCTGTCTCTCCAGCAACCAAAGTAGGAGAGTTTGCTGGAATCTCCAGTCTATCAAGTTTGTATCCAGATCCAAAGCCTTTTTCACGTGCTGCCTGGGATAGGGGGGCAGTTACACTGTTTTCTGGGGTTGTTTTTGCTGCGTGTCCCCTGGGATGGCAGTTTGCACTCCAGTCCCTCCCTATGGCTCTGTGGACCCTTAGCCTGGGTGACAGCATTGTCCCACCATCCCTAGCCCCACATCAGTGCAAGGTTTCCTCCGTGTTTCACAGTCTCCTGCAGTGCCACCTGCTTGACACTGGCCAAGACTTGTCATCTTCTGTCCCATAAATCGGAACCAAAGTCGCAGCCAGACATCACAGCAGCAGCAGATGTGGAGATACCCAAAGCTGTCGCGCTCTTGATGTGCTTTGCAAAAGGAACTTGTCACTCATATGCACAGCTTCAAGCCCTAAGGGGGAGAAATACTTTCCTTGTCTTAGTTCTTAAGATTTACAAAAACAAGCAAACAAAAACTCTCCCTCGTTTGACAGAAGGGAAAAACTACCTCCTTGGAAGTACTCGGCATCGTTCGGATGGCGGCATTTGGTTTGTTAACTTTCCTTTGCTACAAAGGAAGTTTTATGTCTCAACACAACCTCATCTCAAGTGAAAAACCTGAAATTTCCTTTTCTGCGAAGGTCACAACAAGACATCACAGCAATTTCAAAGCTTTGTTGCAACTTCATTTTCTTCCAGCCAACAAGTCTGATGAAAATAATCCTTGCCATGAAAAATTTTGTTTTCAGCAAATCAACGTTTTGTTTTTCCCAGAGATAAGGGCTCCTGGAAAAATTCCTGCTCGGAGTTGGCTTGAATTTGAACAAAACAACAGTGGCTCCTAGTGGCTGATTCCAGAGGGATGGCTGATTCCATCCCGGCCTTCACGTCTCTTCCTTGACCCTCCTGTTAGATCTTTGCTCATCCCAACATGCGGGAAGCAGGGAGTGAATTGTGCTCTGAGCCACGGACTGTTTCGTAAGCCATAAAAATCTCTGTGGCTGTTTTCTGGGCTCCAGTTGGTGTTGAAAGGAGATGATTGCATTTGCAGGCAGCATCGCTGGATTCCTGCCCCGTCTGCTGTTTGGCTTCCACTCCGGTCACAGCAGAGCTCCCGTGAGCAGCCTGGCCGGCGTCGAGGCTGTCTGTCCCCATCTGCCTCCAGCGCTGCAGGATCAGAGTCCAAACGCCCCTTGGGACAGC
This sequence comes from Crypturellus tataupa, assembly GCA_034781795.1. NCBI lineage: Eukaryota > Metazoa > Chordata > Aves > Tinamiformes > Tinamidae > Crypturellus > Crypturellus tataupa. The sequence goes on along the minus strand of JAWLRI010000191.1, from coordinate 4,750,404 downwards.
AGCCCTGTCACCAAATCAGCTCTGTCTTGCACCCAGGATGAGCAATAAATGATAATGAAGATCCCGTGGAGGCGCAGTGGGTTTTGCGGTGTCACTGAGTTGTCCCTTAGCCCGACTCCAGCGCTGCATCAGCAGCTCGTTAGAAGCGTTGGTGAATCTCATCAGTGCCTCGTCCTTGTCCTCCGCTTTCCCTCTTCCTCGCTCTCCTGAGAGGTCACTGCAGCTTTTTTTTTCTGCTTTCTCTGACGAAGCAAAACTCATGACCCTGGAGAGAAAGCAATAAGGACTCCAAATTGCCCAAGGGAATTGGCAAATCAATCCAGGCATTGTATCAGCAGTTAACAGGTTGCAAGCCCAAGTCAGGCCACAGAAAGCCACCGTGCTGGCTTAGGAATTAGGGGATTTTAAAGAATAAAACCCTCCAGATCCTTCTCACTTGCCTGAAGATGTTTTAAGCTTGTCAAGCACAGGCCTTCCAGGTTGGACCCTAACTTTTGCAGCAATGATTCCCAAGTTTGTGTTGTCAAATTCACATGATTCCAGGTTTAGGGATTAAAAAAAAATCACTCATTCTCCTCCTTTTCCTGACAACTTTGTGACTTTTGGTGGGATATGTGGCAAGAGACAGGAGCACATGGATGGCAAGGCCAAGACTGCAGATGTGTCGCAGGGCACAGGGTGCTGCAGGGGATGTTCCCTGTGTCCCCCAGCACACGCAGGGCTACGTGACCCCCCTGCCCAAGCTGCAGCCTCCTTGCTCCTGGTTGTGCCGTTAATGCCTTGTCCCTGGGAGGCCCCATCCATCCTGGGGAGGGCTGCAGGAATTCCGCAAGTTGTTTTGCTTCTTGGCAGGAATGCGCTTGCATAACTCGAGCGCACGAGCGTGGTAGCTGCAAGCACCGCGTCCCGGCCTGGGCACAGCAGAGCCAGGGGGCCAGTGCAGCGGTCTGGGGGACCCCTCTGTGCTATTTGGTGTCATCAGAGGAGGGAACAGGGGACGAGTGCCGATCCTGGTCCCATGCAGCCCCCTTGGTGGAGCCTGGAGAGCCCAATGGGCACAATCTTTCCCCTGGTGTCCATTAGTAACCAGTGTGTATGGATTCTAATCGGGAGCACTCGCGCTCTCTCTCCTGGATAAATGGCTGAGCAGAGGAGTCTGTTGCATAAAGTAATTTAGCCCATGAATGATGGCTCATTAGCGGCCCACAGACTGTCACTGCCGATAGCGGGGGATATTCAGGCTTTTCCGGCATCCGCGTTAACTCCTTGCGCCGCTGCCCCGGCTGCTGCAGCCGCGGCCCCGAGGAGCTGCCGACTGTTAACGCAGTGTCTGGCGACAGGCAGGGGATAAAGGAAGCTCTTATCAGTCAGGAGATGAGTCAGATAGGAAAATAACACCTTTTTCTAGACAATATTATTACACCAAGAAAATGAAAAAGACTCGTTTTCTTTTGCAAAGGAATGGGCCTTGAGCAATAGAGATGCACACTGCAGAACCTGCTGCTCTTTGCAGGGGTAGCTCCAGTAAGGGGAGAAATCCAGGGTCACCTTTTCTATTTGTCACTGGTGCCCGTGTTCTGGCCATGAGCTAGCTAGACGGGCCACTGGATGGACAGATGCTCCTGCTTTCCCAGGAAAGGAGCAGTTAAGGCTATACCTGCATAGCCCAAGTCTTGGGAAGCTTTTTGGCGCTGGTGGTGGCAGAAGGGATTGGAAAGGTCAATTTTTGCATTTCAGCTGGATGCAAACATACACACTCTGAGCAAACCTGGTCGCAGAGGGAATCTGGGCCCTGGGGATGAGCCCGGGGCTATATTGCTGACGCGTCATCAAGCTCTCGGGCTTCTTGGGAGCGTTTCCAAAGGCCCTCGGGGGATAAAACTATTAATCCCACTGACTTTTGTAGATATTAGCCTTAGTTCTCTTAGGATGTGTCTGCAGCAAAGGGACTTTGTCTCTGCGTGGATGCAGCTCTGCTGTATTGGCAAAGGGCTCCTGCTTTGGGTCCAGCAGTGTCCGGAAAGCTCCTCTTAGCTAAATGTGATAAAAACAGTGTTCTTGGCCAATGCGAGTCTTCTGTGAGTCTTACAGACACTGATACACATTCACCGGGGTAGCTCTGTCTTTCTAAAGTGCAAAAGACTTAACTTTTGTGTGTTGGGTGCCCTTGTTCTGCAGCCACTCCAGAAATGGGATCCCATGTTTCCATGTAAATGTCTGCAAGGCTCCTGCTTGTCTGCTGCTGCCCTTGGACTTTCATCTCTTCTTTGGGAGAAATACAGGAAAATGCAACTTTTGTCCATCATTAGCACAAATCGCAGAGCGGGAGGATTATACTAGTACGTGGCCATTTCCTCTGTATCTATTTGGCTATTTTGCTTTTTTGTTTTGTAGCCGGACGAGTTGACCAATGCCCTGGAGATCAGTAACATCGTCTTCACCAGCATGTTTGCCCTGGAGATGCTCCTCAAACTCCTTGCCTTCGGCCTCTTTGGCTACATCAAGAACCCGTACAACATCTTCGACGGGATTATTGTGGTCATCAGGTCCCTGCCAGCTCCTTCTCCATTGCGGTTTTTCTGCTGAGGGCTTAGACCATTTGGGGAGTGGGACAGGGGACTAAGAAAGACCTGGCATGTGTTAACACAGGGCTCGCTGGGTTTGATGGGCTATAATTACACTGGCCTTAAAGATTCCTGTCTTTAGAAGGGCCATCCAAAGTAAATGGACCTGACAGATGGAGAAAAGGTCTATTTACGCCGCACGTCTGGCACTGTGGTGAGTTTTCCACTGAAGTGCAGAACGGTCCTGGGAAAGGAGTGCTGTGAGTGGCCGTATCCCAGCAGCATCCCCTCAAGTGACACAGAACTCGGAGCAGAGCAGGACATGCAGAGGGATAGAAGAGGCCACTGTTGTGGTGTTCTCCTTGGAAGGGAACACTGAATCCCAGACTAAACTGGGGGTAGCAGAGCGTGCGTGGGAGAAGCTAGCACTGCTTGTGAAGCTTGCAGGAAAGCAGTGCCAGTTGAGAGCTGCTGCACAGGCTCACAGTGTTCCCGTGTTCCCGCAGCGTCTGGGAGATCATCGGCCAGTCGGACGGAGGCCTCTCCGTGCTCCGAACATTCCGGCTGCTCCGTGTGCTGAAGCTGGTGCGCTTCATGCCCGCTCTGCGTCGCCAGCTGGTGGTCCTGATGAAGACTATGGACAACGTGGCCACTTTCTGCATGTTGCTCATGCTCTTCATCTTTATCTTCAGGTACCAGGCTGTAGTTTTTGCATTAACCATTCAGCTCGTTTAAGTGATGTGCAGATTAGGTGACAATGGAGCACGTTTGCGAGGCTGCCTACGTGACAGAAGTGCTCACAACAGACTGACAGGCAGACTTTAACAGACGATTTTCCTCTTTGCAGTCTCTGTTTTTCAAGTACTACTGTAATTCCCTCCCTCTCTTTTCCACTCTAGCATTCTCGGCATGCATCTTTTTGGATGCAAGTTCAGCCTAAAAACTGATACGGGAGACACAGTTCCAGATAGAAAGAATTTTGATTCCTTGCTTTGGGCCATTGTGACAGTTTTCCAGGTAAGCTCTGGGTCCTCCCAGTAGTTATAATATAAGCCAGATAAATTATTTTGCTTTTCAAAAAAAAAAAAAAAAATATGTTAGATATCCAACTTGGACTGAAATAGCACTGCGGAACTTTTAGGACAGAGTGACTGTCTTTGTGACTTTCCTGTTGAGTTAGTTGGTACCTGACAGAGAAGCCACCTACCCAAAAGCATCATGGTGTCTATCTGTTGTTAGCAAAAATTAAATATGAGAAGGCCTGGAAATCCTATTTTGGTTTCTTTACATCCTACAATGCACTACATATCTACTGCCCCTCCTGCTCTCTATCCTGAGTTACCAGCCTGCACCTTTCACTGCCCCTAAAATGCATTTCCCAAGCAATTTCATTTAACTGGGGGTAACAAATACTGTCACGTATCAGAACTGGAGAAACTGGCTCTGCATCCTGCGAAATTGTGTGTGTGAGAATTGCTTTTCCTGTGCAGACAAGGTCTGTTACATCCTTGCAATTACTGGTATGTTCCACAACGGATTAATAACTGCATTTCCAGGACATTCTCAGCATAAAGATTAGTCTTTTCTGTTGAATGCTTCTCTCCTTACAGCCCAGGTCCAGCACATGGACCACAATGTAGGCAACGCTGAGCTAGATTTCTAAGTGCAGAGTAGGTGCTCCTCATGGTAGCTCGCAAGGTGCAGACCAGCCCAGGATCTTCACTGAAGATTAAGGCTCTTGCAAAATTTTTCTTTGTACAAAGAGAGATTTAATTTTCAGCAAGGAGAAATCAGCATAAGTCTCACAGGTTCATATTTTTCACTTTATCCCGTATAAAATTAATACAGAAGTCTACATTTAACAGTCCTATGGGCAAATAGAGCTGGCACAGTGCACAAGGGCTTGGCCCTACATCCTGTGAGGGTTAATAAGTGACATGGCTCAGTGAAGCTGGCTGTGTTCCTGTCCCCAAAATCACCTTGTGGGCAGGAGAAGAGGGAAGATTAGAGGCTATATTCATTTTAAACCTGGATGCATTAATATGTCATCTGTTTTTCTTATGCCCTGGGCTTTTCTGTGCTCTAGGATAGCTAAGAGAATGTGAATCCCTGATGAAGGTCCCTTGGAGCAAGGCTTTGCAAAGATGTGCATAATTTTGCCCTCTTATCAGTACTTTTACCAAATAGGTAGCATATTTCTTCCCTGAGTTTCTTGAGCCACCACGTGTCATTTACTGTGTCAAATACCATACTCCCTACCCTTTTGCTCAGCTGCAGGTAACTTATAAAGGGCAAGAGGAAAAATCCAACTCCAAAAGGAGACAGCAGCTGTGGCCCCAGGCCTTTTATCTCCTGATGCTATCAAAAGAGACAACACGCCCACCAAATTGTGGGACTCAAACTAGTGCAGCCCTTCGTGTTATCACAGCTGGTATCTGAAAACAGTCACCTTGCTGGGCAGCAGTGTGCTGGGTGCTGGAGAACTGGCTGGGAGAGAGATCTCACCTGCAGAGATCTAAATAAAAAAATGTTTTGCCGTCTCATCGCATGAGACCTGCTAATGATTATGCTCAGAAAAAGGTCAAGAGCAGAGGCAGAAATGGCTGAGTCAGTGAGTATTTGTGTGCAGCTGCTGTCCATGAGAGCAGTGGAATAATCAGAGCGTCTTTCCCTCCACCTCTGCTCAGATCCTCACTCAAGAGGACTGGAACGTGGTCCTCTACAACGGGATGGCCTCCACGTCCTCCTGGGCAGCGCTCTACTTTGTGGCCCTGATGACCTTCGGCAATTACGTGCTCTTCAACCTCCTCGTTGCCATTCTGGTAGAAGGCTTCCAAGCAGAGGTAAGAGCTCTGAGCAGAGGGAGGGAGAAAACTGAGAACCACGTGTAAGCGTCAGTAGGGGCTGGTCCATATCAGTGCAAACTTCAGGGCATGCAGAGAGCCTGGAGTTTAACCTTAAGTGGGTACAGATGAGCTGGGCTGGGCAGAGCATGCAGGGCTCCCTCTTTGCAAATAAGACTCACTAAACCAGGCATGGACTCGGGAGATAACCATTTGGTTGACCTGCTACCAAGCCGTTTGTTGTGACCATGAGAAAATCGTTTAGGACAGATTCGACTTGCCTTAATTCCACCTTTGTCCTGTGTTTTGGGTTTCTTTATGGTGAACCTCAGGCTTTTGATGTGCCTCACCAACAGGAGGGGCCAGGCAGGATGTAGATGGGCTGAATTAAGGCTTTTTCTTGTGTCTCTCCCCTACATATAATCTGAGGCTAATTGTACATCTAGTAGAAAAACAGTTTTTCAAGGTTGCAAACATTAAATATTGAGATACCTGGGATGATGTGGAACAAATAAATGCTAATCCTTGCCTACACTGAAAATAATGTCTGTATCAGGTCAACGAGCAGGGAATTTGCTAAAGTGCACGCATCTCATCTCACATGGAGAGGATTAGAGAAATGATGCTCTTTCTCAGGCAACAGTGATACCCAATGTCCTGATCTGAACTGAGCAGGAGCTTCGGCGGCTGTGCAGGGGGATCATGAGCAGCATCCCTGATGCAAATGGGACCTTGCAGCCCCTTCAGCATCCCTTTCCCTCAGCAACTTCACTCCAAACCCGTTTTCAACATCCCGAGAGTGAAGGATATTATCCTCTGCCCTGTCCTCTTCTCCATCATTCTTTCAGAGCAAATCCACTTGGGAGACATTTTAAATGCAAACAATGATCTTGTTTCATCTGTAAATACAAGGATGTGCATGCACATAGGTATTTTCAGAAAAGGAGAACCATTTCAAAACCCTACGACAAATGGGAATGATTTTGAGAATTACATAAAATCATCCAATCCCAGTTCAAGCTAAGAATAATGGTATTGAAAGGGCTCGTGCCACACTTTGGGATTTTTTAATTATTACTTTTTTATTTGTGCAACATGCAAGAAGAGAAAGTTAACTTGTCACTGAGTGACACAGAGAGTCAGAAAGAAAATGAGAAAATGGCTTCAGTTTTCACCGCTTTAGCTCCCAAGGGAAATAAGAGAATGAAAATCTTTATTTTTTTTTTAGCTTTCATTTTTTCTCCAGAAATGGCATCATGCTTGTATTCGCTGTGTTTATATCACACTTAGACACACTGTCACTGACCATGGAATATAATTGAAATATTCATGGACCAACAATTCCCTTCTCTCAATCCAGCACAGTCGTATTTATGTCCTTCAAGGAGTCGTTATTAAAACATCCCTCCCAGCTTCCTCCTAGCACTAGCAGAGGAAAATTAATTGAAACAACAGGAGCCAAGCCCTAGTTTGGAAAAAAACAGCCCTGTTCTACATTGCTCAGGGCTGTTTTGTGGATGCTGAGGGCGGTGGGTCCTACTTGCAAACAAAGAGAGACCCAAGTAGTGCAGCTCGGTGCTCTCAAAAACAGCTCTGCATTAGTGAGCATCCGGATGGCTTGTGCGGCATGGGCCAAGCTCTGAAGATCCAGCCCGTCTTACTAAGAACAGCTAGAGGTGATTAAACAAGGCCAAGCCTGCACATCGTGTATCAGTGCCTTGGGGTTTATTTCTGAACTCCTGAAGCTGTTTTGTGTCACGGATCTCTGCACCCTCTAGTTCTGCTCAGGATCTACAGCACCTTCACCATGTTCCTGTGCTACTGAAACCTGTTGCAGACAGAGATGGACATTTTAGCCACTATCTTTGCAAGGGCAAAGCCAAAGCCTTATCATTACTGCTCAAAGCCCTGCATTAATTGCTTTATTCCAGCCTAGAAGGGGTTTCCTCTAGGAGAGTTGCCACGTGTATTCAAAGTGCCTGTGCTGGACCTCGGTCCTGCTAGAAGATGGCCTGCCCAGGTTGTAGCAGCCCAATGTCTGGTGAAGTAACAGATTTTCCTGAATTGAGTGGAGAAGCAGCCAATCCAGCACAGAGAAGGAACCGTTCAGTGAGCAGACGTGGCTGATACCCTCAAACTTAGCCCAACAGAAAGGCTGGCTGGGAAAAGAGGACGTGTCAGGGAAACCCAATGAGCTGATAACCAGCATGTATGACCTGACACCTGGAAACTGCTCCCTTTCCTCCTGACACTGGTACAAACCACTGCTGGTGCTAAAACCAAGGAGAAAACATTTGGGAGTCTTGAGGATTTTTGATCACTTCTGGCCCTGTGGCTGGTCTCGATCTCTGGTGCACGGAGGGTTCATTTTTAGCTTGAACCCTCTCACATTTTGATATGGAGAGCCCTTGCACAGTCTCCTGCTGCTGTTACACATGTAACCCCCATGTCCCACGTGCATCCCCTGTCATCACTCACTCTGAGAGACAAGTTTTCTGTTCTCGACAGCCTGGCGGACTGTAGGGGCCTTTGTACCCCCTTCCTTACAGCCCTCTGGGATCACATGCCAATGTGATGCCAGAAAACAGAAGCCTGGTGCAGTAGCCTCTGAGTACCTGACTGCAGACCCAGCCGAATGGATGTCCTTTTCCTGCCCAGGCTTAATGGCTTCTTTCAGAGCTGTTACAAACCATGATTTAAATCCAGAGCAATTTTCAAAGCCTGTATTATTCACTCAGTGCTGCCTCAGAAAAAAACAGCAACCACAGGCATGACATTTGCAGGGCACATTTTGCTCTCCACTTCCATTTATTATAAATCTTGACATTAAGCCTGCGGGCTTGTCAGATGTCTCATAGTGAGGTATCAGCCATGCTACAGAAAACCCTTTTCAGGGCTGTATTTCAGCTACATGGACTTGAATCAAGTCTTGCACGTATAAATGAATAGCTTCGCTCTAGTGGTAAACCAAAGACTGTTGAAGTCTCCTTGGACAAGTCAGAAGAGGAAGTATTGGTAGAGCTGGGACTTCTTTTGTCATCCCTGGTTCTGCCAGCAGACGTTGGAAACGTGTCAAATTCTTGTTTTGATCTTAGTCTTGTCCCCATTCAGGGCGATTTTCTAAGCAGTTGTGGAAGATGCTGATGTGAAGTTCTACCTTCACTCAAGTCTGTTTTGCCCTCGGATGGAGTGTGACTCCAGGTCAAACTGAACAGCTTAGAGGATGCCTGAACCATCAGCAATATTTCAACAAGAACACAGTAAAACATTGTGCTGGGAATCACACAAAGATCTCAACTTAATCTCTGCTTTGATTTGTCCATGCAAACTTGACCTATAACCTAGAAGAGAATAGGTATAATTGGCCACAAAGAACATGTTCAGTACAGATTATTCTTCATTTATGCTTAGGACAACAATAAGACAGACTTCAAACAGGACCAAAACAGCATATTTGTACTTAATGTCATTTTGAAATCTGCTCCAGACCTGCTCTGGAGAAGCAGACAAACCTTCCAAAATTATGCAAATCTCTCAGCTCCTCTGTGCTATTACTCCTGCTCCAAAACAGAGAAGATGAATAAGGAAACTTAAGCCTTTCAGTCATCCTGTCTCTCTGGCTGCACCAGTTAGCAGTACATCACAGATGAAATTAAGCTCACCGCTGCTTTAGCACTGTGTGTCTAGGAGTCGTGGTGATTTGTTCAGCCACAGCTAAAGAACTGTGCTCTTTTGCCAGGATCAGCTGCTTTAATCCAGCCATTTGGTACCAGTTTGCACAGCTTTTCTGCAGTCCTGATGGATCAAGTTAGAGTCCTGCCGGGAGCCGGCTGGATTCCTTCCCTTCCGCTGACTCCACGGCAGAGGAGAGCCCAAACTAGCTCTTCTGCTCTGCACTCGTATATTATTTAGCTGTATATTTTGGGAGCAGAGGAAGATATGTATGAAAGGGAAAAATAGCCACAAGAAGCACTTAAACGAGCATTCAGGAGAAGAGCTAGTCCCAGGGCTCTTGGCTGTTTTCTGTCCTGGGATGATGATCTTCTGCCTGCTCTTCTGTCTCAGCTTCTGCATTGCCAAGAGATTTCCCAGTGCAGCCTCAATAACCAGGAAGCAGCATGAGGGGAGCAAACCAGGGCTGGGTTTTCAGATCTAGGTTGAATTTATAGCACTGTCAAATAAAAGAGAAAAACCCTGCAATGTTGTTTGACATTAAAACCTAAGTGCTTTCAGCTGGGATCATGGAGAGAACAAATATGGAAGCCTGCAATGCCAGTTTTTCTTAGTCACTTCTCTGATTACAGCTGTGCTCTCGTGTCCTCCCCTGGGACACGCTGTTCAGCGAGGCAGGACACAGGGTAGGAAACGCAATGGCAGTTGCGGGAGCAGTGTTCACAATCACAACATCATCTCTGCTGTCCGAGGAAGAAAACAAATCAAAACAGGGAAGAGGGATGTAGCCGGGGTCATTCCCTAGGGCAGTGTCAAGGGAATTTGGCGTTCTGCCCTGCTGCTTCTTGAGGCTGTGCTCTGGCCAAGAGGAGCTGAAGTATCTCTGAGCTTCTAACTAATCCAAATTGCCTTTGTGCTAAACTTTGATGGCAATAAAACCTTGTAATTCCCCTTCACCTTCCTATAGGGTGATGCCAATAGGTCGGACACAGATGAGGACAAGACATCGGCCAACTTTGATGAGGATTTTGAGAAGTTGAAAGACCTCCGAGCAACAGGTAGGATTTTGCTTCTATTTTTCTCCTATGAATTAGAGCTCTGCTACAGCCCTGCTTCTGCACTCATCTTTTCCTCAAAATTTTTTTCATCTATTTGGAAATTAATCTGATAGCTACATTAGTAGGTCAGCTATGCAACAGTGTTCAGAAGACCTTAAAAAAACCCTGAGAGTTAATATTTCCATCAGGCAGATACCTTTCGAGTTTTAAACTGTACAAAGATATTTAGTTATGTCTCATGTTTTCTTCTGTATCATTATCACAGAATGGTTCGCTGACAGCAATATTTATAAACTACTTCTGAGCAGCTTTTCAAATCAGTCGTGTTCTCATCTCTTCTCTTTGGTTTCCCACACAAATGCATCTGGGTGAGGTTTAATTGGTAGAAATGTTGTTGTTTATTTGTGTTACAGAAGGTCATTGCCACTGGTTTGAAATAAGGCCACACTGTGCTAGTGCAGTATAAACATGGGATCATCGGAGGCAGTCTTCACTATTGAGTTTGCAGATAGGATGGGAAGGGATCAGATATTTAAGCACAGTGAATAACATGCTGGTAAACAGGAACTGGCTTCGTTTCTCTGCATTTTTATTCTCAGCTTGGGCTTTTGTTAGGATTCCTTTCAATGCTTCTAAAGCAGCATTCATTTCAGTGAGGGAAATGCTATTGATTGTGGCAAGCAGGTGGAAATCAGTCAAGGAAGGAGTGTAAGTAATTTGTCAGAGAAGCTAAGGAGACAAAGCTGCATCAAGACGAGGTGACAGAGCCGTCCAGCCTGCGGAGCAGCAAAGATTCCAAACATCAAGTGAACAAATGCATCTCCATTGCAAACAGCTGGCAAGGAAACCACAGCTTGCACTTCCTTTGCAGCAGCTGTTTGCTGGGCAGCTTCAAGTAATTAGAGATTTATGGGTGGAGGAAACATCACCTCTTCTCAGGTAATACAGAAATAGGAATTAGAGCTGAACTCTTTGTCAAAGTCCCTGAATAATTGTGCATCTCCATAAGCCTCCTGGGTGCCTACCAGTGACTAAACAGCATAAGGACATTAACAATTCTATTACAAAGCTACTGGTCTGTAAACAGATGCACTGGCAAGAGAAACTTGTGTGCTGCAGATTAACAAATTTTTAATTGGATCTTCCACCCCTCAAAGGGAGTGGCAATGTTCCCGTGGACTTCTGTGGTGCATATCAGCCAGCAAGTAAACAGATGATACGAAGAAGCAAACCCAGTTATAAAAGCAGCCGGTGGAGGAAAAATAGCAGGGATAATTCACTTGCTTGAATTTCTCATTGCAGTAACCAAACGTGGTGAGATGGAATCATTTCCTGTGCCACCTGTTTAAGTACAAGCACATCCTTCTGTCCCCCTCTCTAATCCTAGTTCTACAGTCATTAAACCAGAATCCACTAAACCCAGCAAAACAGGGGTTTGTTCTGCTTAACTTTTGTATTTGTCATGACTTTAGGTTTGGGGTGGTCAGAAGAGGTATGGTCTATAACCTCTACCCTCTGTAGAAAGGACTAACCAGCTTTCTGTATGAATTTAATATTGTGTCGCTGCAACATCTCTCTACAGAGAGCTTTTTACTTGCTGCACAGCCAAAACAGATGCTTTCTGCAATTACCAGAGATCCGTCATTAGATTTCCCTGTTGCAGGAGGTTTAGTCTTCCAGGTGTGTGGATATTTAGAAGCCATTTCCATTTCCTGTCGCCCAAACAGATGACTCAAGACAATGAGTAATGTTTGCTTAGTTCCTTCCTGATGAGAGAATTTGAAGCAGATCAGAACGGTATAAAAATCTCTGTGGAAAGCTATTGCAAGGAGAAGAGATTAATTTACCAGATTGGATTTAGGCTGTCCTCAGTGTCCTTTACCTGGTCTCTTCCAACATCAAAAATTGGTGATGCCACTCTCCATATCCCAAAAAATACTAAGCAAAGGAAACTTTCTTTGGAGGCTGGTGAGTTGCGAACTCAGCCACTGCTGAAGACCCCTTAAAAACCCTTCATATTTGCCATATGTCTCCTACCAAGGCAGGTGGGTAATCTAAGCATTGCCCACAAAATTCAACCTCCATTCAGCAGAGCCTCTAGAAAACCCAAGCAACAATATCCATGTGGAAAAGTGATTCCTGTAGCTCAAG
>JAWLRI010000191.1:4698339-4738016 GCA_034781795.1 Crypturellus tataupa | reverse complement strand
GAGTAATGTTTGCTTAGTTCCTTCCTGATGAGAGAATTTGAAGCAGATCAGAACGGTATAAAAATCTCTATGGAAAACTATTGCAAGGAGAAGAGATTAATTTACCAGATTGGATTTAGGCTGTCCTCAGTGTCCTTTACCTCATCTCTTCCAACATAGAAAATTTGTGATGCCACTCTCCATATCCCAAGAAACACTAAGCAAAGAAACTTTCTTTGGAGGCTGATGAGTTCCAAACTCAGCCACTGCTGAAGACCCCTTAAAAACCCTTCATATTTGCCTTATGCCTCCTACCAAGGCAGGTGGGTGATCTTAGCATTGCCCACAAAATTCAACCTCCATTCAGCAGAGCCTCTAGAAAACCCAAGCAACAATATCCATGTGGAACAGTGATTCCTGTAGCTCAGGAACCTCGTGTTCTCTCTCTCTTTCCAGAGATGAAGATGTACTCGCTCGCTGTCACCCCGAACGGGCACTTGGAGGGCAGGGGCAGCATGCCACCCCCTATAATCATGCGCACCGCTGCCACCCCTATGCCCACGCCGAAGTGCTCCCCGCACATGGACTCCGTGCACACCTTCGTGGACTCGAGGCGAGGGAGCAACGCGTCGCTAGACCCCGTGAGCTACGATCAGAAGTCCTTGGTAGGTTCCTCGTGCTGCCTGCACCACTCCTAATGCTTGCAAGCGGCCCAGGTGACAAGTGTGTTTTAGTCAGCTCTTGTTAAAGAAGATTGTCTGGGATTTCCCTTTATATGTCTCTGTTTTCTGGTGCTTCTGGTGCTGCTGCAACTTGGCAGTGCCAACTGCTGTGTTCCTGCTGTGTGTGCAGCACTGGAAGATGGAAAGGAGTGTGGTAGAGGTCCTGAGTATGAGGAATGGGAGGAGAACAGATTCAGGAGGGAGAAAGGAAGGGGAGAGGTATGCTGAGGCAGGATAACAGCATTGCAGGACAGTATGTGGTGGGGGGAAACGCAGATGTCCTGAGATTCAGTCCTGAGAACCTACTTCACTAAAGAAAAACATCCTGAAACAAGACAAATTCGAGTGCCTGCCCCAGCAACCCCCTTTGAGAAGAGTTTTGCCAACCACACTGGTCATGCTGGGGTGTCTTAGAGAACCTGTGGAACAGGTTGAGACCTGGTTCCCTCCACAGTGCTTTAGGATTGCAGCTGGAACACACTTGGGAATGGAGCATTTGTCCCCACCAGCAGCTGAGCTCCAGCTATGTAGAGCAGCCCTTTTGGAGGGGAAGCAGCGGAGCAGCGAGATGTGAGTTAATGGATTGCAACCAAGTGCTCATGGACAGGAGGGAGCCGCCTGCTTTGGCAAATGATTTCATTCTGCCCGTAACAGAGGAGCAGGAGGGCAGCTCTGTGAAAACAGAGGGAGCAGAGTTAATAGACAAAGTGGATTGCAGCCGCTGCTTATCTGAGCTGTTCCTCTGCTCTGTAACTGCAATATCGTGTTCAGATCAAGGCAGCAGACCGTGAAGGCACTTCACGCAGAGCCACTATCCCCTTTGGTAAGCTGCTTAGTCAAGGTAATGCTTTTGAAAGGAAAATAGAGATGACTCTGTTGTTTGCCTTGAGGTTTCATGGGATTGTGAGTTCATGGTTTAAATCCTCTCTCCGAGAGCACGTCAGTGCCACGAGCCAGAGGGAGATGAAGCAGTTGGAGGAGGGCAGCAGTCACGGGAAGGAGGAATGTACTTTGCCTTGCTCCTGTGGCAGGGGGAAGCCATGGAGGGAAAAGGGGTTTTCCTTCTAGCTTTTCTGCTCTCACCCTAAGTGCTCTCAGCCTGGCAACTACCTGCCAGCAAAGTGCAGTGACACATTGATCACTGGCAGAAATTTGCTGAGAGAGACACACTCATTACACCTCCGTATGCAGCAAATTAAAGAATCCCAGAATGGTTGAGGTTGGAAGGGATCATCTACTCCAACCCCCTGCTCAGATAGGGATACCCAGAGCATGTGGCATAGGGCCACAAAAGAGAAAAGAGGAAATAATGTGAATGAGGGTACCATTTCCAACAGACAATTGTGTTTTAAGTGTTGCAACGGCTTTGGATGCTGGGGAGATGTGTGCTGAAACCACTTTTGCTTGAGGAGCAATACCAAGTTGCTGGTAGTGTCCCTGGGTTTGGTTTTGAGTGTTGCCTCTACTGTAGGAAGTCACCCAGCATACAGAATTGGTAGGTGTGCTGCAGGTGCAGGTTAAAGAGTGTTTTCAGTGTGGGCTCAGCTGGGTGCTTGGCTCCTTTCTTGAGGCATTGACATGATAAAAGCAGAGCTCGAGGGGGAAGGTGACTCGCAACAGGAAGGGTCCTCCGATCTGGGCAAACTGCCGTTCCTCTTGGCATCCTCCTGCAAATGAAACCTCAGATGTTTTTCTCCTCTCTCAGTCCAGCCTCCGCAGCTCCCCTTGCGCCAACTGGGGGACCAGCAGCAACTGGGGGAGCCGCCGCTCAAGCTGGAACAGCCTGGGCAGAGCCCCGAGCCTCAAAAAGAAGAACCAGACGGGAGAAAGAGAGTCGCTGCTCTCAGGGGAGGGCAAAGGCAGCACAGACGACGATTCCGATGATGCCAAGTCCAGCACAGTGAGCAGGGCCTCACTGCACCGGCGGGCAGAGTCCCTGGACTACCGCAGCGCCCTGGACCTGCCCGAGCTGCTGCAGCTGCCCCCCGTGCGCCCCTCGCTCAGCATCAGCCCCGTGGCCGTCCTGCCCGCCGAATACCAGGACTGCAACGGCAAGATGGTGCACGTGCCCAGCGAGTTCTTCCTGCGCATCGACAGCCACAAGGAGGACGCGCTGGACTACGAGGATGACATGGAGGATGTGAGTGCAGCGGGAATTGAGTATTAAGATGTGATTCCATTCCAGGAAGGCTGATTAAAAATCCGGCTCGGGCTCACATGTGTTGCTGTCTAATAGCTGGTGCAGACAAAATGCATGAAGATTTGAGGGGTGGGCCTCCATTTCCCAGAGATTTCTTTAGCTAAAGGGGTGAGCTGTTACATTTCAGTGGTCTCCAACAAAGTAAATCCACAGGGGATGTGCACACATGTGCCTGGTCCTTTAACCGGCTAAGATTGTTCCTCTGGCCCAGGGTACCTCCAAAAATTGTTTGAGATCTTTTAAGTTTTGACAGAACTTTGTATGTCACAATGGTCCCTGCCCAGAAGTCTGGCTTGTCAAGTCCATATCTCACTGTAAATCAGCTCCTTTCTTACATTCTTTGGAAGAAGGCGCTACCTCTTCCCCATCCCAACCCCAGCTCTCTCAAAAATGCTGGGACTCCCTGCGGGCACCCTGAAATGCCAGGTACTACCGCCCTTTCAAGGGGCAACTGTGATGGCTGAAGAGGCAGGAAAATAAAAGAGGAAAAAAAGGTGTTTCTTCTTCTCTACCTAGAGTTACTGCTACCGGATTCGTAAAGTCTTAGAGCCCTACAAACCAGAGTGGTGCAAGAGTCATGAAGATTGGTCCCTCTACTTGTTTTCCCCACAGAATCGGTAAGAAATCCTGGTGAAATGCCAGGTTTTTGAGGGAGCTGAATAATAAATACATTTTTAGCTAGGTTTTTCATGGGGAAAAAAATCTTTTTGATGCAGAAGCACTGAGAATTTTAGAAATTTGGTTCCAGTTATTTAGGTAACATTTCTGTTGCACGTGGATAGAATCACTGCGTGGGTCATTCCATGCCTGCGTAGGAAGAAGAGTGGTTTAGCCACCATTTCATCTGTTTTTCTGCAGTAATAATAATGGCTTTAGGAGGTTGGGCTTGTAGATCGACTACTGACCACCTGGGCCACTACTGGCAGCACAGATGTCATGGGAGGCTTTTGAGGACAGGTCATTAGATGGGAATTCCTTGCTGACCCAAGCAAGGGACCCTCTTCTGCCCTTCCTTTCTGCAGGTTCCGAGTGATGTGCCAGAAAGTCATTGCCCACAAAATGTTTGATCACGTGGTGCTGGTTTTCATATTTCTCAACTGCATCACGATAGCTCTGGAGCGACCAGATATAGACCCACAGAGCACAGTGAGTACCTGACTCATTTTATTACTTGTTTCTACACTCACATCTCAGTCTTGTCAGGGAAAGATCCCACGGGATGAAAGATGTTTATTTTCTAATCTCTTTAAATAACTGGCTACCTTCTGTTGCTCTGTGTTTTACAGGAAAGGATATTCCTAAGTGTTTCCAATTACATTTTCACTGCAATCTTTGTGGCTGAAATGATGGTTAAGGTAATTACGTCTCCATCTCATGATCCTTGGTGAGACCTGGCATAGACTGAAGATATGACCTAGCTATGATTATGCTGATTAGATTTAAATGTCCCTCTTCTCCTGGTTCCAGGTGGTAGCTCTTGGCTTCTTCTCTGGGGAGAACACCTATCTCCAGAGCAGCTGGAATGTCCTAGATGGAGTCCTGGTCTTTGTATCTATCATTGACATTATTGTCTCCATGGCATCGGCAGGCGGAGCTAAGATCCTGGGTGTTCTCCGAGTGTTGAGACTTCTGCGGACCTTGAGACCTCTCCGGTACTTTCAGCAACAGGGTGGCTGCGTTTATTTTGCATCGATAGATCAAGGAGTTTGAAAAACATTCACACAACCCATTAAAGTTTTGTTTATGATACAAACCTGAAACACAATATAGGTAGAACCACCTGTGGGGAGCTCTTATCTAGTGAAATTTCGCTGAAAACAGTGAAATTAGTTTTCACATAATTCATCTCCACCAGCGTGGAGAAGAGTAGAGGGAGTTTGGAGCAAGAAGCGTTATCAGACTCAGAAGTTAGTGCAGCAAATGCCTCCTCCGCTCTGCATTTTTATCACTGTTTTACAAATCAGTCTGGCTGCTCGTTAAACTGCACAACCGCAGACAGCAGGTTGCATGGGCTAGGAGTGAATTTTCATTTGAACAGGTGCTGACAATAATTTGATAAGCTCCAGCATCTATGCCTGCTCTCCTGTGCCCGCGTATCTAACATCATTGCAAAACAATTTAGCTCCCAGCTAGGAAGGGCGACGCTTTCGGTATTTAGAAAAAAATAAAGGCTATTTGTATTTTGTTTACAATGGTGCAATAATAAAGGGAAAAAGAGAAGTGTTAATGCTTGGGGGATTCTTATCAGCTCACAGCTCCTGCTCCACTTCCATCCTGCTCAGCAAGAAACACAAGCCTTTTTTCATGAAATTTCATTAGAAAGAAGAAAGGCACCTCCAGAGACCTGTGGGCTTTTTGATGAAAAGCTGCTTGCTTACAAGAAGAGGCAATCTTGTTTAGGCCCCTGACCGTCAGAGCCGCAGCTATTTGTCTGCTGCTCTGCATTTCCTTGGTGACAAGGACCTTTCTGTCCTCTCTCTTGCTCCCGCACCGTGTTGTGCTCGTGGCGTCGTGGTCCCCTTGCAGCACAGGCTCGTTGGGGACACTCTTGGGTTGCCTTCGCCTGTCCTGGCAAGTTCCTATCTGACCAGTGTAATTAGAAATAAAATTCAGACCATTTTTCCTTTCCAGAGGAAAGATCAGCTGCCTGGTGTTACCCAGTGATGGGACGGGCTGGCTGGCAGCCTGGGGCTCTGCTCTTTTCCCAGCGTTTGGATGCCATAAAAGCATCCTTAGCCGTGCAAGCTCCAGTTACCTGCACGGTCTCTCACCCTCTGCTCCCTCCTGAAATGCCTTGATGTTCTTCAGTCAAAACACCCACCTCCCTAGAAAAGCTCACTGAGGCTTGTGTATGCAAACACGTTCTTCAGAGTCCCCTGGGAGAGCCATTCAGCAGGCACTCAAAGAGAAAAAGCAAACACTTGCTTTCCATAACACCCAAAACCGGCCTTAGGCCACGCTCAGAGTGTGTCCAGCCTCTCCATTGCCTCGGAGGCCTCTCTTTAATGGGGTGACCCTTTGGCCGTGGAGCTGTTGGTCACAAGTCTCTGTTGGGTAAGAGTCGGCTCAGAAATTAATTAGGAAACAAACTGAAATGAGTCAGTTTGAAATGGGACAGGTGAGCACTTAAGTGTTGCCTTTGAGAGCGCAGGGAGGGAGTCCTGCTGATGGCAAGGTAAGCGTGTGCTTTAGAGCCTTGGTTTTTTTAGGGGGACATGTAGAGAAGTAGAGTGTCCACCAGGATGAGCATTGGAGTCTCCTGCTTTTCCAACGAGCTCTTCTGAAGGACTCAGTGTTTCTTCCTGTATAAAATGAGGACGAGACATGTTCTGTAGTGCCAATGGAAAGCTCTTTACAGAGGTAGTGTTGGAAATCAGGCTCCTGCCTGATCCTCCACTAGGATCACGGAGAACTTCTTGGAGGGGACCAGCTTTCTGGAGCAAGGTGCAAATAACCCTGCAATGGGAACCCACACTGTATCCTGCCTGTGACAAGTATTCCTTCCCCACTGTTCTCAGTAAGCAATTTCCCAACATGATTTCCACCTTTTACACTTTTAGTTCCATTTAATGTAACTGTAAGTGTTTTGGTTGTCTGAAAATGTCACTAATCATCTCTGAATAACGCCTGCAGATAGAAGAGGGTGATTTTAGCTTTACTGCAGCCTGAGAGGAAAAAACAACCATATAGTAACAGGACATGAATAAAAACTAAAACCTTTGTTGTTCTACCATGTTTTCTAGAGTCATCAGCAGAGCCCCAGGTCTGAAGCTGGTGGTAGAAACCTTGATCTCCTCCTTGAGGCCTATTGGGAATATCGTTCTCATCTGCTGTGCTTTCTTCATTATCTTTGGGATTTTAGGGGTGCAGGTACAGTATTTCCCAAGCTTCTACCATCTGCAAGTGACTGCTTCAACAGAGAATCTGCTTTTCCCACCACCTGGGGTTAAAGTGAGAATAATGAGCTTAAATCTCATCAAAGGAAGGTTTCTGTTAGATGTTAAGAAGAAAGAGTTAGACCTTGAAAGAGGTGCTCTGGGAGGAGGTGGCATTTGCTCCGGTGAAGCTCTTTAGGTCACTGAAGGGCTGGTGAGTTTTCACCAGAAGTGGTTTTCCTGCCTTGAGTGTTAAGACAAGTCTCATCTGAGAGACAAGAAAAGGAATTTGAACTTAACAAACAGCTCTAGCAGGGGAAAAGAACTATAAACAGGGACAAGCTTTTCAAATTTTATTTTTTCTCTTCTCAAATGCAGCTTTTTAAAGGCAAATTCTACTACTGTGATGGTCCTGACGTGAAAAACATCACTACAAAGACTGACTGCACTAATGCACGCTACAAATGGGTTCGGAGGAAGTACAATTTTGACAATTTGGGACAGGTAAAGTCCTTATTTCAGGGGGCTTCTCTAGTAGGTTTTAATGGATGAGCGCCTTAAGTGTATTCCTTGGGGAGGGTGGGGAACCTTCACAGTAAAAAATTTCCAAGAACATAAACATTTATCTGTCAGAAGTGCCCCTGACTCAGAGCTGCAACAGACCAGGTGACTCTTTATGATCTCTTGCAGCCAGATCTGAGATATCCAAGACCTTGATTAGGAGAGAGTGTTGTCTAAGATCACTGCTTTTGCTTGGAGTTGCTTGTGCATGAGCCTCAATTGTCATTTTTAGTGTCTTGACTCTTAGCTATTATATATGCAATGGAGCAAAACCTATATGTGAAGGAAAAGTGGAGTAACTGACCATAGTTTCCTCACTTTTAAGACAGATACACAAATGCCTGAAAGGAAACCACATTATGGTGGACTGGTTTTATTGAGTATCATCTATTATTATTTTATTTTCTGGTGATTAAGATGCGTGACCATGTGTTTTTTTCCTGCAGGCTCTCATGTCCTTGTTTGTCCTCTCCTCCAAAGACGGCTGGGTGAACATCATGTACGATGGTCTGGATGCTGTGGGCATTGACCAACAGGTAGATATACTGCAAAGTCCAAATATGTTACTCCTGGAACCCCATACTGGGTGGCTCTGTGCTTGACCCCCCTGGGAGAACCTCCCTGAGGTCCTGACTGTGCACCAGGCTGGCAAGGGCATTGCCCTCCACTGAATATCTCTTACAGTGGCCCATGTAGCATGATGATGTTTTTAGAGTCGTAATACTTGAAAGGAGATAGCAGGCAGCAGGCATCACCAAGAAGATTTATGGGATTTTCTTATGCAAGTTCATCATGACAGATTTGATACAGTTATTGAAAAACTTGCAAAAAAACCCCTGTTTTGTCCCTACACTGTTGAAGTGCTGCAATAGCTACAGGAAAAGATTGAAATAGAAGAGGACAGAATGAGTTCTGCTCCATCCTCTATTTCTTCTACCTTTAAAACATACATGTTAAATAGCTAGTGAGAAGAGGATCTGGTCCCTCTAGTTGGACAGGAGTTGAGCAGGGAGACCAAGGACGATGACCTGGGGCTGCTTGTGGTCAGAGCCACTCATTGCAGCATGTGCTGTTGCTCTCTGGCTTTCTGGAAATTCAATGAATATGAGAAAATATCATATGAGATGGAGAACCAGGATACTATGAAGAGGATTTGCTAATTCTGTGCCATGTGAGGCCTTAGCAAAAGAAAGTTAGGAGTCTTTAGATGAATATTACCCTATTGTAGCAGCAGCAATGCTTTGCACTTAATTTTCAGAAGAACTCAAAACAATTGAGAAACATTACCATGGGCACAAACCACAGAAAAACAAACTGAAGCCTGTCTTCATCTAAAATAAACTCCCATGTGGGATGATACACAGTCCCTGAGATCTTGTAAGGGATTTATTTTAAACTATATGAAGTAAACCCCAAAATAGTAAAACCCTGTAAGCCAAATTATTGAGAGAGGAGGAGGGCATTCCATAACATAAGTAAAATACTCAGTGAAAAAGGGAAAGAGAGGAGAATGTTCTGGGAAGAATCACCTAACTCTTCCCAGCCTTCTCCTCCTCTCTGCAATCCACTGGACTGAGTAGTACCCGTTATTCCAGCCTATCTACATTGTCCCTACGTGTCTTCTCTTTTCTTTTTCTTCCTTTCTCTTCACCAGCCCATCCAGAACCATAACCCTTGGATGCTCCTCTACTTCATCTCCTTCCTGCTCATCGTCAGCTTCTTCGTGCTCAACATGTTTGTAGGGGTGGTCGTGGAGAACTTCCACAAGTGCCGGCAGCACCAGGAGGCGGAGGAGGCCCGGCGGCGCGAGGAGAAGCGGCTGAGACGCTTGGAGAAAAAGCGCAGGAGTAAGGAGATATACCTGTCTGGTCGGTAGACTGCGTTACAAACCACAATCTTTGAGCCCTGCCTGCTCCCAAAGCAAGACTTGCGTTTTCCTTTGGTTTTGTTTCCATGGGATTCAAGAGGCTGTTTTGTTTCAATGCCTCTTGAGCGGTACCTTAAGTCTTGGGTTGCCAACCCCGCTGGAATTGTCCTCTACAAGCCCAGTGTTAAGCATCACCTGTTTACTTGGCTGGGGAGCAGATACTCCTCAAAACAGAGTCTTCTCTCAGAGATTAGAATATTTTGCAAGGCAAAGGTGTCCCTAAGGTTCCCAAGCACCGAGCAGGAGCTTGTGGTGTGCTCAGTAAACGGTTGCAATGCTTGCTGTGCACGTAAAGGCCGGTCCCAAGGGGAGCCCTGGGGCTTAACGTGCCGCTTGCATCTGATGATGGTGGTGGTTTGATTTATTACTTCTTTTTCTCAGCCCGAGTCGTTGTGATGCTTTTGAGCATCCCGACGCATGGCCCCGCATGCCCCAGAAATGCTGCATGAGGATATGGGAGAGGAATGGAGCCCCGAGATGGGCTGTTTGGAGAAGTCTTCTTTGGGAGATGTCCATTACAAGAGATGCTTGCCCCATCCTGGGCCAGGGGAGCCCTTTAGTGCTGAATAATCTGCTGGAGCTCGGTCAGTCCTTGCAAACAGGCGAGATGGAAATGCTGGCCAGGAGCAGGGACATGAGGGTGCAACAGAAAACCTGTAGCTGAAATCAGATTCCAGTGGATCTATTAGGGACAATCAAACCAGAAGAGGTCCCATTTCTTGACCCAAGCATCCCAGGCATCCTTGCATGTTAATTCTCACCTCCAGTGCCTCTTGGCAGGCTCCAGCAGGGACAAGCTGCTTCCAGCTGATCCCAGAGATGCCGCTGGGATCGCAGCCATAGCAGCTGCCCGGGCAGTTTTGTGCAAATGGGAAAAGACTGTGTTTGCCAGCGTCATTCAGATGCGAAGGAAACAGCCTGGCCGTGGTGATGAGAGCTGGGCTTAGTCAGGGATGAGGCTCGAGTGCTTTCAGCCCCGCTTGCCATCACAGCCCTGTGGCTCTTTGCCTATAGCTCTGTGTAATCTCCCACAAGGGTTTAATATCTAGTCATGACAAACAGCTAGTTGTCCCCCCAAACATCAAGCCATAGGGATCCATTTTCAGCAGGGAAAACTGCAGTTAGATGAAATAGTCTTTTTTCTGCCTGTAACGACACAGCAATCTTTGTAGCAGAAACTTCAGGCCCAGCTGATTCCCTCCATCCATCCCCACTTGAGGGAGGCAGCAGGGTCTATCCCGACTCCTCTCCTGCTCCTCTGCTCCTCTTTAGTAGAGTCACAAGAGACCTCGGAAATAAACGCCTGCACTGTGGTCTCCACAAGGCCTTAATCGCAGATAGACCCAACACTAAGGCCAAGCCCTTTGCATTTTAATTAGCCATAAGTTAAGTAGCTGGGTTAAAATAAAACCCTGTCTAGATCAAACTTTCCAGCCTCAAACAACAGCTGAGGCTCTTCAGAGATTTAGAAGAGTTCAGATGCAGTTTTATTTCTCTTTTTCCATTGCAGTTTGTGAGTTTAAGGCAAATTAGTGTCAGGCTCTCAAGAGACCCGCTGCTTGCACAGAATTTCTACCCCAGGTGTGGTGGCCCAAGAAGAGTCTCAGATAAACTCAGGTGTTATATAAAAATTTAAAAAAAAAGAGAGAAAGAAGGCTTAATCACAGGCAATGAGCAAAAGCATCTTTAGAGAAAATAGATTGGGGCACAGGTAAGGAGGGATAGTTTAATCCCAGGCAGTTGCTGTTCCTCGTTAGCCCATAAATCTTATTACAAGCCTTTTTGTAGCTCACTGCTCAGACACCAAACAGCGCCGGTCCCTGTCAAAGTGCTGGACACTGTTCTGCTGCCCATCTTTATCCGGCTATCTGGAAGGATGGAGTCAAGGAGATATTTCAGACTGCAGACCCAGGCGCTGCACAGACGCAGAGTGTAACATTTCATGGAGAGCGCATAGAGGAGGACAGTTTTCTGGAAAGGGATCAAGCCCAATACAGCAAATGAGACTCTCAGTGTTTGGTCCTGTGTTGGCCTTCCAGGAGGTTGTTCATGATCGTCCAGCCCTGCGGTCTCCCCTGTTCAGCAGGAGAGCTTGGCATCCAAACCCAAATTGTTAACAGAGCGAAATCCCGCAGCAGATACGCATCGGTTGTGGTTAGGGCTGCTAAACATATTTATGATCTTTTTATTTAAATGGGAGGAGTTTCCACCTTTTGGCTAACGTAGAAGATGAGGAGTTTGGCAAAAACGGCAGATGCAGAAAGGTGGGCGCTGTGTGAGCCTGGCCATGCTGGAACATGGGGACACACGTGGGGACATGGAGAGAGGGCCCTGCTTCTGTGGTCCAGGCTGTCCTTTGGGGCCAGAGGACGTGCAGGAGATGGATGTAGGTGCGGAGGAGCAAGGGGGATGCACTGGGAAGCCAGCAAGGAGCCACCATTCCCTTTAAGCCACCTTTGCTAGCCTAAGGGAAGGAATTAGGGCTCTTTGCAAGGGTGACATGTAGCACAGCTAGCAATGGTGCTGCCTGCGCGCTGTCCCTCTGTGTGGGCAGTCACCCTGTCCGCTGGCATCTTGTCTCTGTGTCCCGTCACCTGTGTGCGATGCCCTCCGTGTGCAGCATCCCTTTCCCCAGACCTGTGTGTGCTCCTGTGTGCTGGGGTCTCCAGGCAGCAGCGGGTACCTAGGGAAACCAAAGTGCCCTGCGCAAACGGAGCAGGGCCACCCTGCTCAGCCTCCTTCCTCCTGCACTCCCGCCCTGCACCTTCCAGGAGGACGGGCAGGAAGGATCCTCCCCGGAGCACGGGGAGAGCGGGCAGCACCGGCTCCCTCTCCCCACGCACAGGTTAGGAGCCTGCACATCTCAACTCCATCCAAACCCCTGCGGCATCGGCTTGTCCTGCTCCAAAACGGGCTGCATTCCCAGGCTCGTGTGCTGAGCACCTCCAGCAGTGCTGCAGCCCCGGAGCAAGCAGGAGTATTTGCCAAAATGAAATGAAGGCGGAGGGGTGGATATCCCTTGGAAATGCATATGCGTTGGACGTGTTTTTAAAGGCAGAGCTGGAGGGTGTCCTTTTTCATGTGAAGGTAAAAGCTCAAGATAAACTAAAATATTTCTTTGACACAGTCACTATCTCCATCAGATATATCCCCTATGTAAATAAATGTACTGTAATTTAATAATCCTGCGGCTCCTAACCTTTTAATGAGCTGCTCAGAAGACACAGACCGAAACCAGCCTCCCCAGATTAAAGTTTTTGATTAAAGCCACATGGATCAGCTTGATCGCCTCCGTGCTCAGGACACGGTCTTCAGCCTTAGCCCTCCCAGATCCTGCAGAAATACTTGATCTGCAGCTAAAAATCTGGGCACTGCGTATCTGAGTGTTCAGTGTTCCCAACTAGGGAGTTGCCAAACCATCTTGCCTATTTTTTTTGCAGGCAGTGGCAGGTACAGGACTGCTCCGTGCCAAGCCCACGTCCGAACCCATTAGGGCTCGCTCGTGTTTCATGCCCAGTCGAGGTTGCTGGCAGTTGTAATGCCAGCTGAAATGCCGTTTAGCTTGGAGACGGTGCTGCGTTACTTCTCATGTCAGCAGCATCTCAAGTGAAGAAGGTTAAATGTTCTGCAGGGAGGTGAGATTCAAGCATTAGCCAATATCTTTAGGTAGGGGCCAGGAAAGGCCGTCGTTTCCCTTCTCTCTCTCGCTCTTTGATGGGATCTCCTCGTCCTCCTGTCTCTCCAGCAGCTCCAGCCTTCAGCGGCGGCTGATGGGGTGGTTGGACCCCATCTCTTGGGGGGATCTTGGATCTTGGGATCCTGTTGGCTGGAGTCTTATCCCAGAAACGGTTTCCTTGGAGGAACCTGGCACAGACTGTGCTCCATTTGCTGTGGCGAATGCTGCTCTCGATCTGCTGATCTCGCTGGGCCACCTCCACTGTCCCCCTGCGTCACTGCACCAGGCAGGCACCCATGGTGGGGATCTGCCGTGAGCTCTTCATCCAAACCGGGACAAATAAGACAGTATATTTGGAGGTTCAAACGTGGTAAGGCCAGGGAGGTTGCAGAGAGTCCCATTCCCTGCTGCTGATCGGCATTCCCGCTGCGGAAGGGAGCAGGAATGAGCAGTGTTGCTGTGAACGTGGCCGCGCTGGCACGTGTGACCCAGTGCTGCTTCTACCCCAGTCCGCCCTGGGCGCAACCTGTCCTCCCCGCGTGCTGCCCGCGGTCCTGCATGAGCATCTCCTCTAATGGACACTGCATGGGTGGCATGACGCTGCTGTTGCATGTGGGCAACTTTATCCCTTGTCTGTGTGTCCCTGGGAGGAATTTCCTCTCCATCCGTTAAGCTCTAGAGGGGGAGAGCATCCCAACCACGTAACGCATTTCCTACGGCCTCCTTCTCCCAGCCCAGGTTAAACCTAGCCCAAGTTTTCCAGCCAATCGATCAGGCTTAACCAGCACTGAGCACTGGCAGAGGCTACACACATGGCAAAGAGTTTATAGGATTTAATAATAAGGCCATTTTTTACCAGGTGGTTACTCGGTGGCTGTTCCTGTACCATTGAGAGAGTAATTGCAATCACCTACAGTCTGTTTTCCTGTTTTCATGCACTGCCCATCACTGCTAACGTTCTTCTGAGATCCATTAATCCGCTGCTTATTAATAAATAGGTCCTTAATACAATTTTTGACTGTTTGGGGCATTCTTAGACCTCCCAAAAGGTGATTTCTTGCATTGCCAAGAAGACATTTCAAAAAAAATAGAGAAAAAGAGAGTATTTTGTGATCCTGAATACACAGGAAAGCAGATTGTACAGACTAAAATGAATGTCTTCCTGCAATATTTTTATTGTTGTTTTCTAGACACATCGGAGCATTAGCCAAGCTCAGTAGCAACGACATCTATTCCAGTCCGAGCCGACTGATAGCTTTTAGGCACATAAGCAACACCAAAATGCATTCAGAAATAACTTATGTTTGCTTTCATCTTGTTTTTTTCCACTCCCATTAGCAGGAAAAAAAAGAAAAAAAGCCTAGATGACCCCACTGAAAAGGAAATGTTTTTTAGATGTCTCTGTTTCATTTTTAAGTACCATAAAAA
The DNA here is from genome assembly GCA_034781795.1 of Crypturellus tataupa. Classification (NCBI taxonomy): domain Eukaryota; kingdom Metazoa; phylum Chordata; class Aves; order Tinamiformes; family Tinamidae; genus Crypturellus; species Crypturellus tataupa. The sequence goes on along the minus strand of JAWLRI010000191.1, from coordinate 4,723,648 downwards.
TATAGTCGTTGAAAGAGAGCAGCAGATTCAGTTTCCTTTTATCCAATTTATTGTACAGTTTTGGACTGTAATCTGCTATCAGCTGCTCTACCAAAAAAAGGCTGTTTCAAGAGCCACTCCATCTGAAACACTAACACAATGAGAGAAGTAAAAGATATATTTCAGGAGGACTCTGACTGCTTTTTAACTTCTTTCTTTCTTTATTTTTAAGGTTAAGCTGCTTTTTTTTCATAGGTCTCCCTGCATTTAAAGCCAAATTTGCCAAAACATTTGCAAGAAAAAAAATCAGTATTAAGAGCAACCCTGCTCTGACTTCATGTGACCTGAGGTGTCTTTTGCACTTGCAAAATCTCCAGTAACGCTGACTTTGCCCTTAAGTACACCCTGTGAATGTTTGCATTTCTTGAGTTTGAAAAGAGCTAGACTCCATGCGAGTGACCACAGCCGTCCTGTGGTCACGGGCTAATTTTAGAGCCCGGGGCAGTAAATACATTTCAGTCGCGGAGCAGTGGCCAAGCATTAAGTTTGGAGCCGCTCCGGGGGCTTTGTCATGTGCAGAAATTTCCCCATTGCAAAAGAAATAAAGGAGGAGTCCTGAGCAGAAGCAGAGAGATAAAATTGATGTGTTTGTGGCCTCTGTGGTTTTTTAGATGCAGCCAAGCCCTTGTTCTTACATTGCTGAAGGAGCTTGTGCTGCTGCTCTTGGAGGAGATGCTGAGCAACCCGCTCCGTTGCTGCTGGCCCATCCCGTCCACTGGTCACTGTCACTGTCGTGCATGTGTCCCACTTTGCCACGGGCATTGCCATGTTCTCCCTAGACCTTTATAACACACCAAAAGCCGCTCTCAATTACACTGAGCTCAGGTTTTGGTCTGGCTTATGTGCAACCTGCCTGATGTCTACGTTAGAACGATGCATGTCCCCACCAGCAAGATCCAACCTGGACCTTTCCACCAAGCTGGAGCTGAAGCTTTGCTGCGGTTGAAGCTTTTCTCTTGGCTTATGGTCTCGTTTCCATCCCACTTCTCACCCTTCCTGGCTTGTGATGGAGCCCTGTTAAGTGCAGAGGTCGCTCGCTAGCCTGAGATGAAGCGATGGGAATAGGGAGCACCCGCAAGAAGGGAACCAACCAGGTCCCCTGTTAAGGGCCAGGAGGTTCAGTCGGGCAGGTGATCCAGCTGCAGGTTTGGAAAACCTTGAGGATAACTAGAAATTCTTGACCATTTCACAGTATTTGTTCTTCAAAGGACTTTGCCCTGCATCCAGGCGGGTGTAAGGCACCACCAGCAGGTCCCGGCGTGGTTGTGACAGCCAAGTGCCACCATGAGCGTAGAGCCTGCGTTCACCGCCTGACCTCTCTCTGCCTCTCTCCGCAGAAGCCCAGCGCAGGCCTTACTACGCGGACTACTCCCCGGCGCGGAAATACATCCACAGCCTCTGCACCAGCCACTACCTGGACCTCTTTATCACCTTCATCATCGGCGTCAACGTCATCACCATGTCCATGGAGCACTACAACCAGCCCAAGGTAAGAGCCGAGGGATGTGCAACGCGGCAGCAAGGTGACCTCAGGCTTGGGGACCACACGCTGCTCCTAGGGGACTCCAGTGCCGTCTTCCATGCAGGAAAGAGCCTCTCGTGGCCACTAGGAACTTCATTCCATCGTCATGTAGGTCGAGGTCGGAGCTTCCAAACGCTCCTGCGTGCAAGCAGGACAGCAGGCTCATAAGGAGCAGAGTAAAGTGCTGCTAGAAAGCAAGACCAGAGCAAATATTTCCTCTCCTGATCCCAGCAATGATTTATCCTCAGGCTGTAAAACAGTCCAGGGTGTTAGAATGTTCCATTAATGGATATAAATATGAAGCTAATGCACGCAGAGCAAAAGGTTGCTTTTCCTCAATGAATTTGAAGTAAATCTACTTCAAGTACGGTGACTTTTTTAGTGTATCCTAAAATCCTGTTTTCCCAAGAAAATCTTTTGCTATAAATCATGTAGCTTTGGATTTGTTGCGTGTAAAAACCTTCCATGATATCGTGGTTCACAGAGCTCTAGGCTCAGTGTTTGCTCTTCAAGAACTGCAGGACGTGCCAGGTAACCTGCAAATGCCTCCTGGAAGCCAAGCCAAGGGGCGACCAGCCACAAGGAATGCGTGTGTGCCTGCTGCTTGCAGGCTCTGTGCTTTTCTGCCCCCATAATTCTGTTACATAACAGCCTCTGCCTCACATGTAAATGTTATTTATTCAGATTAGATCTTATTTACACTTGTTTTATGCTCATGTAAAACACAGCAGTGTAAATATGAATGCAAACCATTGCAAATGCTGCAAGAGCTAAAGCTCAGGCAATGAGCTTTATATGAAATCATAAATTGTGCCACATTCTTTAAGGTAGCCGTTTTATTTTAGGCACTAGGAACAAAAACAGAGTTGTGCCTTGAGGAATACCAGCATCTGAAAAAAGATTTAACTCCAATTCCTCCAATTCCTCCAAAAAGTCCATGCATGTTGATCCTGCATATCTAGGGTCAACAAAGCACAGGCATCACACGACTACTAAGAGAAGAGTTTTCCTGTGGCCTGAGGTGTCCTCTGTCACCAAAGCAAAAAAAAACCTTTCTCTCCTATTCTGTTGTGTTTTATTTCCAATTGTGACTGTTTTGATATTCATTGTTGCCATTTTTTTTATCTGCAAGTGACCTATACTACATTTAACTAAATTTGGTTTCTCTCCCTGCTCTCCCCAAGTCCCTACCCCAATCAAAAAAGATGTTTTACTCTGCAGCTATCTATTTTAAGGTCCATGTAAGATTCTTTTGCTATTGTTGGCCTCCAATTCCAATGAAATCTGTTATAAACACTCATCATCTTCGAGTATAAACACTGTGGATTCCTGACTTCCGAGAGCAGCTCTATAGAGAGAGTGAATATTGCACCAAATATGGATATTCTTTTCCCAGCGCTAGAGATGTAACATTTTTCAAGAAGGCACGACTTCATCTGTCTCCCACATTATTTATGTTTCTGTGTGTGTTAAGCAAATCCATTGTCCTAAGGGTTGCCACGCTGAATTAAAGCAATGATCCAGCAGGTCTTTTATTCTACTCACCCTTAGGCAGTGCAGAAGAAGTAAATTTTATTACAAGAAGAAGAGGTAGAATCCTCTCTGTGTCCCAGATCCTGAACAACTTGTGCACTGATGCTGCAGGATTGATAGCTCTTGTCATTTTTAGCCCAGCTAGTTATTAGTGCTTATGGGCTTCTTGTTTGTATCAGTGCCTAATCCTTTATTTGCATTTCTCCGTGTGATTTAATGCAGTGTTTTGTAATATGACATCGCTTCTTCCATCTCCGTGCTTATGCCACCCTCATGTCTGCTGATCCCTCCACAGTGGGTCTAGTCAGTTGGTCTGGACTAACTGGTGCCTCTCTTTTCAGTCCCTGGATGAAGCTCTCAAGTACTGCAACTACGTGTTCACCATCGTGTTTGTGTTCGAGGCCGTCCTGAAGTTGGTGGCGTTTGGTTTTCGGAGGTTCTTTAAGGACAGGTGAGCGTTTTAAACAACTTTGTGGTTGGGATAGAGCGATACTGACCCAGTTTAGAAGCCAGATGCTGCGTAAATGTAGCATCGCTGCACCAGTAGTACCACATGCTGTGTGCCAGGAATTGCAAAGGGCTGTCTCTCTGAGGGTGCCAACTTTATAGTGTAGGAGCTAAAAGTCCCCAGAACTTCTGCTCTTGCTTTGCAGAGGGTATTCAGGAAATCTTACAAAGCTGTAGATAAATTCCTAACCTCATGAACCACCACTCTGCCAGGTGCAACTTGCTCAACCTAGAGGTCTAGGCAAGCTTTTGGTAGGCTGCTGCCCTTGCCAACCCCTTAGCAAAGCCGGAGGTGGTTGTGTGGAGCCCCACTGCCTTCAGATGGCAGCTGCTGACACCCACAGAGCTCATTCTGCCGCAGTTTCAGCCCTAAACCAACCTGTGTGAGAGCACATTGTGCTTTGGAGACCTGCTGGAGAGCAGGGAGGGCAGACCCTTTTCCACCCAGTCCTGGAAAGTGGCTCATTTTCTTCATTTACTGTCACTAGGTGACTGGAAACTGCCCTGATACTGCTTATAGAGAAATTGCTTAGGGAAGGTGCTCAGTTTACTCACACTTTATTGGCTTTCCAGTGCTGATATGGAAGGTTTTCTGGAATATTTAGGCAGTCAGGCAGAGTGACTTGAGATAGAGGATGTGACATGCGAGCAGACGCTCCCTCTAGCCCAATATCCTATCTCTGAGAGTGGCTCTAAGTGGATGCCAGGATGATAATAGGGACAGAAAGGCGGAATAAAATGTCACCCTACAGTAGTGAGTGACAAGAATCTTTGTGCCAGCTGCAGTGGGTTTCTTTTGTGCCACCTAGAATGGGATCACTGGCCCAGATATGAGAGAGGAGAAGGTTTGGGATTTGATTAACAGACAATTCTGTACCCCTGGACATCTTTCTAGGCTGACTCTCCATGGGTGATTTTCCTTACTTGTCCTTTCTTTGTCTGTTAGGTGGAATCAGCTGGATTTGGCCATCGTTCTGTTATCAATCGTGGGGATCACGCTGGAGGAGATCGAGATGAATGCTGCCCTGCCCATCAATCCCACAATAATCCGCATCATGCGCGTGCTCAGGATAGCCAGAGGTAAGGCTCTCTCCGGAGGTCTTCAACCACCTCTCCGGACACATCAGGGAGCAGTTTGGCCATTTCTTCTTCTAGTGCTGCTGTTTCAGATAGTTTTGAGAACAGTTACAAGATGAGGCTGCAGAATGTTGATGCAAAAAAAAAAAAAACTAGGTGGGATTTCAGTAGCATTTTGAGAGAGGTCTCAGCTTGGTCTCCAATTCAAACATAGATTCCAGACCTTTATATTGGTACCAAACAAGAGGAGGAACCAGCAGAGAAGAGAGGATCGGAGCTTGTGATGATGCTCTTCCCTGAGGAAGCATCTCCCCATCCTGTTCTCATTTGCTTGTTAGGATACTGGAATTTTTGTGGCTTTTGGTCTGTTTTACCAAAGTCTTTAATATCAGTTGCTGAGGGATGGAGTCAGGATGCTTAGATCTTTCTGGACCTTGCAGGATGCAGTGAGTTTGCCATATGTGTGAGCCAATACAAGAGAGATGTGAACCTTCTCTACAGGAACTGAAATTACATTTTCTTTATAGTTTTGCTCCAGATATACCCCGTCCCCACTGACTAGGTTCTGGTTCTCATTGTAGTGCTGAAATTGCTTAAAATGGCCACGGGGATGCGAGCTCTCCTGGACACGGTGGTGCAGGCGCTTCCCCAGGTAAGGCCCCAGGCTCGGTTTGTGCTCAGTTTGCTCTCCTAGATGGACTGTGCATTTGGGACAGGGGACAACTCCGTGTCCCTGCGCTCAGTGCACATGGGAAACCACCTGTCACTGCCACCAGTGCCTTGAGAGAGGCGTTGTGCAGAGTAAATCCTGCCCAAATAGTCTGTGTTAGATGGGAGAAACACAATGATGGAAAAGGAGTTAACGCAGAGCTAAGTGCTGTAGGCAGAGCTCTTCCAACACACAGAATTCACTGGGGAGGTCAGGAAACCACAGGACAGACAGAGAAAGCTGTTGATGAAAGCACTGGCAGCAACCAGCTTCCAGCTCGGCGGTTTTCTTTGGAGGCAGAAGCAGTTATGTTTATTGACGCTTATTGACAGAGGAGTTGCAGCCTTTAAAAGCCAAATAGGGAAAGCATTTCTGACAGTTAGAACCTTAAAGGAGGGTTTCAAATCACTATTTTCATGAACTGCAGGAGGAACAATGAAGCTGCCAGTCATAAAATCTTTGATAGGATCCTTCAAATGCTCAGTTCCTGGGGCTTTTTTTTATGGATTAATAATTGCATTTGTAAAAAAGAAAGAAATGTTTCGCTGACTTGTACTTCTCCGCTAGGACGATCTAAGGCACATCAGAAGAATTAAAAGTAGTTCAGTCTTTCTCTAATTTTCTTATATCGTATGATATTTAAGCTGTATTCTGCTAGATCGTGGGTTTGGTGATCTGATTCCTAATCTTTCAGTGCTAGAGTTAGCTCAGCTGCCCACACAGTCCTATTTTGTGTCATCAATATCATGTAACCTGCACCAGCCAGAACTGGAGATGGGGAAAGGGGCTGTGGATTTGCCTTCTCATTGCCCAGGCTGTCATAGACTCATTCACCCCCGCATAAAACAAAGTACAAACACAACCACTATTAAAAATGGCCTGGGAAATAAAGGGAATTTCTTTTTCTTGGAAAGGCCTGTTTATTCCTCATCACTGCCATAAAGATGTTTCTAATCTAAGACATTTGGCCTTTGGTATTCAGATTTCCTTTTCAGTGAAGCACTTTGGCTGAGACTAAAGCCTGGAATTTACCAACCTGACCCCTGTTTTGGCATTTCAAAAAAGCACTTGATTTGTGTCTATTATTTGTCTTTCGAGAGCATTGTGATTACAGAGAATATTTTCTCTCCTTGTTTTTTCTCCCCCAAACAATAGGGTGGCTGGAGGCCATTTTTTGTTATGTTTCCTTGGGGTTTCTTTGCACTTAACATTCATCCCAAAGTCTTTTATAAAGGGAAATCCCCAGAGATCACCCAAGCAATCTTGTGTGAAGAAAAATGCCATTTTGTCTTCCAGTGTAATTCAGAAAACAAGGAAGGAGAATTGGGAAGATTTCTCTCGCATTGAAAACTACATCTTTCATTTCAAAGGCAGGGGAGGAATTCCTACCCCACTTAATTAAAGAGTCTAAAACCAGAGCTAGAAAGCTTCACTGAATGTGTCTGCTAAGTGACAGGAAAAATGAATTCCATGTTTACCCATGAAATTTTGGGAGAATTTTTTTTTTCTGGAGTATATTACATGTCCATTTATGGCCTTAGCATAATAAGTGTTATTACACTTTTTTTTTCTTTCTCTTTTTGATGATTTCCATCAACTTCCTATTGGTTTTTATTCTACTGTAGAGATAGCTTGAGGTACCTCTAGAAAATCAACTTTCTCCAGATTTGGGGGATGTCAGCACTGAAGTTTGCAGTTGTCCTGCTGCAGGCTTAGTCCCCTCTCCTGGAACTTGAGGCTGATCTTGTCCTGTGGTTCCCTGTCTGCCAGTCCCCAGATATCATCTCTTCCACCAGATCTCTGGGGGAAAAAAAAGAGATTTGGAGTAGGAAAATGAGGAAAGAGAGAGAAACAATTGTCAAGAATGGTCTCAAGCAGCACCCTCTTTGCATACAAACTCTGTACCCGCTCTGGCTTGAGACCGTCATCATGTTGTTGGCCCAGGACATCTGGGCTTGTGCAGTGGTGGCTCTTTCCCCCACTCCTGTGCATCTCGAGACAGAATGTCCTTTACAAAGAGGAATTCAAAGAGTTTTCCAGTTTCACAGCTGCACTGACCAAGAGGCTGCACTGGCCAAAGGCAGCTGGACAAGCGCTACCAGTCTCCGCTCAGAACCATGGGCTGCCGTTTCAGAGCGTGAAAGCAAACTGTGATGAACCTCCAAGTGCTAAAATTGGAGACACGGGTGTAAATTGAAATAGATCCACTGCTTTAAACGGAGCAGCTCAAACCAGACAGTGAGCTGGGCTAGCGTGACCAGAACTGACTTCATCCCTCTGACATTGCCAGACCCGGTTCAGCCAGCTCTGTGCTGCAGTTCCCACTCCCTCTGATCCCAGAGGCTCCTCCTGGCATAGCACAGGCCACAGAGCTCGGGCTTGGACTCCTGCGTGTCTCTTGAAAGCCGCCCAGTCTCGTTTTATGGATGGGAAGTGTTAGGAAATAAGTTCTTCTGGTAGATGTTTACTCTTTTGGTGGAGGAAAAAAAAAGTGTTATTTTCAGTCTGCATTAGGCAAGTTCCTTTTTCTATTCAGAAGAAAGAAAATCTGCAATCAACACTGAGCTGCTGCTCCTGATGACCAACTATGCTGAAATCCAGTCCAGTTGCTGGTTGTGGAACTTCCCTATCAAATCCTATCATTGGCAGCAATAGTGACAACCACCAAGAGAGGAAAGGTTCCATGGTCCTTTCTCATGCAATGATTTCACTTTAGAAAAAGCCCTTTTTTTTAGTAACTCTGGGGAAAATGATACATTTACAGAAATAAAGATATAATTGAACAGCTAAAGGGTCCCATTTTGCAAGGTGGTCTCTTCTTTCTTCTCTTTCCTGCTCTTTCTTATGCCACTCCAATTATATCACAGTGACTCCTGATCTGCACCACTCTGCCAAAGAATGAAATCCAGCCCCATCTATCTAGAAGATCTGATTCTTTTTCCCTCTTTTTTCACTTGGTCTATAGAAGGCACTTTAGTTAAATGCAGGATTGTACAGTGTACCTCCTCCTTGCCTTCAAAGCTTGGAACTCCCCCCACATAAAGTCTGTGCCAAGAAAAACGTGAAGAACTCCTTGTTCCATCAGTTCCCTGAAGGACAAAGTCTGCAGTTTGCTCCTGTCCCAAGTTTAACTCTTCTTGGTGCTGCAGGTCCTGTGGTTGTCTCAGTTTCAGCTCCTGGAGGTGTTTTTGACACTGCCTAACAGCAATTACGGGCATAAGGAATCACCTGCTTTTGCCACATGCTGAAAACTCACAGGGATTGTGAAGCACAGACAGCAAGAACAGAAATGTCACCAGCAAGTCCTGCCTTTGAGACTGATTCTTGAAGATGGGCAGCAGTGTGCCAGGCCATGTTACATACCAGAAAACCTTGCAGAGGTGCCTGAGATAGGTCAGTAGAAAAGCAGAAATCACTGGGCAAAGCAGGCAGCCCTGTGCGGGCTCTTAGCACTGGTCCCTTAGCAGATACACGAAACGAGGAGCTCCTTCAGTTCTGCTCATGGCCTTGTGGTTGCACAAATAAGATGCTTTTAGCCTCCAAGGTTGTCGTTTTGGCCCTTTCCACCAGTCCTGGAGTCCGCACAGATGGCATCTATTTTCCAAGCTGACAAATGTGTCCATTTTCTCCTGGGTCTTGTGCATAAATTAGCCTGTATTTTCCTGCTTCCAGGCTTATTGCTTTGGCTGGAGAGTGCTGGAAGGAGGACGAGGAGGACTCATGTCCTTGGAAAGGGTTGGCAGGGGCTTAGTTTTATGAGAAATTGCTCTTGACAAGCGTCCCAGGGAGCCGTGCACATTGCCTGCACAGACAACCGAAGCGCCGAGGTGTGGGCCAGCGATGCAGAAATAACTGATGTCGAGAGGATGCTCGAGAGGAGCCGTCGTGATCTTCACACCGACCGCAGCAGGGCGAGGGCGGAGAGGTGTCCTGCAGCACCTGGAGCACGGAGAGGCCGAGGCCAGGAGGCTGCAGAGGGATTTGGGTGGGATTTGGCTTCCCGCAACGGGTGAAATCCCCCATCCCTGTGCAAGGTGCTGACAAGGAGCAGTCACAGCTGAGCCCCAGGGACACAGCTCTGCGGAGAGCAGCGTGGTCTGCAAACTGAGGAAGGGGAGAACTGAGCGGATCATGCAGGTCACACCGTGCTGGCGGCACACACATCACGTGCGTCACAGCCCCTGGATGACACTAGTTGCACACACAACTTGCATATCAAGCTAATGCAAGCCGGTGTAGTCGCTCTGCATCCTGGTGCATGCGGATCCAGGCTTTTTCCTTAGTGACGTGGATCAGGGTCCTGCTGTGGTGGCTGGACATGCAGTGGGGCTGAGCTAAGGGAAGCAATAAGCTAGACCTGGGGACATGGGGCTAGTGGTAGTTCCTACACCCAGGGACAGGGGAGGAAGGTTTTGTCACGCATGTGAAGAGGTGTCCTGCCTTCCTGGCTGCCAAGCAGGCTGATTATAGGGGATGACGAAGGCAGATTCCACTGAGACCTGTGATCTGCCAAGAGTGCCCTGGGGACGCATCACCCCAGGCCTCCTGCTCCTCTGGGTGGGATGAAGGACTCAGCTTCTCCCCCTAGACACATGGACACGTTGACCAGCAGTGAGTTAGAGCCAAGGTGCAAGAGTGTGAACACCCAGGAATCACAAACACTCATCAGCAGCTCCATGTTCTCCTGCAGCTTCTCCAAGGTCCCTTAGGGCAGCAAGAACAGCTCCAAGATGTTCCTTGCCTCCACTTCCCTTCCTACAAGCTCCAGCCTTGCCTGGATCGTGCAGCCACAGCAAATGATGGATGGTCCAAATGAGGGATGCTGGAGAGCGGGGGGTTTCAGCTGTCTGTGCCCAGCCAGAGGCACCCAGGCCAAGCCAGGGGAGTTTGATGGATAAACAGAGCATGGGCCGAGCTGTTCAGAGCTGCTGGAGCAGAACCACCTCTGCAGAGCCTGCGGCGTGACGAGCGGCCCAAATGCCATTGCTGGGCAGAGCTGGAGCTCTGCTCCCTGATGGAGAGTCCAGCAGAGTCGTCCTGGCCCTTGACTGCGGGGAAAATGTGCCTGGGTGTCTCCTTCCCCCTCCTGTTCTCATAGCAACATGATTCATGCACAATCTTTTTCCCCGTCTGGTCTCAGTAGATCTCAAAGTGCTTCGGAGACATTAATTACCTCCCCGCAAGGGTATTATAGACGGGTACGTTGAGTTTCAGGACAGGGATGACTCACTCAAGGTCACAGACGCACATAGAGCTCCGCAGCCCCTGGCTGACCCCGCTGCCGGCTCCCCAGCCCAGCTCTGCTCCCTGCTCCGAGCTCCAGCCCCGGTGAGGACCACAGGAGGCTCCATGAGCTCCGGACAAGCACGGACAACACATCCAGTCACTCATCCCAATCCGGGTGGATGTTACATCTTTAGGAGCAGCCAGGGCTACCGGGTGCTCTCGTGCTTTGCATTTCTACACATGGGGTGGGATGGAGACTGACCATAAACGTGGTGCCACCAGCAGGAGCTTGTGCAGCAACCCGTGAGCATGAAAGAGTCTTTGAAGAACTAGTTACAAAACACGATTCAGTAATGCAGAGAGTCAACAGTACTAAATACACAATCTTATTACAAATGCATGCTAAGTAGGCGGTAAATGGCTTATCAAGAAATGCCAGATCAATTCAAAACCCTTGATGACCGGTACCTCTGCGTGCAAGGCTGTTATTCGTTGTATAATAAGAGCTACATAACAGTTTTCACTGGTAACTTGGTAATAACAATAAGCTTGATTTTAAGGTAAATTCTTCGGAATTTCATGAATTCAAAAAGTCCACAGGTTAAATTATTAGGTATTAAAATAGCATAGAATATTCACAAATTTCAGAATATTCAATTTAAAGGCTTTTGGGGAAAAAAAAAATCCAAAATCCCCTTCTGCAGTGCTGCAACACCAGAGTTCAATTTACATCCAACTTAGAAAACTTGTTTATCACTTTTATTTTCCTTCACTTTAATTATTTGGTCATTTGCCTTCCTGGCAGGATGTGTGTGCACTTGTGTGCATGTGCCTGATTTCCAGTGGTTTTTTTGCTTTTTTTTCTGATTTGCCATCATTTTGCAGACTGCCTTGTAATATCTTACAAACCACCAGTGACCCAGCAGCTGTAAATTAGGAAACACCGTTCCAGAAGATAGTGTATGTAATGAAATAATGCAGAGCGGCCATCCACATCTCTCTATTATCTCCATTACTCCCTAGGGCTTGGTGATAAAGTTAGTGGATCGGCAAAACCCTACATGTAGCAGCAGCAATTTGGGCCTTGTAGCAATTACAGTCACCACTGGATGATTTGACTATACCCATTTCTTTAATACAAAAAAAAAAGCCCTATTTCATAAGTGGTAGCTATGTTATAAATGAATTTTGTGATAGCAGGTATCTTTCTGATCAACTTTCTAACAAAATTAAGCACCGTGGTCAAAATATTCTGCAACATAGGACTATGCTGCCTCAGTTGAGAAAGCTCCCCCAAACTGGAGCATTTCACTACAAAGTACCCTTTGAACCCCTTATCTTGGCTACCTACATCTTAATAAAACTTAACTCATTTTTATCTAGAGATAAAGTGATGCCCGTGGCATTGCATCAGCTTGGTCCATTTACCTCTGTTACGGAGCTGTAGACCCAAGGCATTTAAAAGAAACAGGGCAGGAAAATGTGGCCAGGATGGCAGGTCACATCTATGTGGTTTTCTGCTCAGGGTTTTCTGCCATTTGTGCTCTCTGAATCTCTAGCAGCTTCTGCTCTGCAAGGTGTTTTAAAGGCTTAGACTCCATGGAGTGCCTGATTGTGGTGTGGATAACAGTAATGTCATTGTTATTAATAAGCTTTGTGTTCTTCAAGGTATTGAAGGCTTTGCATGCCTTAATATTCAGGTAGTTCTTGTTGAGAAACACCTGTAAACATCTGCGCCAAAACAAGAGCTTTATCCCTCACCCCTTACTGGGGCGCCTAGTCCTTTTCTGAACGCTGTCCAGGCCAACAAGAGCTTGAAAACCCACCAGGTTCTGGTGGTTTGAGCTACGTCTTGTCCTTGTCATGGTCTTGATACGCTCGGCCTCCAGGCTTCACATCTGCAACCTGGCAAGCAGAAGGAAAGTCCTGAAAGCCCAAAGCAGGTCACTTCAACTACAGTGGCACTCGAGCACTGTACTAAGTGCCACCAAGGCTGCAGCTGCTGCTTGGCCAAACTACAGCTGAATGCAGCAACCCTGTAAGTGCAAGAGGATGGGGAAATGCTCTGCATAGAGGCAGCTTTGCCCCTAAGAATAACTGGTCCTTCCCCCTCGGGGAAGGATCTTTCAGGATCTGTTGAAACAGTCACGAAACAGAACCAGTGTATGGGAAACCAGGGGAGAAAATGTTTGACCTAAGGCCACCCATCCCTCTTTTACTTGTATTTAAAATGTGATGGAGCAATTTCATTTGTGACCTCAACTTGCCTGACCCTTGTTCTGCTTTCTTCTTGTGTAGGTAGGGAACCTTGGCCTTCTTTTTATGCTCCTGTTTTTTATCTATGCTGCCCTGGGAGTGGAATTGTTTGGCAAACTAGGTGAGTAATGTGCCTGACACAATTTATTTCATCCGGTTGATATTTATTTGGTATCTAAGCTGTTTCCTTTTTTTTTCCCCTCTCATTCTTGGGCCTTCCTTAGCTTCACAGCTTGCACTCTAAAGATTAAAGCTTTCTCTTGATCTCAAGGTCACAGATGACACATGAGGATGTAATACAGAACCTCTCCAATGTGCACACACACATGCTTATAGCTTTACCCAACACCAGCCTTGGCTGGAGAGAAGCTATTTACTGTTTAAATATAATTGTCCAGCCTGGGTATGTTCACAAAGATGGAAGTTTGCTACTTAGGACAGCACATGAGTCTCTAAAGCAGGATGGTAATCAGATCTGCGTTGGCGAGATGCCACCATAAACACGTCCTCCTGGGAGCTTCCACCACACTCCATTAGTTTCTGCGCTTGGCTGACATTGCTCTTCCCGCTGCCTAAGTCTTGTCGGTCTGTTGTTCTTCTCAGTATCACCTTCCCCTTTCTGCATAAATCAGGAAGCCTCCACTGGCTTCCCAAGTGTCCAGAAGAATCTTTTATTTCTCCCACTCAACGATACTGCAGAGCTGGTTGTGAACGTGGCCACTATTCAAAAGAAAATCAGGTGGAACCAGAGAGGAAAGACTCTAGCTCTATATTGCCCCGCTTGGAAGGAGACAAGTCTCCCCTCTTGCAGCCCTCTCAATGCTCACATCCCAATTAGGGCTTCAAGAGCACCAGAAGGGCCTTTCCTCTGCGGTGATTTTATTGCTGTCATTAATCCCCTTTATGAGTCCAGCCCTCTGCTCATACTACAAATGCCTGAGAGCAAAATTCTTCTTCCAACCCAAGAAAAATTATTTTTGCAGTCTCCACAAATTCTGGGGGAAAAAAATGGTTCCGCGTCCACCCCAAATGAAATCCTGTATATTTTTTATATCGCCTATATAAATATATAGCTGTGTATTTATTCATCCACTGAGATGAAGAATGCCCTATTCACAGAGGCACCTTCTGCTGCTCTGAGTCATTTTTGTACCTCCATATGGACCCCTTGCTAATGCCAAAGACCAAGAGCAGCGTGTGGTCAGGGACCAGGGGAGCCCTGATCTAACCCAGGGTGAGCACCCAAACCTGGGCAGCCAGCACAGCCCTTCCCGTCCCTCCTTTGACAAGGAAATATTTTTTCTTCTTCCAAATCACTGCTGGTCTAGGTGAACCGCAAGAAGCGCTCACACTCACTCCCCACAGGGCTGGTCATTTGTGGAGGTTTTGGTGTTTGTTTTTTCCTTTTTGTTTTTGTTTGCTTTGCTTTTCTCTCCTATTTGCCTCTGAAATAAATGCCTAATGTGAAACGCCCTTGCAAGAGGCATTGCTGCCCATCCTAATAAAAACTTAATGAGCCCATGTTTTATGGGAAGAGGGACATTTTATGTGGTCAATTTACATTCATTAGTATATTAACTCTCAGGGGAAAAAAAATGTCAGATCGCTCCACTTTATTCCAGTGAATTATCCCTTACGGTAGGGGGATATGGCTGTATAAAATAATCAAGACAAGGAACATAACCAAGAGAGTAATAGGCAGAGCTTAGTGTAGAGCAGGATTTATTGATACAGCACAGCAGCACCCAGCTTCTTGCCACCTCCTTTTATATCTCTTTATATTAACTCTGCCTCTTGGGACAAAGTCAAGAGAATCACAGAAATAGTAGAAGGGACCTTTAGAGACCCCTATTCAAGCTCCCACTAGAGGTATCAGCACTAGATGAGGGCAACTGTGGCTTTGTCCAGCCAAATCCTGAAAACCTCCAAGGATGGGACAGCTCCCTGGTAACTGTCCCAGGGCTGCAGCATCCTGTAGGTGGGATATTACCTGGCCCAACTGGGAAGAGTTCGGCTCTTTGGTGTCTCCATAGTGGTGATATTATCTGTTAGCAAGCAGAGTCTTCCCCGATGCCGTGGATCACCATGATGCATCTCAGGGTCTTGCAGCCAGGTGTAGGAAGGCAGTTCTGGGTACAACAGGCTGCATGATCATGGCTACGAATTAAACACAGATATCAGGTGTCCCAAACACATGCTGCAGGTGCTGGTAAACCAAAAAGGCTAAAGAGAGCCGGCAATCCCAGCCTCACTGACCTGTCTCCACTTCTTTCTTCCGCAGACTGCAGTGAGGAAAATCCCTGCGAAGGCCTGAGCCGACATGCAACATTCACCAACTTCGGCATGGCCTTTCTCACCCTCTTCAGGGTGTCAACAGGGGACAACTGGAATGGTATCATGAAGGTGGGTGCAATCTGCCTGCGTACTTTCCTCCAGCAGATTCCTTTACCAATCCTTTCCTCTAGAAACACAGATACAGATTTTAAACAAAGTTAGGCACCTCTTGTATCAAAACAGGGCTTTAAAAACAAAGTTTTAAAAATATTTAAAAATTAACTCTTCCATTTAAATTTGAAGACTCATAGGAAGAAGTGTGTGCTCTGGTGTTTTGGGAATATAACACAATCCTCCTGTTTGGAGTAGTTCTGAAGAACTGCTGTGGATGGTGTAATCATCCCACAGTTTCTTCTGCTTTGGTTGTACCCCTAAGCCATCATGTCTGGGGTGTATTATTATGTTTTTCAGTCCTGAACATGTTGTCTGTGAGGTCTCAGTATTCAGGGCCCCAGCATTTGCAATCCCCCATCTCTCCCGCTGTGTTTCAGGACACTCTTCGGGAATGCACCCGGGAAGACAAGCACTGCCTCAGTTACCTGCCCGTCATCTCCCCCGTCTACTTCGTCACCTTCGTCCTCATCGCGCAGTTTGTGCTGGTCAATGTGGTGGTGGCGGTGCTCATGAAGCACCTGGAGGAGAGCAACAAGGAGGCCAAGGAGGATGCCGAAATGGATGCTGAGATCGAGCTGGAGATGTCCAGAGGATCAACCAGCGCAGCTCCCAGCGGGAGCAGGGGAGGTGCCGTGGCCCTGGAGAGCAGAGCACCCTACAGAAGCCAGGAAATTGTGAAATCTGAGCCGGGGATACAGCCGAAACACCAAGCCCTGGTAACGACTCCCTCACCTACTCCTTGCTTGGGGTGGGGGCGGTTCCTGATGGTCACTGCATCTCAGGAGCTCCAAGGCACATGACAAGGGCCCTCCATGGCTGACATTGTCCTGCTTGTCCTTGGGGAGACTTTGGAAAGTCCAGCTCTTGCCATTTCCAATAGAAGTCATTCGAAGTTTGTGGGTTTTAAATTCAATCGTATCAGTCACACGTCCCCATCTGTCCCCTTGGCCACCACATCTTGTCACCTAGCATGACCCACTGCGCGTGGGAGGCATCTCAAAGCCCTAGGCACCCCAGTTCCAACAACCCCATCCTGCATGGCAAAGGGAGGCATAAATTCCTTCCACACCAACACAATAATCCAACACAGCATCTTCTCAATCCCACATTGGGATTTCCAGAAAAGCATCAGATATTTCGGAAGCCCAGGTCACTCCAGAATGCTGCACGTGTTGAAAATCCCAACATACAGCTGAGAAGGGCAGTAAGCACTGAGCTCCCCTTGGTTCCTGCTCTGCATGAGACACAGCCAGCTCAAACCTGGGGAATTATCAGACTTCCCCAGCAAGAAGCTGGAAGTCCCTGGGTTGCTTTCCAGCCCCTGCCTGCTCTCCCATCTCTGTTAGTCCTCCCAAAAAATAGGGCAAGCAGAAGCCAGGCAGAAGGGAGGGCGTGAGATGATTGTCTCATCTCGTGTCAGCAGCATATGATTAAGACTGAATAGAGAATTGCTTTGTGACTGCGATCACAAATAAATCTACCACAAAATCAATGGGGGATTTGCGATTAAATTACATTAAATTAGATTTTTGTAAAATCCATCAGACTCTATTAAGTTAAGTAAAAAGGAATTTAGTTACATGGCAGTGGGGAATTCGCTATTTGAATGTAGTTCCTAATAGAAATTTCTGCAAGAAAGTGTGTCACAAACATCCAGCTTGATTTTCTGCTTGGGGGAAGAGAGGACACATCCTTTTGCACAGGCATGATCTCCATGAGCTTTCCTGATCCGCCAGTATCTCCTGAGCACATGAGAAAGCCCTGAGCTATTCCCAAGGCTGGTCACTTTGTGTGCAGAGGCCAAGTAGGGATGAACCCAATGGTTGAAGCACAAGCCCCAGCCTTGCTCTGCTACTGATGCTTTTTATCTCCCTAATTTTGTACCCGAAGGAGACGCTGAGCTGTGAGAGTGTGTGTTTAGCCATCCCAGACACGCTGGAGAGGGCAGAGACCCCCATGATGGAAATCTCGTCCTTCTGCTCTGTCTCCCACCACGTCCTGGCCCCTTTCCCCCCAAGCCCAGGCCACGAGGCTGAGGTGAATGCTGCCGCCGTGGTTCTGTGTTGTGGCCCTGTGCCTCGGTGCTGTGTGACCGTCCTAGACCTGTCGCTTCACTGCCAGCACAGTCATTGCCGTCCTCTGTCCTTCATACTGCCTTGCGTGTCCAGGAGCTGAGCAAAAAACCATGTTCTGAACAATTCTGCCAGCGGCCTTATATGGCACACAAATGAAATAATCTTTTCAGCCAAAAAAAATCCTCCAAAACTTGCCTTTTATGTATAGTGTGATGTTTAAGCTGTTTGCTTTCGAGTGATGCAGCTAGAGCTGGAGGTCCACCCAGAGTCTTCTCTTGGTTTGCAGTAGAAGCACAAGGCAGTTTGGAGTTTCCTACCGTGACCATAAGAACTTGTTTTTAGTATAGGGGGCAGCAAGATGCAAGTAAATCAACACACACTGTCCCAGCCTGGGCACCGCAGGCTCAGAGCAGCTCTAGGTCCTAGTTTACCCACTATACGCAACCTTAGGAGAAGCTTTTGCTACTGGCTGAGCTGTGGATCAGCAGCTGCTGTGGGCAAATGAGCCCAGCAGAGCGGAGGGGTTGGAAGCCCCCAGCTCAGTCCCTCCTGTTTGCACCACGGGCCGGTGCCCCTTCACATCACATAAGTCCCCCATAAGGGACTGCCCTCCTGGACAAGCCAGCTCCAGCTGTCCTCACATGGGCACAAGAACCTGCTTTGAGCCTCGGCCACGCACCAAGGAGGGCCGGTGAGTCACACGGAGCTGCCATCTCTCCTGCTTGCTGCCAACAAGTGACCTTTGCAGCAGGCGCTAGCAGCAGGCCGTCTCCTGCACTGACGTCCTCTGCTTCCAGGCTTTTTCCTTCAAAACCAGGGGCAGTCTTGGGCCAGCACAAGGCGAGCAGACCTTGATGCGGACCTCAGAGCAGGACGTTCACTGCAGTCAGCCCCGGGCAGCTGGAGGGGCCTGTTGAATGGGGCAGCAGCCCTTAGGGTTCTCCCACCACATTGCCATGTGAAGAGACAAGGTGGCATCACGCTGGTGCTGGCCCCTGCACTTCATCTTTGGATGCGCTTTGGAGGAGACTGGTGAACATTTCCGTCTCTTCCTTCGCTTTTCCTGGCTCCTGGAGACCTCTTCCCCAGGCTGAAGGAGTTGGCCACCATCAGTTGACATTGGCAGTGAATGAGCCAGGAAGAAGGATCTAGAGGCAACGTAGAACTTTGTCTAGAAGATACTGCAAGGGAGAGCAATTCACTGTGATCAAAGAGAACGTGAGTGACCACCTGGCGTTAATCTGCTTTAGAGTTGGGCCATTTTTCTCTTTATTTCTGATTTCTATCATGACCCAAGGCACATGTAACGACAAGTATCTGGTGAGATCTAGAAGCAAATTCTGTGCTCCGATTCACAAGCAGGTTTCCCTGTGCAAGAAAGGGAGCGAGCCGTATGAAGGAATAATCCACAAAGAATCAATGTGACTAATCCTCACATTGGATTAGTAGGTGACTTTAGTGTCCTTTAGTGTCCTTTAGCCCACCAAGGGGCTTTGTGGTAGCATCAAAGGGAGAACCTGGCAAAAGACATCCTGCAAAGGCGAGCAATAACTGAGACTTTGTGACTGCAACTGCAAGAGGTCCCTGAGTTTCTGCTGGCAGAGCAGGGAGCTTGTTATGTCTGTGAGGACCAACAGGAGTGACCCTTAAGCCACCAGAGCTGGCCTGTGCAGAGGTATGAGCCATTGGCATGTACAGGACATCTGTCATCTGCCCTTGTCACCTTGTCCCTTCCCTGTCCCAGAGGAGATGGAAGACAGTACTGGAGAAGCAGCCCCTGGCAAGGATGGACGAGAGGGGTGAGGACGAGCCCTTCCTCTGGGATCGAGCACCACAGCTCATTTGCAGCCTGTTGGCTCCTGGCCTCCGAGGAGTGAGTGTTCCCCATTCCAGAATATCCTGCGAATCTCCTTTGCTTACAGAGTAACCTCGGACTCTTTAATCACCCAGGAAGGGTCGTGTCCTGTTGAGGTATCTGCAAGATCATTTTTCTTGCATTCACTCAGCACCAGAGCAAAGTCAGAGCTCCAACAGGTTATGGATTCCCACTCACAGGAACTTGGCTCACGGATTTAAGCCACTTGACTGACATTTCTGAGCTGCATCAACAAGGGCCTCTGCAGTCAACGTGTTGCCTTTCTGCTCAGCCCGAGAGGGCTCCCACAGTGAGGAGATTCCCACCTTGCACATTTCGAGACATCCAGGTGCCTGTGATGCTCCTGCCTCTTATCTGCTGCTGATGTGGGTTGGCACCTACCCACAGCGTTCCCCAAAGGCAATACCAGTCGAGGTTGGACATTCCTGGTGTTTGAGGAGCTGCCTTGATTTCCCCAGGCACGGGATGAGGTTCCTCAATGCAACAGGCAGGAATTCTCCGGTGCGTCCCCAAATCCTTCAGGATGTGGAATGCAGCCTGCCAGGTGTGAGTCAACAAGCTCCTTGCAATGCTTCATATTCTCTTGGTTCAAAGTAATTCTACTCACACCTTTGAAACCAGCAGAAATTTATCCAAGTGCGTAGCTCTCAGTAACTGAAATCTTTAAAATCACGGTTGCAAGAGGACATTTTCATTCATTTGTGCCAGCCAGCAAAGAGCCACTTTAAAAGCCTCTAAACAAGAATCAAGTTTTGATAGGAAAATACTGTGATTCTTCTGTTAGAGTACTGAAAAAGGCGTTTTTCCTCTTCACAGCAGCAGGGTTTTGACAATTGCCCATGTGTGTTTGGCTCAGGTGTTGATGGCTAATTAGTGGCGATGGCCCAAGGCCAGCTGGCACTGCCCGCCTGGCTGAGATGTTCACATAGGGATGAAAGGGCTGGGTTGCACCCACAGGTGTGCGGGCAAGTCTGCACTTAGCACGGGATGCCAACGGCCTCTAAATAACTGCTGCTGATCCCCCTGCCTTCACAGCCAAGTTCGACAGGGTTAGAGCTTCAAGTCATTTGTCTCGAGATGTCTTTCTTTAAGGATCCGAGGAGAGAAAGTTGTGAGTCAGAAATACATCGAAAAAACAGATTTAACCAGATCCTTGGTGACCTCCAAACTATCCAGGGAGAGATGTCAGGCCCGGATTTTGCTAGCACAGAGGGAAAACAGCGTGGTGGAGCAAAGCAAAATACATATAATTTAAGGCGTGCAGCTGGGAAAATGTTTTCAATCAGTCACTGGGAGGCTGACGCTAAAGGAAAACCAGGGCGATTAGTTGTTCTTTAGATAACTTGCTAAATTGTGAGGGGAATGTGGCTAGGACTAAAGCCTTGGGGCAGGGTGCCAGGCGGCGGATTCTGTTCCAAGGGCTCCCACTCCTCCGTGCGCTTGGCCAAGCCACGGTACCTCCTCTCCCGGCTGCTCCAGCAGCAAAGCATCATTTGAATCCCTTTGGATAAACATCTCCCCGGGATAAACGTGCCGTGAGACCCGTGCTATTCATTGAGGTGACCTTGCAGAAGGCCTTGGAGAGCGAATGAGGGGACCGCCACTTTGGAGGGGTCCATGATGAGACATTGTGGCTCCTTCTGGCCACTTCCAAGTGGATCCCTATTGCACACAGAGACATTCAGATTCCTGCTCTGTTCTGATGGGGACTTCCCAGGCACACGTGTGCTGGGGCTGGGCCATCTCCTTCCCGCTGCCTCCCGCATGCTGCCTTCTCCTGGGGTTGGTGGTTGCCCCCGTGCTCTGTGTTGTAGGAAGGAGGCCCTGGTGTTTGTAGAGGTGTTAATGTGGGTCTGTGTTTACCTGTCTGCCCATGTGTGTGTTTGTACTGGGGGGATAATACATGAATTTGCAGGAATACTTAGGACCATCAGTCGTTGTGGACTGAGACTGGCCATTTGGCCAACTTTTCCAGTGTGGCTCTGAGGATGAGGGCTCGCTGCCACACAGGAAAATCAGAACATAACCGTGAAAACTACTGGCTTTCTTGTGTGTGCAGAGGATGGGTCCCATTTCCTGGCCCTTTTTTACCTGCATTGTCCGAGAGTCAGCGCTGTGTTTGGTCACTGATGCCTCGTTTTACTTGAGCTCTTTACTGAGCCACTGCAAAGGAGACCTCTTTCTCCTTGCAGTCACCAGGACTACAGACTCCATAAGATGCTAACAGGAAAATCTGCACAAGGTCTTAAAGCAAAAAGCAGATGAAAAGGAAATTGCCATAAATTCGTCACCAAGATGCTGGTTGACCCGTGTTTCCCTCTCTGCTCTCTTTGCAGGACTCCCAGAACCTGCTGACGGTCCGCAAGATCTCCGTGTCCCGGATGCACTCCCTGCCCAACGACAGCTACATGTTCCGCCCTGTGATGCCGGCAAAAGCCCCTTTCCCCCTCCATGAGGTGGAGATGGAGACGTATCCCTGCAAAACCCAAAGAGGTACCGTTCCCGTTCCCGTTCCCTATGGAATTTGGTGTCTTTATCACATAACTGCATTTCCTCGGAAAAAAAAAATATCTGGTGGTTTGGTTGCTTTGTTGGGAGAGTTGGGGCACCTGAGCAATGTGAGAGGCATCGAGAACAGCTCTTAGGTGAACAAAAGGATATTCCTGCACATTTCTTCTGCAGGGATCAGCTATGACATCATGCCTGCAGATCAATAAAATCCTCAGGAGTAAATTTTGGCATCAATATTACTTCCTGACAGCTCCTTCACAGCAATTGCTTCAGCAGCCCTTCAGCTGCTTTAATGCAGTGTGTAGGACTCACAGATGGAGGAGTTTCTTTGGGAGCACCAAGATTATAAGCTGCTCTCCAGGGCCTTATAATGAGTCTTGTGTAGAGACCCTGCAGTCAGGGAATCAGGGCTTTGAGTGTACACAACCACATCCAAATCCATTTCCTCAAAAATACCTTTCCCCTGCTTTGTTGTGTGAGTTGAGTTGAAGGAGAAATCGATAAGAAAGAAAACATTTGCCTCCCTAAAAGCACATGTACTTCTTGAGTGGCTCCCAAGAACGTACCAGCCTGGTTTCCTTTGATTCAATGTTGTTTGAAATGCAAGAAGAGCTTGGACAGATGAGTAGTGGGTTTGCAAAGCCTGGTGGAGCTGGCAGAATCTGCTCTGGTTTCCTTGGGTGAAGTAACTCTATATTTGTTAAAACTCTCTGGATACCAATTACTGTTCTCTGCTCAGTATTTATTATTATTTCACCTGCAAATTCTTTGCTAAGCAAAGAAAACAGAGGTTGAGTTTCATGGCTGTACTACTGGGGATGATTTTCATCTCTGTAGTGAGTGTAAATCAGGATTTATTCTAGTATAAAACTGCTGTGATGCTGGCAGCTGTGGGTAGAGCTGACCAAGGGTTTTCTCATCTTTACCGAATTTTTCTCCAAGGAAACTTGAAAAAATGACTAAGATGAGGAAAGTATCTTTTTTCTGACCTGATAGGTGCCTCTGATCAGCATTACATAGCGCTGTGCAATTCCTGAGCAGAGCAAATGCTGGTTTAAATGACCTTCCCACAATGATGTGTCTGGTCTTCTCCCAGTGTTATGGTGACTACACAATGAAAATACTGGGAGATAGACCCGCTCTTTTGGTCTTAAACACAGTTGTTTCTTTGATTTGTTAGAAAAACAAGAGGAAAATATACAAATCCTGAGGTATTTGGCTTCCTTCAATGTTCCTGACTGTGCAGTTTAGAGGGCTTCTTGGTTTCCTATGAGAGAGTAGATGGAAAGCTTCCAACAGAGGGAAATTCCAGCTGGGGATGGGGAGGAGAATGGAGGGCTTTGACTTTATGACAATGTTTGTGACAAATTTTATGACTTTTTTTCTGAATCATAAAAAACATTTCATAAAGCCTGGATTGGTGCAAGGATGGTACGGATTCCAACTGGGACTTTGGGTTTTGGAGAGCCCAGAAATGAAATAGGAAGAAGTTGAGCAGGTTGGGGTGGGAACCTTGCTGTTCCTCTGCTATCCTGAAAAAAAATCCAGAAAAAAAGTGTTTAAACACCAGATTTTCTCTCTTCCCTACATCAAATCTCTTCCAAAATGCAACTGCGAGCTGCCTGGATGGCTTTTGTCACTGGTTCAAGTTCCCTGACCTCTGGGCGAGATCTCTTGAAGTGATGGATGGCCGTGTTTTTAACGGGGAGCAGCATTGTAGAAACAGACGCTGGATTTCAAGCTAATGAGCACAATAAATCCTACAGCAAAAGAAAAAGAAAAAAAATCACAAGATGTTTCAAACAAAGCAGAACTGCAGCAAAGCAGCACCGTGGAGGGGCTGGCGTGGAGGGATTGCCTTAGGCTCAGCCAGGAGACTGGGTTCCTTCGGGAAGAGAGGGATTCCTGCGTGATACGGGAGTGTCAGAGTGCTCGATGCTGCCGACGGCATCACATTCAACCAAGGTCTAACTCGTGGACACAGCAGTGTCCCCAGGAGGTCCATGCCAGGGTGCCCAAAGCCTTCACAAGGCTCCGTCTTGGAGCTCTAAGTTGGGCTCGGTGGGCTCTGAGGAAGCCCAGTGATTTCTCACCCCTTCCAGTGCATTTGCAGCCGTGTAAGGGTGCAAACCAGTCACAGTGCTGCAAAGAGGACCCAGGCCTCCCGCCTGCGAGGCTCCAGGCCCAGCCACCAGGCTCCTCCTGGCCCACGTTCTTCAAATGGGCCACAGATCCAACCGGAGGCGATGCTGCAAGGGAAGTTTCAACCGCAAACCCAGCTCGTGCCGTGCACTTGCTGCCATGTGCTCCAGGTGGGCACTCGTGCACCCACAGCACCTGCAAAAGAGCAGATTCCATCATCTGAGATGGAATGACGGACACTGATGGAATGATGGATACTGATGGAATGATGGATACTGATGGAATGATGGATACTGATGGAATGATGGAATGATGGCACTCCCGTGTCTGTCGGGTCTTCTGCCAGAGGGCAGAGCCACGCACAATGCAGCTAGATTGCAGAGGAGAATTTATTTGTAACCTCCTGCCCATTCACAAGATACAGCCTAGCACTTAGAGCAGGAGACAGGAAAAGGGAGGTTTTAATCTGGGTTCTGCCCAAGTCTTACGCTGAGATGTGTGGGATTTCAGTGGGCTTGGATGGACTTTTCTTTCCCCCTTGCATTTGTGCTGGAGCCTGCAGGTTCCACCTCCAACCTTCGCGGTGGCCGTGGCGGTGCCGGTGGTGACTGCTCTCTCCCTCCCCAGGCTCCATCACCTCCATCCGCTCCCAGCCCGCGGGGACGTGCTCGTCGCTGCGCGTCCCGACGGAGACCTTCCCGGCTCGATCTCCGGCGCACGAAGGCCGGCCCCGCTGGAAGATCCTTCCCCCGCACGTCGTCCCTCGCTCTCCCGCTCTCAACAAGCTGCTGTGCAGACAGGTAGGAGGAGAGGGCTCCGCGGCCCTCCCTGCAGGCACCCGGCTCCCTCCTATTCCAGTCCCCTCTTATCACCCGGATCTGTTTTTTAGAACAAAATGTTTCTGATTCTGCTGCCATAAAATTTAATACACTTAAGTAACAGCAAGTCGCACATAAGGGAAAGCTCCTTTCTACCCGTTTTCACGTTTGAGGGGGCACAATTTTATTAAAGAAGGGGGAAGCTGTGCTTTACTGTGCTCTGTGCAGCCTGGTGCCAGTCTTGCACCGTGTTGCTGGAGGCTGGTTGCATCTACACAGGATTTGGTGCCAATCTACAGGCTGCACAGAGGGACAGGGCTGGTGCGACGAGTTGTATTAAGACGGGTTGGGTACGTGTCATCCCCGCAGGCTGTTTCTGCTGCTCCGTTTCCTCGCTGTGGTGCCCAGGTTCTCACCCCATCCCTCTCTCCTGCCCTTCCAGGAGGCCGTCAGAAGGGACTCGGTGGACACGCAGCCTCCGGACGCCAAGGACAAGCTGCAAGCAGAGCCCGGCGAGACGTCACCGTCGTCCAAACCGTCCCAAAGCTCCTTCCCGCCCAGCCCGCTGCA
>JAWLRI010000191.1:4641767-4687375 GCA_034781795.1 Crypturellus tataupa | reverse complement strand
TGCAGCTGCTGCCAACCTCCACAGGACCCCAAGCACGCAGCCTCCCACTGGCTGCCGTTTAATAGAAGCTGCTGAGCGCGAGGACACAGGGGAGTGAGACAGTTTTCCAGGCCCTGGGAGCCCCTGGAGCACAAATCCTGCTGGAAACCCTCCCGCGGCCGCCGCAGCCAGGCTGGAACCCCGGCGGCTGCGCTGGGACCTGCGGGGATGATTCCAGCCCTCCCGACGCCGGGGAAGATTCGCAGCAGCCTCCATCCACCCTGGGCCTCTATTTTTGTATCTCTACCCAGGCCAAGGCACCGCGGTGCCCAAATCCGCCTTTCGGAATATGGCTCCGGCTCTGCCCGCGGCCTCCCCCGGGCTGGGCCCGTGTCCACGGGATCCTCAGCAGGATTTCTGCATTTCAGCAGCGCTTTTTCCACCATTTCAATGCATGAGATCACAGCCAATAATTGTGAGCGACCAATCCCCTAATGAACTTGGCTCGCTCCCTTATGATTAAGTTTTGCACCATCTCCTGGCCCTACCCGCGTCCAGGAGCTGTTGGGAAAAGAATGGCTTTTCCTCGGCATCTCCGAGCAGGAGGAGCATTAAGGTAGAAGGGACGATGGCCACGGGTCAGGCGTTCCCTCCTGGGACGCTTGAGGTTTATCCGGATGGAAACTGGGTGCATTTCCACGAAGGCCGAGAGATGCCAGGGCCCCGGCTGCGCTCCCCCCACGGCACCTTCTCAGCTCCGGAGCTGCTCCCAACATCCCCACGGGAACCACCGCTCCCGTCTCCCCATCCGCGCCCTTCCCACTCCTCCATCCGCTCACGATTTATCCCCATCTTTCACCAACTCCTTTGCATGAACCTGGGAGACGGCCGACCTGCCCCTGATCACCCGATCAACCTAATGGGGAAGGGACAGGGATGTTTGAAGCACCAAAGGGATCGGGACAGGGAATCTGTGTTTGCTGAAACCCCAAGTCTTCAGCAATTACAGCTCGATCGACAGCAGAGCACAAAGGGACAGGACTGTCACAACCCTGTCCTCTTTGTTATGTGTGTATGTGTGTGTATATATATATATAAATAAATATACACAATATATATATGTATTATCCCAGGCTCCAACACACACATCGGTACTCACGATATTGACGCCTGTGTCCGAGTTCAGAGCCCCGGCGGGACAGGGGACCTCAGGCTGGTGACAGGCGACTTCAGGACACGCAGGTTGTCAGCCCAAGGGGTCGTGCGGGGCAGGCGGGACCTGCCCAACGCTGTCCCCAAGGGACGCGGATCAGAGCGGCTCCCGCTCAACGCTGGGACGGGCGGGAGGCAACGGCCATTCCCGGGAAGCGGCAGCGCGGATGGGGACGAGTCTCCGGCTACGTCTACCCGGGGAAGCCCTTTCCCTCTGCAAAAGCGTCCAGAACGACCCCGCTTTGCCAAGGAGGAAACCGGGGCAGGGAGGAACCAACCTGCCCAGGACCGCAGGAGGCTCCAGCCGGAGCCCGGCCTCACGCAGAGCTCTCGGCTCCCTCCGAGATCCGCAGAATTGAGGCCATTTCGGGAGGAAAAAGTCACCTCGAAGGTTTCTGCTCCCAGCCCTTCCCACCTCTCCCCCGGTGCAAGCGGCTTCACCTCCCCCTCTGCCATTCCAAGAGAGGGAGCAGAACCGGGAAGAACCAACCCCATGGGAAAGAAAACGGCCCGAGGAAGAACAAACGAGGACGCAGGAGGACACGTCCCGCCCGGGAGCAGGAGGCGGGTAGGGGAGCGCTGCTCTGACCAGCAGAGGCAGCAGAAGCCCCGTCTGGGCTGCCACCCCTAGGAGATAATTTATTTTTTCCCTTTCTTTTTAGCCCCAAACACAGAGGTGAAACCAACCAGGGGTGACCAGGGGCAGGCGCAGACCCCAGGGGCAGCAAACACAGAATTCCCCAGGTCCAGAGGTCCCCAAACCTTATTCCACAAAGGACCATCTTTAAACTCCGTTTTTTTTCCCCAAACTTCTGTCTTATAATAATTCTGTCTCATAATTTTTGAAGCCTCTGCTGGGAAAACAGTGGTTCATCGTTCCAAAAAAGCAGTTTCAAAAATAAATGCGGTTTAAAGAAGCAATTCAGTCACCTGCAACACAACAAGTCTTCATCTTTATTGAGTTAATAAGGTCTCAACTGATTCTGATTTAAGTGAGCTATAAGAAATCCTCCTTTCTCGTATCAGAGCAGGCCTGCACCAGGGAAAGTGATGAACGCTTGGAAGAAATCACATTGACAATGTACAAGAAGCGTCACGCAAAAACGATCGGATTTGCCCCAAAACGCAGGCGCGCGAGCACGAACCTGGTCCATCACCTTGTCCAACCCGTCGGCTCTCTGCAAAACCAAATCAAGCAACGGCAGCGACAGCTCTTAAAGGCGATTTAAACACTACGCAGAGTCTAGAAAAAGCAACACGGCTGGAATATAAGCAATACAATTTTAATTCTGACCAGTCACCTACAAACCCCTTGTCTTTCCACTGTTCCGATGGCATTATTAAATATCACGCTTGTGACATTGCTAGGGAAAAAATGACACGAAGATACAGACATTATGATACAATAGTACAAATGATAAATTATTTATACAGTAAATAATGTCAATAGTCAGCACAAAGTCATAAAAAGCAGCCGGCTCCCAGTATTATGAAAAGGAGTTTGGTAAATATTTAAATTGTAACACTTGTAAAGGAAGCGAGTCTGGTGAGATTCTGCTGTGAAAAATAAACCATATATTTCTCCACAATTTGTGCAATATTAATACATACAGTACACATTAGAAACTGTAACAGCAAAAGGGAATCGGATCAGAACGGTTGTCTTAGCTATGGGACTTCAAAAAGACTGTAAACACCACAAACCACCACGGTTTTCCTTCCCTGTCCCCTCAGCGTAGTTTAGTTTCTATATAGTATAAAACTGAATAAATAACTGAGCTTATTTTTGGGTTTAAAATTATGCCAAGATATCTCTTATTTTTATAAAATAACACTTTTTCCATCTTTGGTCAATTTGACCAGTAAGGCTATTTTGGGATACTAACATTTTTAAAATCAAAAGCACTTTTAGTATTTCCAAGTGGGAAAAGAAAGGGGAAGAGGGAAACGCACGTGGAGAAATAACGCCGGAGAGATGCGGGCGGGCGGCCGCGCGGGCGGCCTCCACGGGAGCACGGGATGCGGGAAGGAATATTGTGGAGAGCCTTGAGCCACCACGGAGCAGATTTTCCTTTCGGACACAGCGGAAACCCCAGCTGGTTGGGGCAGGGAGCCCCTTCCCGCGTTCCCGCTGCGGCGACGCGGGCTCCGCTCGGCACTCGGGATACGGACGCGCCGACCGGCTGGAAACCGAGCGGGTTTTTAGGGGCCCGGCTGCTCATTCGGCTCTGGAAGCCGCTTCCCCCCGTGACACTTGCGTCGGGTTGGGAATCTCAGCACGGTCAGTCCTTGGCCTAACGCTTCGCAGCACCATGATCTGGGGGAACCGCTGCTCAGAGTGTCTTGCCATGGCTTTTTGTGCAATATATATATACACGCACGTATATATATACACGCACGCACGTGTGCACACACACATAAAATGCAAAAGTAATACAGCTTAGAGAAGTGGCCTTGGTAAAAAGCAACTATTTGCCATCCAGCAGTTTCATTAAGCTAGGGCTCCCTACCAGACCAACACGCATTTTTAGCAATTCATGATGATAGCTCATTCCTCGGAGCTGCAGACGTTATAAATTTTAAAATACTCCCTACCGACCTCCTCTTGCCTCCAGGAGCAGTTACCTAGTGTTTAGCGAGCAGACACGAGCAGACCCTTTTGGCTGAAGAGATAATGCCCCATCTAACCATTGCCAATGCACTCGGGCGATGGACTAAGGGAAAAAACGTCAAATGACCTCAACTCTAGTGCTGCAAAAAATTAAATTGGAGAAATAAGGGATAAATCTTGCCACAGATCAACTGGAAAGCACTTTTTCCCCCCCCTCATCTGCAAGAATCACACCCTTCCTGGTCTACACTTTTCAATAACTTCAACAACAAAAAAAGTAAAGTATTTCTCCTTACTCTGAAAGGCAACATGAATGGGTTTTGTTCTCTTTTTCTTTTTTTTTTCCTTTTTTTCCAAGACCTACTGGGTGTGGACAGCCATTCTTTTTCCTCCTATATAAAACAAGAGCAGATGAATACTCCGAATCCTGCTTGGCAATCCAATAGTAGCAAGAGGATCGAACAATCTGCGCAGAAACACCCACACATTTAGCATTCCATAGACTAACAGAGCTACACTGACCTACGCAGCTAAAATCTGTGATTGTACCCTAGGTTTGATAGTCTCTCAGCCTCCCTACCCACCACGGGATAAAATCCAGCCCCTTCCACCCCAGCCAGCCCTTCCTTCCCGATATTCCCTCGGCTGGCGCGATCCCATACATCATCCTTACACCAGCACACAGAGCTCTGGCAATTTCTTTCAGCTTTTTCATTTTTTTTCATTTTTCTTTTCCTGCTAATTAGGGAAAGGCCACCAAGATGCATCAGCTCGTGCCCGGAGATGCCCTCCGGGCAGGTACAAGCACTGGGACATCCCTCTCCGCGCGCTCCGTGTTCATCCGTGCCGCTCGGGAGAGCGGAGCCTGCAAACACGCTGCCGTCTCGGGGAAGTCCGGACATGCAAGTTAAAACGTATAGTTCAGCTTACAATTAATAATTGTAAATGGAACCAGTTTATTAATATGGAGTGTACCTTTCATTAAGAAAAATTAGTCAATGCAATTAAATGAGTTGTATTTATACATTAGGATTCTGATCATTTCAAGAAGTACGGCAAGAAAAAACGAGCCTTTCTCGCGATCTTCATAAAGGCTAAATGTCCATTTTGGTAATCAGAAAATGGGAACAAACCAAGGGAAAAGCGACTTTAGTGTTGTTTTTTTTTTCTATCTCTTTTTTTTAATGTAGTCTTAAATCATGTCATGTTCAAATTCATCTAAAAATAATTAGTCATGCAAATTTGTTTTGATTTTTCATTATGAATACTTCATTTAAAAGTAAAATATTTTAGTGTTAATCTTCCCTTTTAAACTCTCTTTACAGAAACAAAGAGCTAAAACCATAAATAAGAGGGCATTAAAACCATAAAAATGACATTTGCCAATATCTTAATTTTTCAGCCAGACTTGATAAATCTATCAAAACCAGACAGTTAAATAAGAACCACATTATAAAAATTAGCAAAAAAAAAGACTATTAGGTAACTCTGCAAACTCAAATATGAAACTGTACTAAACAAAATATGTGCAAAAGTATACAAGAGTAACTGCATATAGCAAGGTTAAGCCTGAATTAGTTTTTAAAGCTTGCCCCGGTGAAACTGAATCCAAAGTTGTCCTGCTGTATTTCTGTATTTTTTTGTTTCCTCCTCTTCCCACTCGCATGGTAAGTCAAATAAAAACAAAATACACATGATAACTTCCGAACGAAGCTGGTACTGGACAAGCACAGAGCAGGACACTCACTCAGCACGAGTGCAGCATGCCACTCACAGAGAGTTCCTCAGGAGTCCTTAGAGTAGTGTACAAATTCAACACCGCATACAACAGCACACGTTATACTCGACAACTTGAGAATGTTCTTGGGTTTTTTTTTTTTTTAATCTGTTATCTTTTTTTCTTTTCCTTTTGAGACAAGCTTGCTTTCTCGGTCAACCTTGGATAGGAAAGCAGTGCGATTTTGCGTTGCGATGTTTAATGCATAAAAACCAGCCACCTGGGCCCTCAAAGTCGTTCTCGTCTAAGAGTAAGGACTATGGGTGAACCAACAGTCTAGAACTGTGTGTAGTTATGTGCAAAACATTCACTAGCACTCCGAATCTCAGGTCTATCTTATGGGCATAGGAAGTGACAGATGCAGGTAAATAGTAATTTCAGGATCCAGCACATCATCTGACATCTACAAAATAGCCAACGGAGTTTAAAATGGCAGGTTCTCCCTAGAAAGTGTATTGAAATGATTAACAAAGTAACAAAATGGGCAGAATCTAACTTTGGTGAAAAGTCTGAACATTTCACATAATGCTCAACAAGCCAAAGTAAGGTACCATCTGTAGCAAAGACTAGATTTAGATTAACTGGTAAGTAGAGACAACTCTTCAAAGATCATAACTGTAAACTGCAAATCTACTTCCAAGTCTCTTACACACCGTTCAGTCCACACAGGCCACGTTCGTTTAGCTGTAAAGACTTCAGCCTGGAAACACTAGGAAAAGAAAGTTCCTTGGATTGGGTCTTTATAGGAGAAAAGGGTTAGTTGTATTTGTAGACTGGGAGGCTGCCGGCGGCATTCCCGTACTGTGGAGAGGTTGGGTCATTGATCCTGCAATGCTCACGTTCAGCCCCTGGCCCATTCTCGTTATAGAGGGCACGGTGCCCATCGGAGGGATCGGTGCCATCCCCACGGGCACGGGGGCCATGGAAGACAGAGGTATCGGCTCCATGCTTATCGGCGGCACGGCGCTGAAGGAAGGACTGGTTCCCATCACGGGACTTGCTCTCATCTGGTTCAGAGTGAGCGGCTGCGGCTGATTCACTTGGAAGGGGTTGATTGGAGCTGGGGCTGTGGCTGCACCTAGTTTTGAGGGGGAAAAAAAGGGGAAGAGGCAAGAGGATCGCATCTCCATAAAGCACTGGGGTTTGGAGACTCTCTTTGCATTCAAAGCAAGCACTTTCTGTACCTTCTTGCCCATCCCAAAACTCAGGAGAAACCTGCACAGAGGCCACTCAGCTCCCTGGGGCTGCTGCAAACACAGGCCGCTCCTCCAAGCCTCTCGCAAAACAGCACCACAAAATAATCCCTGCTGACCAACACTTTCCACTTATAGTCACTGGATAAACAGGTTTCAAATTTGATAACGTGGAACGTGTCTAGCCATGGTATCCGGGTCAGTAATTTTTCAATGCTACTTAAAATTAGCATTACAAAAGAGTACAGGTCGCACGCAGTTCTCCTTCACTGCACTCTGCCTACAGGATCTCTGTGCCTCTGCCTCAAGATCTCAGCAAGTCAATTCCATTTAGAAGCTGTACATGGTTTTGGCACTGAGTTTTGACAAGAATTCATAAAGTAAACAAGTTGTTTCCGAATTACAGCGGTGCTAGAAAAAGCAGAGAATAACTTTCCCAGCGTTTGGGTTGTCTGGGCAGCTGCCAAAACTACAAATTCCTTTTCCCGCATATGTATAGAGTTATTTGGATGGCCCAGTGACCCCTTAAAATTTTTTTCTAGTAACCAGTAATGGCAGATACACAGACTTCCTGTTGCTAAACACTGCCAAGGCTGCTCAGAATTACAGTTTTGGGGGGGTTGTTTGTTGGTTTTTTGTTGTTATTATTTTTTTTGTTTTCTATTCACCGAGTTTAGTAAACTATCTTGTTTTTTTTCCCCCATTAGGAAGAAAATAAATATATATATATATATATATTAATTTCACAAGATGAGCATCACAAAAAATTTCAGTGCATATAAAGAACCCTTAAAAAATACAGAGATCTCCCAAATGCTCAGTGCCATCTAACTCAGCTGCAAGCGAAGACTCCCTTACAACAGGGGCCAATTTACAGAGGAACTAAGACAGCTGATTTGCTTCCAAACATGCTAAGGGCACATTTTGATCATAACTGGGTTATCACACTAGCCTAACGACAGCCTAACCAACCGTCTAATAAAACATACACCAGTTTGCCATCTGCAACCTCAGGCTGCAGTCAGAGATGCTGATTTAATTAAAAGGGCAGTACAATTAAAAGGGCTATTGCCCACCTGCTTGCTGGAGTGTCTCAGCTGGCACATGCTCACACCTTACCTGTTCTGACAATGTTGGCTTTAGCTCAGCCATTTTTAGTAACCAAAAGCTCTTTTCTAACCTGGATCATTCTAGTAGAATCAGTGCAAAAGGAAATGGAAAGAAATATCTTGAACTAAGCTAACCCAGCAGATGCAAGAGCAGAACTCTGGCTTTTAGGGTCCAGCAGCACACCCAGAAACCCTGCTGCCTCACCCTTCTGCACTCAGGCATGACGTGCAGGCTGAAGTAATCAAGGAAAACAAGCCAAAAATGACTGATGTTAAATCCCATGAGCCCGAGTTATGCAAAATTTCCCTATAGGAAGGGAAAGCATAAACAGAATGAATATGAACAGACCTGGTGCCAAGAATGGATTCAGTGAAGTAACAGGTTGTGGTGGCTTAGACACCAGCGAATCCAGGTTCACCAGAGCAGCGTTGGGGCCCAGGAAAGACTCAGGGGTTTTGCGGGCTGCGCTTTGTTTGCCTGATGTCACGCTGGAGTGTTGGGAATCAAAGAGATCAGGGCTGGTGGTACCGCTATGCTGGGATGGCAGAGTGGAACCCGAGTCAGCTGTAACAACACAAGAAGAAAAACAAAACTTCTCAATCTACATAATCAAACAAAGAAAACCCTGAAGTCCCTGACAAAGGAAATATTTTCAAGTCTAATGTTTTTATAAGTGTTATTTAAGCATCTCAAGTACACGTTACACCCTCAGCATGCAAGAAAAGTGTTTTCTGGAAGAGCGCAAGGACTCTAGAATTACAGTTGCTCTACAGAAGCCTCTACCTGACCTGCCTGATGGATATTCTTTCAACTACGCTGCAATAAATTACACTAAGTTTCCACAGAAAAAATATTCAAAAGCCTTGGGCTTCTGCCCTCACACTAGATGGCTGCTATGCCTCTCCCAGATAGATTCCAACAGAGCTTTTCTTGTGTGTTAAAGAAGCCTGGCTCAGGTTTGGATTTGCCACCAATATTCCAGGGAGAACCTAGCTTAAAGCAGATAGTATTTAGTATCAAAGCGCTTACATTTTAAGATCTAACATTTTATCTTATTTAGACCAAATAGAAAAGAAATTTAAACATTCATATAAATTGATTTTCTCATTTTCCCACTGTTATTATCGTGCTAGAATTTATAGGTTTGAGAAGTTCAGTCAACATTGTTCTGTTTAACTGTCTGAGCATGAGCCATACTCCACACACATGCTAGATGAGATAAATTTAGACGCCAAGCAAATTTCTGGGTCAATGCAGCACAGAGGTTACCGAGGGAAAGCCTATGGCTTACAATACAAAAGAGGCCAGCTCCCCATGAGTTCATGCACAGGCCAAAATGTTAACAACAAGCTTACACTGCTGCATTATCAGCAGCTTTGATCTCTGCCTTTGTGAAAGGCAATTCTTGTTTCTTTTTTCTTTCTTTTTTTTTGGAAATATAACTACAGAGACATCTGGTGCTGAGACCATCAGCCAAACTGCCCACTTTCTAAGAACTTGATTCATACCTGGCTTTTTGGAAGTTCGAAGTGTGTCAAATTCAGAAAAATCATCTTTAACTGTACCATTCAAATTACTGAAGAGGTCAAAAGATGTACTTCCTGTTCAAAACAAGAGAGCTCTGTCGTTAATAGATCTTCAGTTGCATTGCACACCTGACCCTAATGAAAAAGGATTTCTAACCCCTTCACATCACTGAAGGGTTGGCTGTGAGGACCAGCTGGAGCTCCAGGACAAAGGAGAAGGACATTGTGAGAAAAGGGTCTTTTCTTACAGGGTGAGCTGACTAATTTGGAGTGATGTGCTCTTAAAGCACAGTATAAGACACACCTTAGCTGGCTGGGGTTATTAGGTGTTTACAAGCCAGGGAGGCACAGGCCAGCACGTATTGCTTTGGAGGGAGACGGCAGCATCAATTTTAGACTAGACTCCACCACATGTGCTAATCAGTCTTTGAGTAAAACATCACTGCTGAATATACTTGCAAAGACAAATGCACCATGGCTATAAAACCGACTAATGATTTCACTTGTGTTCCCTAAGGTAAAGTAGGTAGGAATACAACAGAATTGCAAGCATGTCATCTACTCCACATAGAGTTGGTTAGGCCTGGTTGAGATAAGACTGTTCCCTTGCACTTTGCAACAAATAAAAACATAACATTTCCATAATGCGCACACACCCTTACCTCAAAAGGGAGGAAGAAAAGTCACACCTAAATGAAGAGTAACAGCACTACTGAAAAGCTTTGAAGATTGCTTTTCTGCATTTGCTGTAATGTTTTTCTTAATTTAGCATTAACTGCCAACACGTTTCAAGCAAATGAAGATGCAGACTTAACTCCATAAAGAGTTTGCCAAAAAAAAAAAAAAAAAAAAACAAAAAAAACACACCCACAAGACCCAAAGGATATAAGTACAGACTCGGTACAATAACAGCACTTTCTACAAAGAACAAAGACCATCACAGTTCAGGAATCGTTCCAGTAACGATCCAGTTACTGCCCTTTGCCTACAGAAAAATGGATTAGACCATTTCTGCAGCGTTCCAATTTGCGAGTCCTTTCTTTATTATGTGTCAAGACAAATGACCAAAGGAAAATGCAATCAGAACAGCCATGGTACCAACACAAAATATTAGTAAGGTTTATGAAAGTTGCATTAGTAAGAGTTACATGACCACCTTTAGCATCTTGCTGCACAAAGTTTTAGGGAAAGATTTGACACCCTCTGTCTAAAGTAGAAAAACTTTCATTTCTACCTCCAAAAATTCCTTAAAGCATCAAAGTGCTCAACCTGTCACCCTGGATATGCAGAGTCATCCATCTGCACAATATTTATCATGATGAAAGGTAAAAAATATAGTAACATTCACTTCTGGAAATTAAGTTCTCATCTAATTAAAGGCAAAATCCATTTAAAAGCCTGATGGCAGCAGCACAGTCACAAATGCACAGCACACATCTGTTCATAAAAATAAAAAGAATGTGGAAGGCAGCTGGAAGAAAGCAGCAAAATGAATTCAGAGTCTAACTCAGAATACCTGAAGCTTTTTTGCTCACGTGCAACTCACATACTTCACAATCCAGCACTGCAGTTAATCAACACAGAGCTGCTTCTGCACAACCAATCTAAAAATCACTCCAAGCTCACCCTGCATTACTCAGATATTATGGATATGGAATGGGACAGTCTCTCACCAGAAGTAGAGATGGGTTTGTTTGCAGGTGCTGGTCCCCAAGGATCCACAGAGGGTTTTGCTGCAGTAGATGACGACTGAGCAGGAGCCCACGGGTCAACATTTTTGGACAGAGACTGAGCTGTGGATCCTGCTGGTGCTGCCCAAGGATCAACGGAAGCAGCTGGTTTGGCACCTGCAAAAAGAGTCAGTGGGAACACGAGTAACTGTAGCTTCACTTTGCAAAGCTGTCCAAGGAGATGAATCTGTTATGGACCATTACTGTCCAGTGAATAATAAACAAAAGGTAAAGCAGTTCAACATTAGATACAGAGTCTTCAATCAATGTTTCCCATGTTATGCAGGCAGAACAACAAACAGCTAAATTCTGTGTGAGATGGCTGAAAAAAATTAAAATTTGGTAGCTCCAGTAAGATGAAAAAGGCTTGTTTTTGCTAGACACCACCACCATGATAGAACTGAAGGGAAAGAAAATAAAAACCTTGGTGTAAAACAAAGGTACACTCTGTATGAAAAGGAATAAATAGAGAGCAAGAGATTCATTGAAAAGGAATAAATAGAGAGCAAGAGATTCATAAATAACAACTTTAAACTTCTCTTTGATACTGGTACTTTGTTTTACATAAACGTTTATCAGCCAGCTTTCTCTGATGTAGTTTCATCTTTTTAGCCTCATCTGTAAGCACTCTTCTCGACAGAGATCTAAGTTGTCTGCTGACTCCCTTTCCTACATTTTTAATCCCACTAATTGCATGCTCAACACTCACATTTTTCCTAGAAAACACTGGCAAGTCTTTTCCTACAAACCCCAACCACCAAATCACTTGTGTATCAACATGTTTACAAGGTCCTGCACAAGGGCAGGGCTTCGTTCTACCTAATGGTCAACTGAGGTGAAGGGGAGAGGGAAGGAAAGTCAGAAACTTCTCACTATCTTCACCTCTCCTCTCACCTCCATCTCACCCATTCCCAGTCCTCCCCTTCACCCCCTCAGCCATAAAAGTGCAGGGATGGGAACTTAAGACTTTAAATACACATTTTGTGCAATTATAAGGTGATCACAGTACATGTATACATTTACTTTCCCCAGTGAAACTTTTAGACCAGTCAGGGCTTACTTATTAAATGAGAAGTACTGTGTAATCCAGGAGGAGGACTGAACTACTCGTGCAATAGGCAGCTACCACCTTAACCCCTTTCAGGTTAAAGCATCATTTTATTTTTTAGAAATACACACCAAAACCACTGGCCTCACACTATTCTTTCTGAAAACCCATTCAGTGCTATTCTTGCTGGCACAAATTCCAATGTGCAGTGTTGGTCTTTCACTTCCATCCCAGGTGGCACGGTCTCGCTGCAGCATCGGAACAGGAAACGCTGAAACCCTCCAAATAAGCCCAGCTATTCCCAGTCCAGCACTTAGGATTTCCTTTATCTGCCCTTAGTGGCGAGTTACAATCGACGCCACGCAAGAAATGCTAATGACAGCGCTGCTCATAAATGGAAGCTTTCAAAAAGCCCTTTCTTTCATAAGACAGCACACAGAATTGGAGCATTTGGGAAGCCACCTTCCCTGAGCTCCCATTCTCCACGCTGCAATGCCAAAGCACATCCAGGATTTAAGAGCCACGATTTAGTGGCTCACTGTTTTATTAGCAGTCAAATTCATAAATCTCCCATCTTCAAGACTACCCTTGGCAGCCAAGTAAGCGGCCAGCTGCAACAAGGGGTTGTTATAAGTGCCATTAATAAAGTTGGGAGGCAGAGAGGAAATGCTACAGCTGCAACTGATTCAGGGTAAAACTAGTCAATGGATGATAGATCAAGCACCAGATTTGAAGGAGGTTTTTTGTTGTTGTTGTTTTTAAACATAGAAAATTACATCCAACGGTCTTAAAGGCCTGAAACTGCCTTTCCTGACCTAATGTTTGACAGCTAATCACCAGGAAAGATACAGATTACACTTAAACAAAGAACAGTGGCTGGCCCAGCAGCTAAGCAAGGGCATTTAATGCCATCATGGGAGAAAGGAGAAAAAAAAAAGAAAACAAAAAAGAGTGAGTTTCAGCATTAAACTCCAAAATATTTAACAAGAATCTGGAGGGTAGAGCACTTGCTGCTAATGCAAGTGACTGCAAGTGCAATGACTGAAATGCTACGTAGCTGAGGTCCTAGAAACATCAGCCTAAAGCAAACCTGGCAGACTTCAGAAGTGCAAAGAAGTCCTTCTGCTTCCCCTCTCCTCCCTCTGCCACAAACACAGCACAGAACAAACAAAACCCAGACCCAGCTCCATTCCCAAAGCACATCCAACACCCACTGTGCGGAGCCATCAGTTCCCTTAGCAAAGAAGTAACTCCCTGGCCAGAGGAAAACTCCATTTAAACAATTCAACCCATTTGCTTCCAAATGTATACGCAGCCCATTTCAGCAGGAGTAGCACTTAAAGCTACAGCCTTGCTGAATTACAGCACACTGAGTACTATATTAAACACTGACAACTATCTCAGTCCATGACAATGAGATGCAACCTGCAGTCAAGCCATGAGCATCCATCCAAGATGAGACAAGTTGTTTCTGCAGCACAAAGGGAAACCAATGCCTTCTATTTTCTCCTCCTTAAGATTCAAAATACACACACAAATCAACTACTCAAAAGAGAACATAATTTCCTTTCATTTCTGCTTGAACTGAACTAAGGGAAAGTAACTTCTGGTGTACAGAAAACAACCAAAACAGACTAACATACTGATGGGATGCTCTGCACCGAGAAAGCTCAATATTAAAAAGCAAAAACTGAACATAGGCATCCCCTGTGCCAGAGTTTGCTCTTACCAAAGGATTGCCATGGGTCGGAGGCAGTAGCTGCAACCGTGGACCCTCCCCAGGGATCGGTTTGGTTTGCAGCAGCAGGAGGTCCCCAAGGTTCTGTTTTCTGCGATGCCGGTGCCGACGAGGGTAGGGCATCCATTAGGTCCAACAGGGTTGTATGCTGAGGGCAGGAACAGTCTGAGCTTTAATCAAGAGCATTACCAATCTCAAGTACAAACCCAAGAGATGAAGAAGCAATTTATTTTTTTTCCTTTTACACACCTGCATTGACTAGTAGTTTGAAATTTAACCCACATGGAAGAAGCTTTAAGCTATACAACAAAGCAATCCCAAAAGCATAAACGAGCTCAGTATTAAGCTATTTCGTGTTACTGTATTTCAAGCTTTTGGCAGCGTAACCGGGAATTTCTCAGTTGAAGGCACTACCTCCTTCTTTTTGGGAATTTTAATTGTGTCTCTGCGACTCTCCTCCAGAGCCATCTGTAATCTCAGATCATCTCCGCGTCTGAGGCGCTCCTCCTGCAAAGGAAATCAACACTGTTGATATAGACCATGAGCCTAGACTGTGCTGCTCCAGGTGGCCGGCCCCGCCGGCAGGACCTGCCCGCCCCGGCCTGGGCAGCACTCCCTGCCACCCGAGGAGTGCAGTGGGATTGCCAGGCCTAGCTGCTGCGACTCGCCCTTAACGCGACGGGAGAAGGTGGTTTTCTCGGGAATCTCACCTCACTCCACCACGTTTGAGGTCAGGAACAACCTGACCCCGTGACACCAACATCAGTGTAATCACTAAGGCAACGGCAAGTTTGCTGACTGCAATTTATCCTCATGTGAGCCTATTCCCAAGGGAAAAGCTATAAATGAAGCATTCTTTCCAAAAATTAAGTTACAATGCCAGGAACATCAATTTAAAAACACAGGGAATATCCCAGTTTTGAATTATTATAGCACTTTTGATCATTCACATCACCACTGAAGGATGTAGCAATTTCACCTTTAGTTTTCCTGAACTTTTACAGCCTCCCTCCACTCTGGATGCATCTACAAAGTGAATGACCTAGTCAACTCTGTGCAGATTTCACAGGTTTTTCAGCATCTCTAAAACACCACTTTTGTGGCAGATCCAACTATTTCAAGTATTTTTGCTTGCACCACGTCTTTCAGAAGTTGACAAATTCCCCAACTGGCATTTCCCCGTTTCCATTGATGTAATTTATGTTTTTGTTTTTCAACTTCATTGCTAAATAACGAGAAAGTTTACTGGGTTATAGTTTCCCTCTCCAAGCACAGAGATACCAACATTCATCACGCATCTGTAAGCTACATCTTTCACAGGGAGCCTCTACAATACTGCAGAGACTCTTCCCCAGTGTGGTTGGTTTCAATTTTCACACGTAACTGGGATTCATCAGCTCTGTTGAATATTAATATGCAGTAGACTTTACTCAGAATTACAGCATTCACTCCAAATTCAGAAGGAACCTTCTAAGAATTAACATATTAATATAACCACTATGAAAGTTTAGGAGCCAAACTGTTTAAAACCAGTTCCTTTAAATGTTCTAGCATTTGTGTCAGATCATCCTTCTGTTCCAGAAAATCTAACCAAAGGAACAGATAATTCAAAATTCTCTTCTAATCAAAATTCACTGATTTTATTTTATGCTGGCCTCTTTAGGCTTTCAGGACTAGTAATGTTTTCAGTTCTTCATAACTGAAACCAGCTTCAGTAATGCGATGATTAACATCCTCCCACACAACCAAGTCTTCTTGCAAAATGACTGTCATCTTCCACTAGCCTCAACAACACTGAGGTCATAGTTAATTTCAAGAAAATATTATTTTAAAATGAGATAAATGGTTTTCCAAAATGCCCACCCTCTCCCCCTCTACACCTGCAGCAAAGCCAAGATGCCAATTGAAAAAAAAAGAAGATTGTGGCCTCCACTATCACTGCACGGATGCTCTGGAGCCCGGCACTGACCTGCTCCGCAACTTCCCTGCTCATGGCGAGCGCAAGCTGCAGCTGCAACTCCTCTTCCCCGCTCGTCTGCGGCCGTGCTTGCTCCAGCTCGGAGGAGACCCGAGGGGATGTAGCTGTTGGAGACAAACACAACAAATACGGCTTCTTCATTTCGTGTTTTACAGCGGGTTGTTACCTCTCTTGCCAGACGCGGCTGTTCCCAAAGGTGGTCGATGGCCAACGCAGGGACAGGCACGCTGAGTGCCAAGGCTCAGGGACCATCCCCAGCGCTCCGAGCTGGCAGAAAGAAAGTTCATACGAATACATGGACATCTTCAAATCTCTGCTGAGGTCAAGAAGCACGAGAAAAAACTTGAAAGACAAATCTGCAAAACAGCTCAATTACTTTAAATGAAAAAAGTGTCTTTTGTGTTCCAGGAACACTTTTTTTTTTTTTAAATGGTGACAATTTTTATCATAACAAAAATCATCAAGCCTACAGTGATGCCCTGTGTCAGCAAATCAGAGCTTTAGGGCCACGTCACTGCCACTGTAGGATTAATCATTCAAGCCATATTTGTTGAAGCATCTCACATGTACCAACATCGATGCAAGAATTTGCTGGGAGTGAGCCAATGCCACGGTAAAATTGGAAACCACCCACTTTTCGGTAAAATAATACTCTTAAGAATAGTCCTTTCTCCCATTCAGTTGTTAAGCATGCTCAGAGACAAACAAATCACCTATTCATATCCAAAATTTACAAAATACAGTATCATTTTCCATACAAAAATAAGCTTGGGAGGGTTGTTTGGCTTTTGGTTGATTGTTTTTTAATCTTGCATGAAGACTTCTATTGATAATCTGCTTCCCAGCCTCCCCTCAGAATGAGAATTACGGTTGACAGTTAAAACATACTATTTTTCAATACACAAGTCATCTGGTGTTCGTGTCTTCACTGCTGAAGCAGCAGTAGAAACTTCTGTTCCAATGGGAGAACTCACGTGTTCGCCCCTACACGGCAATTAAACAATTCCTCTGCTCTCCGAGATAATTCTACAGCAACCACATTGACTACATTGGCATTTTATCTCCCTTTTGCATAGGAATTTCTACTTAATTGTTGGAAAGGAAATTACAATTCTGCAAAATACATATTATCATTTCATATTTTACAGCCAGGATGTCAAACGCAAAAGAAATCATCTTCCTTTTAAATAGTCCAGCTGGGTATATAAGAATTAGCTTGCCAAACAGTAATTTTGAAAACACATTTTCAGTCACTATTTAACCCTCCAATTGCTTCCCACTTTTAGGTCCAACCTGAATTTCTAGCCAAAATGTCACTGTAAACTGCGTAAACTCCGCATCCAGCCAGCAACAGCAGCAAGGAGCCCTGGCCTCTCTCCTTTCCACCCTGCACTCAATATCTGTCCCCATCCCACCCTATTTTTGAAGGGCCAAATTAATCTATCATCAGAAACTAGATTCTTTCATCCTGGTCTTGCATCTTTCAAGCCAACCAGGCTAGCTCCTTACTTCACATTTATGAAGATGCTACTGCTACCTCAATATAAATATTTTTAAAACTCTTTTTTCATAGGAAGTATCTAAATTTATCTGCTTCACTAGTACTTTTTTGTCTCACAAATCACTGATGGGCTCTCCAATTTCTTTATAACTATACGGACCTGAAGTAGGAATAAAAGGGACATCAGAGAACAGGATGCCTGACAGCAGGAGCGAGTCCAGCCTTAAGAATATTCAGACTTTGCAAACACTTTAAAGACAAGAATAAAGAATTAAAAAGAAAATGGAATAAAACTCAGCAAGAGGTTACCAAAGATAGACTATGACAGAGAAAATCTGATACCTAGCTCTGATCTTTTGGCAAAGCAGGAGAAATAATCTCAGTAAAGCATTTTATGACGCCAATTAGGATGTTAAAGGCGACATTTGTTCACTTGTTTAAAAAAAGCAAAATGAAGATTACGGGAAAATGCAAAAATAATGCTAAGAAAATTGTCAACCTGGAGGGAAAAAATAGATTTTTAGGAACAGTTGACTGAGAAGGGGAGTAAAAATAGGACGACACTGACAAAGTGAAATGATTTCTTCGGTAACGATATCTTCTACAAATTGGGAGTATCAACTTGGAGGTGACGGATGTAAAGAATTCTGCATATTACTAAAACATACGATACCTTCAGTCACTGACCTGATATAACTATCGTTAACATTAGTACTGCTGCAAAGCCATTAGTCTCCGTTCTTCTAAGATGCCAAATGCAATCTGCTCATGCCATTTCAAGGGAGATGATTCCCGAACGGCATGGATGGGAAGCTGCCTACCTTCCGAGAACACAGAACACTTTATATTTTTATTGTTGCTAGAGGAAGAGTGAGCAGATTATGGCTGCTAAATATAACAGGCTTGAAAGTGCTGTGGACTGAGAAAAGCAGTTTAAGATAAAGAGACAAGAACCAATGATTTAAATTGACCATTAATAAATT
Source organism: Crypturellus tataupa (assembly GCA_034781795.1). NCBI lineage: Eukaryota > Metazoa > Chordata > Aves > Tinamiformes > Tinamidae > Crypturellus > Crypturellus tataupa. The sequence goes on along the minus strand of JAWLRI010000191.1, from coordinate 4,668,989 downwards.
TGATATACAAATTGATGTGAATAACCTCAAAGCAAAAATTCCCTCCCTTCCAGAGAGAATTAGAGAGATGAGAATTGCAAGTGGTTTCAAAGCAGGGCTTGACAAGAATGTGAATGGGACACAACCTGGTCACCGGAGAGCATATGACAACTGAACTAGGAGCAAAAAGGGCCTTTAGGTCTTCTGTTTCTTCAGCTATGACTACAACAGGCAGGGATGTGATTTCCTTAACATTTATACAAGAATTTGTCATCTCTTTCAACATAGCTGTATACAGCGAGGAAGCTGATGGCAGAGGGACTAAAAATTACGTAGTGCAGATTCATTAAGCCAATATCTCCGTTATTCCTCCCGCTTCCACCCAAAGGGCTGCCTCGGTCCCGGTGCTCCCCATCTCAGCAGTGTTTTTGCATCAAGCAACTGCACGCGTGAGGGGCCGCATCCCGCTCGGAGCATCCCGAAGCACGGGAGCGGCGGGCTCGTTTGGCACGGAGCATCATTACCTCACTGCTCCCAACAGAGCCCGGCATTCAGCGGCTTCACAATCCGCGCCCGGATAATAAGGGGGTCTCACATGTACAGTTTATTTCTTTTCACTTTTAGGCTTTTCAGCAATTCATCCTCCTTGGTTTTATTAACTCTAAGCAGCGCTGCAGAACTCACTCTGCAACAACAGCAAAGAAACTGCCCATTTGAGACGCTTCGCCGCGTCCCGTGTCAAAAAAACGCCAGTAAAAACATTGCTATTTTGCATTAAATATCAAGAAGCGGTTATAAAACCACCTCTGTTAAATGGTAGCCAGCCTATTTGTCCCCAAAGAATCGGAGGAAATTCAGAACAGCATTCTTGGTTGGATGCCGACAGTTTTTTCATCCAGCAACTTCCCTTCCAAACGCCCTAGCTGCTAGAACCCTCCCTCTCCGTCGGCCACGTTTCGTATTCACATTTCGGTCGCGAGGATCCAGCAGAGAGGTTATTGCCTTAGAAACAGTATCGCTGCCACACAAAGAATCTCTTATCCCCCAGCACATGACAGTTAACTCAGATGTTTATGTAAGATGGGCCTCAATAGATCAATTCTGACCCGGTAGGCCCTGCTTTGTCGCTGCTTGCAGAATTTGGAGGTTCAGGCTCCTCCAGGCTGCCGAAAAGTGACCGCGTGGGTAGCAGCTTTGAGAGACAGAAATGTCCCCAGTCCGTTTGCTCTGCAAGACTCTCGCCGGAGCGCAAGGAAATCATTCCCAACCTCAGTTAATCACTAAAGCAGGATTCTGCTCCACCATCTGTCTCTGTTAGAGGCTATGACGTCTTTTAGACGTATTTACAGACAATTTACTATATTTTGGCTGCATTAAAAACCCTCTGGAGATGCCCAAAGGTTTGCTTAAGTTAATGACTTAAGGCATATACTCAATTCTAAGCTAAAAAGCAGAGTCACTGTTTACATTAATAATTAAGGAAAAAAGTGAATGCTAGCAGGAAATTTGCCTTGGTCTATTCATTCAAAAGTAGGAGCTGAATTTTTCTGAGTGCCGCTCCGCATCACCACTCCAAGCAATGATGCCAAGTGTCATGGAAAATAAGGCTCAGCTTTGCCACTTGCAGAAGGCAGCAATCTTCTGAATTCAATTTTTAGTCACATTCATTCAGAAAACAGAGCCATTCCGTTCTTCTACCAGAAAGCGGGCAAAAATAAGGCTGACTTGGAGCATTAAAATAATCTCAGGGTAAGAAACTGATAATAATCCACCCGGGTAAGAAGAGATTCCAGTCGTTGGTCTTCAAACAACAACCTAGTAAAAATGGGATATCTCCAAAAAGCCAAATTAATCTTTCAAATTATGAAAGTGCAAATTGCTTGTAGGGATTTTAAAGTCTGCCTTTACAGTGGGAATTGAAGGGATCCTTTAAGGACAGAAGCAATTGCACATACAAATGCGATGAGCTGGTCCCTCCTGCATGAAGTTCTACTGCAGTTCTACTGCAGGAAGGAATCACAGCCCCAGGGAGATTCGTTTAACCCTAAGCAGATCCTTAAGGCTTTAAACAGTATTTTTTCTGTCTCAAACTGTCCCTACGCTCATTTTTACAAACAAGGTTCATTCCTGGATCATAGGCCACATAGTTCCTGACTTAGCAGGAGTACCAGAGATGTATTCCAATCTGCAAAGCTGCAGAACAGAATATAAGAAAATAATAAAAATAGGAGAAATCTGAATTTCCTATAACATCAAACTCAAATTATTAATTTAATTCCTTTGCCTCTCACCAAAGAGTGAAATAGATGACTGAACACAAACTTGCTGACACATTGCAAAACTGCTTTTAAATAATGAGTCGAGTTAATGTGAACAATCATTGGGAATATTAAAACTCATCATTTCAGTTTAAAGAGCAGATCAATAAAAAGAATCACTCCCAAGATCTTTAGGATACAGGTCTGACAGACTCAGCATTTGACCAGATGCAGAAAAGCCCTTTTCTCTCCATCTTTCACCAATCTTTTATCAAATAGGCCGTATGTGCAATGAATCCGCTTTCTCAGCCAAGCGGCCAACCTCCAGGCAAAGTGCTCCTCGGGAATTAGGTCACACTGGGCCTGCCGCGCTGTCCCACACTCTGCCACGCTGGTATAAATGAAATAAGGACATTAAAGCACACACCAGTGTTGCTCGTGAGCGCTTCGTGACACGACCCAAGCACAGGGAAGCAGATGGCCAGAGGACAGGACACAGGCACTACCCAAAATAACCCAGGTAGGGCCTCTGCTAGGTCCAGCAAGCCAAAATGTCCTCAAAAAATCAAGGTTTCAGTAAACCTGATTTTTACTGGAAGAATTTCTGCAGGCACAAGCTGCCTAAACAGAACTCAGCTTCTAGGAGTATCCTCCACCCGTGGAGAAGGGACTCCTGTCCTGCTGGTGTCTCCGATGTCACAGCAAAGCAGTCTCCCTGCTATTCTGTAACCACATACTCTGTTATTCATTAAGTGTCTGTTTAAAGAACACACCCTACTTTTCCCATGCAGCTCTAGGTCCAGCATCCCATTTACCTGAACACTGGTGCTGCTGATGAAATAAGCCTTGGAACGTGACACCTAAATTATCCAAAGCAGGTGACTAACTTGAACCATACAGAAAATATTCAGGAACATCAGAGCCGGATTCGGGGTGAGGCTGTAAATCCTGACCTACTGCTGCTTCCTGTCAACGATAGGTTCAGTTTGAGCACTCCCTTAGCTTAAATAAAGCACTGACATCTGATTTTGTGCAATTCTATAAAAATTACCATTTCCCAAAATAATTCAAATTCAAAGAACTACTATTTGAATTCCAAGCATTCAAAGAACCTCTATGGATTCTGTCATAGAATGTTTAAGGAATAGCTCCTACTCTGAACATTAATTGGCTCTACCTTAAGACTAGACAATAGTCAACTATCCCCAGTATAATCACAGACTGGTAAGAAGACTGAGCTTGGGAGGGAGAGAGGGTTCCTCTGGTTTTAGCTTTACAGAGCTCTGTTTTTTATAAAATACAAGACTGATAGCAAAACCATACTGTATTTTAACAAATGTCAACATCAGCAGTCAGCAATATCCACATGCCATAACTTATCCCCTCTAGAATTATATAAGCTTCACAGTACAGATCCTTGGGGCCAACACTGTCGTTAAGATAAAGTTCTGGTAAAGGACATTATAACATTATATAAAAGCTCCCATTGCTTCACCATTTTATTTTCCATGGTTTCTAATGGATTGGTAGAGGTAAGATGAAAATATCTTCAAGGAGAAGGGAAAAATGTCTTTATCAACTAGTCTTTAGAGGGTGTTTTATGTAAGGATAGGATTATACCGTATATTTTGCTGTAGCAGTGAGGGAGTAAGATAAATAACCCAAAGAATCTTTTTCAATCCTAAGTTTTCCTCATAGTACATAGGCTATCAAAGAAAAATTTTTAAAGAAAAAATGATTTGCGACACAAATACAAGCAACAGTGATTGCCGAAGCAAGGCTATCCAGCACTGTTAATTCAACATTTTCCAGCTAAAAGTTCTTAAAAACTGGAATCCACATACACTGTGTGTAGCAGGTCATGAAACTGAAAACTATCTCCTGATACCAAAACACTGTGAGTTGAAACATCATTTAGCTATGTTGGTATAAAAGCTCTTTTACCTTCTCAATTTTATTTCTGTAAAGGAATTCTTAATTCCTTTTACATAGTTTACTAAACTTGTATTTTCAGAACAAAAAAGGTATCATGATAGAATAAAAAACATTAGCTACAATCGCTTTCAGTTTAAAACATGAAAAACATGTTTTCTGTTCAATTTAAGAGGCATAACAATAACTGTCTTTACATAGAGAATTAAATTACTGGATTTTGATGCAAGTTTCTTGCTCAAGAAAAAGGGCAAAGCTCTATATAAAGCTTTCCAATTATCTCCAAATTCGCTTAACGCTGCTGTTCTGTAAGATGCTGGTTCACTTTGCTATATTGAATAAACCATCTGCATAGAGAAAACACGTTAAAACTTCAGAAGAAACACACTGTAAAAATTAACTACCATCTATGCTTTTGCTGATAGATAATTAAGTATAGAAAAGTCTGTAACCGATGAACAACACCAACAGTCTTGGGTTTCTAGAGCCTTTTGGATGTTTGCTTTTGGGGAAGGATAGCAAAGATAAAAAGCTGAGAAACAATCCTGCAACCTGAGCTGTGCAGCAAAGTCGTGCAGCAAATGAGAATATGCACACTCTGTATTGACGGAGTGGACAAAGTTTCATTTCTGATATCTAGTATGTCACCAAAATTCTTATAACGTCCAACAAACAACGATTTAGCAACATGTCCCATGTCACCATTCGTAAAGGGACAATTTGAGATCACTTTATGAGAGCGGGCAGGGCAAATTTAGGATTCTCCAAACCAATGCTCCATCAATTCAGCACATCAAATCCATTAGTTCTCCACACACTATAAGCATTCATTTAAATAAAAGATTTTCCTTCAAAATTAGACCATAACCACTGACATATTTTAAGGAGATTTGGTGCCAAACCAGGCCTCTTCCTAACATGACAGGGAGTTCCCCCAAGTAGTAGCATAAAGAATGCATTCTTCCTACATCACCATATCTTTCTTTTTTCTATTTTTTTAATTATGAAATATGGTATTTAAAGGCTGATATTTGCATACCAGAGCTGATAGCGTGAATATCATTTCAAGCTAAACACTGACAAAGTGTTACTGGTGTGAGAACTGCTGAGCAAGCAGTAAAGTTAAATGTCAATACTCTGCCTAAAATAAAACAGCAGCAATATAAAGAAAGTTCAAGATATCTAAAAAAATAATCAAGGGAATCTGAGTTTTTAACTTCTTCTGAAATTATATACTAGGAAAAATAAATGAACACAACAAATTTTCTAATACTCCTTTCAAAATTAAAGAAATAAAGCTCTGTTAAGAACCTCTTTAGTGAAGACTAATCATATCAGACACGGGAACGTACTCACAACAACAGCCTGGCATTGCTACCTTTTGGAATGGACAATAAAGAGCTGCTTTAAAATTGATTTACATCAACACATGCATCATCTCCAAAACAAACAGTTAAGAACAGCCATTTGAAAGGACAGGGCAGATCTGCAGGGATTCAGCCCTTGCAAAGTGCCCCTCCTACTCTGCATTTTCATCTCCCTACAAGGCACCATTTGCTCTCACTTCTAATAGCAAATCAGAACACGTTGTCTCTGGAAAGAAGAAAAATGCCCTTTCTGTGTATTTAGTTTGTACTTACAGCCATGATAAGAAGCTGGGGAGCCTCCGGACTTGCCATATTCTTGCTCCGAGTAGCTCGTGGATAAGTTTGGCTGGCTGGAGCCGCGGCCAAATGTGATCTGATTGCTCCCCACTCCAGTGGCCACCTGAGCCATCCGTTCTTTGGTCTTCAGGGCTTGAGCCCTCTCTGTCTTGAGTCGCTCGTCATCCTTCAGAAGAGACACTAACTGCTTGGATTTCTCCCTTACATTGATGCCCTGGTCCTTACCGTCTCGATCAATGTACTGAAAATCTTTCAATGTCTGAATAGCAAAAATATTCTCTTTACACTGCTGAGCCACTCTCTCGGAACCGGTTTTGATCAGGTAATCTAACAGTGTAAGGGCCTTGTACACGTGTCGCCAGTTCTTGCCATGGTCGTTCAGCCGCTTCCAGATCATGCTCATAATTTCAGAGAAGGCCACAACATTGTAAGTCAGATCTGCTATTTCAGTCATTAATGAACTGGAGGGACCCCAAGGGTCATTAGAAGTCGCTTCCCGAACTTTTATTTCGGCTTCAGAATAGTTGTTCACAATGTTCTTCATCTGCCGCCTGATAGACGAAGTCGTCATTTTTATTTCCCTTTTTAACAGCACAGGCTCCAGAACAAAAACAGAAAAAGGGTTATATTTGTTCTTCTATGAACGTTTCTGAACTACAAAGGCTCCGTATCAGTGACTGACTTGTAACAAGTTCCACTACAATCATTTCCTCTCTTCAAAAAAATGACACGAGAAAACGAAAATCATGACCTGGAAAAAAAAAAAAAAAAAAAAAAAAAAGGTACATTAATTGGGTTGTTAGTTATTCCTGCCTGGAAAGCAATCTTTAAAAGGAGAAATTTGGCTAAAGTCAGCTGATGATTTTTCTTTAGGAGAAACAATTTCTGAAAACAACTTACTCTCCTCACATCAAGACCAATTCCTGAAAAATATATTTACTTATATATAATATAATATTATTTATATTATATATATATTATATTTATATTATATATATTTATTTATATATTTAAACAGGTAATATTAAGGTCCAAGAGTTAAAATATCAGAACTTCTACACAGGACAGATAAAAGAAAAATCCAAAAATCTTGTGTAGATGCAAAAACTGGAAAGCAAACAACAGAAACTAAGCCTAAGGAATGAGTTACCTTTCCTACAAGGTAAAAATAATCATTGAATTTTAATATAGAAATAATCTCATGCACCGACAGCTTGCAGAGTTTAGATCAAACCACACAATAAATTCCCAGTTTAGCAGCCAGTAGGTTTTCTCCACTGGTTAACGGTTTCACTGCATCTGATATAGTTGTATGAATTTGCAAACTGTGTGGATAAGAAAATCCCCTAAAAATACACACACACACATATATGAATATATATATATATAAATACCCAGGCTAGGAGCGCGCAGTATCAGGACAGAGATCCTGATCTGTGCTCTATATTCAGTCAAGGCCCAGGGAGGAGAAACGCACACCAGAAAGATGCATTCCGGTTCAAGGTGACCTTTAATGCTAAGCAGATTAGAGGGATTTTTTTTTTCCAAATGCTTTTACTTTGTGCATTTGACAGCACTCATCAGATTCATAGTTTCTGCTCTGTGCATCTTTCAAACAGCACAAAGGAATTTTTAATTACACAAAAACGAAATTATAAAACCAAAATGACCGGCAAGAAAGCTCAAGGACGGGCTTTGGAGCTGGAAAGTTTAAGATCACTGTGTTTCAAGTCAACAGAGGCCTATTAAGCTTTAGAATACATTACTTGAGCAAACAGACAGATTTCGATACTGCATTAACATAGTGAACAGGCAGAATCATCAGTTGCTCAAACAACAAGCAATGAGTCCATAAAGAAATGTGCCACGCAGCACATTTAAGATGCCCTGCAAAAACATCTACCCAAACGTCTACCAGAAACAACAGGACCATTTACAAAAGACACAGGAAAGTGCAAAAGCATCAATTTTAAGTCTAGCTTTGTCATCGTTCTTCAAATTACTATCATGTGATTTAAAACAAAAGTAGAGTTAACAGATAACTTAGAAATTAGCTGTTACAAAATTAACACTAAACTTCAGATCAACCGCATCATCCTCATGTTTTCCTCAACGTTCAAACCCAAACACAACAAGAGAACCCTGATCTGCTCTCAGATAACTAGTAGCAATGAGTGTCATCTCCTCCTGAGGCTTCTCTAGCCCCAGAGGGGTTATATATTTCATAAAACCAGATTCAGAAAAAGACGACCCTACATAAATATTTCAGTGCCACTCCTCCTCCTATCAATATTTAAAGAGGTAAAGATTATAGGGCAAGAATCACTTCAAGATAAAAGTGCGGTCAAGAGTTCAACAGGATTCAGAGAAAAACAACAGGTATTTCTGGTAGTCAACAGCACTCCATTCTGCTGGTTGTCAAAAAAAATGAGAGACTTTTCAAAGAAAATCAAGCAATTCTTTCCTTAGGGGAAAAGCAGCTTACATAGTTACACGCAGTTATTATATAGTTGTTAACCTGATTTTTAGGGGAACTCCTAAATGTTCGGTGTTGCTATTTTTTTCCTCCCACGGTCGGACTAAGCATCAATACAGGATACACAATTGAAGAAAGGCAGATGCTGCAAGGTAGCTAGTGAATTCTCCTAAACCCACTTCCCTCTAAAGGAGTTGCATTAATAAAAACATGTTGTTTAGCCCAAAACATCTCCTCCTGTCTGGAGTAAGGAGAGTTCTCACAGAAGGATGGAATAAGATACATGAGGAGGTAGCAACACCCCATATAAAGGTGGTAACAAGGAACTAAAAAGGGGCTGCAGGCATCAGCTCTTTGCTTGGCAGAGCCGGAGCCTGGGGATGCAAGTGCTTCCCTGCACATATGGAAGGGTGAATACTGAAATACTGCAATAATCAAATGCCCCATAAGGGCTGAGCTTATCACCCAACCAGAAAAGCAGGAGGGTAAACACCGCGAAGCATCACAAAGTCAACAAAACACCCCAACCAATGAGATAAAAAGTCCACCAAGTCCAACATCCTGTCTCGGGCATTAATCCTCACGGAAAGAGTATGGGGAAAGAACACGTACGGTCCCTTGTTTACATTATCAGCAGATAAGCAGCTTAGACACGCGGGATACAACCTCTGGTGCCGGGCGTAACAGTCATCACTAATGGGAACGCTCTTTCCGGCTCTCCTAATACCTTTTTCAAGCCATTAGTATTCCCTGCTTCTCCATATTTCTCTTCCATCATCCTTGCTGTCTTTCCATATTACACTTATTTCTTGGAATATAGGCAATTTCAAGCATTTAAGATACATCAGTAATGTGTTTACACTGCAACATAATATTTAGTGATTATGATTTATATTCTTTAACAAATAGCTTCTAACATACTCCTTGCTGGTTAGCAGTTTTGCTTTCAATTTGGACATGAGGACCCGGGATCATTTTTTTTCCATATGCAAATACATTGGGACAATTTGATTTGCCAGTTTATCACTCATCTCAGTCTTTCTCCATTCCTTTCAAATATTCAAGATTAATTTCCAGTTTAACTACTATGGTTCAAACTGGTCACTTCAGTATTTAGAAGTGACCCGGAAAGGGGAGAGAATATTTGCAAGAGCACAGATCTGTGGCAGGATGTTTCACTGGAAATAACCCTTTGCTGTGAGAACTGACCATATACTGCTAACCCAGTTTCCTGCCTTTAAATCTAGGAAAAACATTCCTGTCTTATGAGAGTTTTGTTTCTTTAGGGGCCAGGGATAAGAGGCCTTATCGGCATTTTTTTTTTAAATAAACTACACTTTACAACCAAATGGCTCAGCTACATGTACCTCCACAGAATTTTATTATTTATTTACAGTTTGACAAAGTTTGGAAGAAAAAAACCCCACTATTTTAATACCACACCTAATTTTTTTGAAAAGTAAATTTACAGTGCTCTATGGAAACATAGAGTAGTCCTAAGAAACACCAACTTGTGACTGCTGAAATAAACTCAAATGAAGAATTAACCCTTATCCTAACACAAGCAGGTCCAGAGAGGCAGGGTGCAGTTCTGCACGTTCTGTCAGTCTAACTACAACCTGACACCAAAGGCAGTGGCCGCGCATCCCTCCAGCTGCTTCCCCCTCATGCCTCTTGCATCAAGCTTAGTCCCTATGGAACAGGGCAGTAAAGCTAATCAACCTCAGACCTACCCTTAGGAAAATTAGCCTTTTTTTTTGCATCCATCAGCTCTCCATCAAGTCAATGATTTAGGTTCTTCATCTAAATCAGGGTCAGAATTTGGGGTTTTGCTGCAGCATATAGGCAAGAATCACAACGCAAACTGGAGCCTCACTGAGCACAAAACGATCTGCAGAAAACCACATATTTGGGGAAAGGACCAGCCTTACGTTTAGGATTTAGTGTTTAAACAACAACAAAACTGCAGCTCAAAAGCAAGTTCACACACGTCCAGTCAGCCCCACGGACAACAACAACTTCAGCAAAGCAGGAGTTTCGTTCTTGCAGAGCTTCTGAAATGAGTAAAGCTAAAGAGCAAAGCTTGGCAAAAACACGAGTAGAGCAAACGTTTCAAGAACAGAACACGCGGGATTATGGGAAACAAACATTCTTTACTCCTCCAGAAAATTAAAAATCTCATTTGTTATTCTTTACTAGACTCAAAAATCATCAGTCCAAACGCTTACTTATTAATAAGCTGACATGATTCATTACCTTACCTTTGATTCATGAAAATAAACACATTTAATAAGAACCAGATTAATGTCCATACTTTTTATTTTTCCTAAAGGAAGGAGATGTTTTTTCTCTTACTATTCCACTTTAATCCCAGTAAAGACAATTTATTCTGAATTTGATGGAAAGATAACTGGGTTTTTATTTCCACAAGCAAGTTTTAACAACACGTGAGGTAGCTATTTCAGCAGTAGCCGTAACGCTCGTTCTGAGAGCTCTGTATTCCTTCCAGTGTCTGCTTTACGAACGGCTTCCAAACCACACAAAACAAACATTTACTCGATTATTATAGGTCATGGAATACCATAACAGCCCATGTTATGGTCAAAGAGATCAAAAAGCCAAATATCCCTACGGCATAAAAGGGGGAAAAGCATGTTTAATGCATGATCAGACATTTAGGTGGAAAGTGTCTATTTGCTCAGGGACCTCCGTGAATTCACAAGTCACCAGCGAGCCGCAGGGATGCACAAGACGCCTGCAACTTCTGCAAAAGTCAGGGTCTGCCTTCTGAAGAGCTTGGCTGCAACTAGAGCAGAAAGTCGAGTGACTCGATTGAAACTTCTGCTCCCTGCAACCTCAAGAAAGGCCATTTTTGTTGTTTTAGAGGTAACCTGTCACTTTTTGATAGATAGGAAAGGAAACCTGCAGCTCTGCAGACAACAGGTGAGGGTCACTTGTGCTTCAGGGGTAACCTGGAGGGGAGCATCCAATTTCCCCTTCCTATTCCAACAGTTTCATTGCCCAAATAACCCTGCTGAATCCTCGTGGCGCCTTTTTGGATGCAGACGGGAGGAATTCCTGACTCAACTTCTCAGCAGATCTCTCACAAGAGATTACGTTCACTAAATGAAATCTACCTGAGGAAACCATCTTTAATTCACTGAGACTAACACAGAAATGAGGCCAAGCCACAGAGTCCTTAATAAACTTAGTTCAAAAGATACAGCCCTACAAATCCACCTAAATACAGATTTTCAACAGAACCCATTCACATCTCAGGAATGCAAAACTCCAACTGGGATTTGTCTGCTCCAATGAAATGCCCTTTACTTCAAGCCTGAAAGTAAACATATAAATAGTCCAGCTAAGTATGGACTAAAAATATATACACATATAGGTAGGTCTGAAAAGCCTTTCCCAGAAAGCAGACATTATGTTTAATGTTTATTTCTTTTTAAAAACAAGGTGAGTCCAAATATTGGCACAAAATTAATTCTGAACTGAACAATGTATTTTAGACAAAAACTAGATCAATCATTTACTCTCAGTAGCATACATTCAAAGGGGCTTTTCAATTTGGTCATTATTTTGTGATATGGAGGACATCTGCACAGATATCTCAGTCTGCATAAAAGCATCTCCTCCCCCTTTCCCAAAGGGCATGGGAAGATAACTGCAAGTTTACGCCCGAAGATTCACTGCTCAATGATGCAAAAATAACATTTTGCTGGTTACCACGGGCAAACGCACTCAAATACCTCCACGAGGTTCCCTTCCTGGGCTCCGAGGACAGTCTGCAGCCGCTGTGGGGCTGCACGGACTGTCCTCTGAGCCGGCACCCCTACGCAGCTGGAAGCCTCATCTCCGATCTCGCTCTCCTTGCTGTCGAAATCAAAGGACGGAGGCAGGCAATCCTCAGGGACTTGTTTTCCAGGATAAATTAGAGTAACGCGGGTCTGCAGAGAGCTTGCTACCAGGCTACAAGAATTAGACTAAGAGGCAAGTGGTGCCAGATGCTGACTAAGGAGAAACCGTCCCAGCCAGACAGGAGCTGACACCAAATGCACCCCCAGCAAAACCACGTGCACACCTCACACCGTAACAGTCACCTCTTGTCATGGCAAAGGAGAAGGATTCACGTTGCCCAACATGGTCATTCTCAGCCTAGTCTCCCTCTAGTAACTTGTGTGCAGAGATTTGAAACTGCTGTGCTTTAAGAAATCCTCTTTTCCCACAAAGAGGAAGCAGAAATCACTGAGCAGTAAGTGGAGCACATGCCTTTATTTAGAATTCAGGCAGATAATAACCCAGAGAAAAGACCCAGCAAAGACCTTTTTTTAATATATATACACTAGATATATATATAAAAAAGTCTTCAACTGCTTCCAAAATCTCATTCTATTCCCACAACGCTGAAGAAATTCTCAAGCTAATTAATTCCCTTTCATTTCTCCCCCCTCTTTGTGAATAATTCAAACAGAACAAGGGCCTGACCAAGAGGTTATCGCCACAGAGCCTACTGTGTAACACGTTACTCTAATGCAAACACTACTGTCCAAAGCAAACAGGGCAGATGCACCCGGCGAGGCCCTGCGGAAACAGCAGCAGCAAGAGGCTGAGCACAGCACTGGGCAGCTCTCTGGTGCCACGGCACAGCAGAGCAACGGGCAATTCAGGGGAGCAAGACAATATAAAGACAACCATGAAATCACCATCAATGCCCTCCCAAAACCTTCAGATTTATTTATGAAAGTAGCCAGGAATACAGACTGACCAACTGCCCAAAGCACAGGTCTAACTTCAGGTTGCTAAGGTTTAATTTACATTTTACAAAAGCTGAATGTGTTCTGTTAGCAAAATTTCTGAGGACATTGTCCAAAATTAAAAATTTTGGAAACTTTCCACTCCCCTTTATAAAGGGGAGAACAAGGTCAGCTTTCATAGGCAGCAGGTGGTCAAAGAGTTTCTTAAAGAGTTAATACCAAAGGAAATTCTCCTTCACACATATGCATATCCATGAGCTTCAAGGTTAGATTCCACCCTGTTTTCAGAGTCGTGCCTCAGATGCACGGCGATAAATTAAGTCCAGCTCACACAGCAATTCAGTTGCAAACCAGAAATACAAACACAAGTTTGCCCATGTTTTATCCATAGCACCATTATTCCCTATCTATTGCGTTACGAGGGCAGCGTTGAAGCTCAGCACAGGGCTCCTCTCAGTATCTGCATGGTCTGAGAGGAGGGAAAGGCACAAATGCAACAACCTGCATTTCGGCGCCGAGCACGGTAGCCTTACCTGACCCTCCGCTCTCAGGACCGGCAAAGCCGACGCAGCAAAGACTTGGCTTTGCGGATACATCCGCCCTTGCAGCTGGCAGCACAGCTGGATTTGCGGGGAGCGCGGGCAGCGCCGCGGAAGGGGCTGGCCTCTGCGAGAGCCCTGCAGATCCCTGCGAATGATCCAAAGCCGCCCTACACTCGAGGTCTAATTTTAGGATTACAGGCTTTGACAATATCTCTTTAAAAATAACACATTCCTTCACCTATGGCCAGGTCAAGTGTCACGGGCAGTGCTACCTTCGTCTTACGCAGCACCTCTTGCCTTGTTTTCCACTCGCCATGCAACAAGTGCTGGATGCGGAGGGAATAACAGGATTGCGGAATTACAGGAGAGCGTTAACGTCAACGTATGCACTGAAACACAAGTGCTGAATGCAAATTAATCCAACCCTGCGGTGAAAACAGCTACCCAAATTCTCAAAAGGTATTTGTTCTCCAGGGATTACCTACTTGAATGAAAGCAAATCATCTTTTATTCTCACAGAGAAAGAAAAATGACCCAGTATGTGCCTTAACAAAAAGGCAACAATTCAAAATAAGTTTGGTTTATCGTGAATATTTGAGGAGTATTTTCAACTGAATTTAAGACAGTAGGAGACATTTCTATCCCTCTGTGGTCTTGCCTTGGAAGAGAGCTGATATTCTCGCCAGGGGCAGTGATTAGCACAGCCCAGCCCTGCTGCTTAGGCTGCTTACAGGGGCACAGGCAGCAGTGGAGGCAGGAGCCCTTCTGCTCTCTCCCAACTCAGAGCCCTGAGATACCAACCTCAGGCTTGGGGTATTTCTTTTTGCAACCCCTGCAGTGCAAGGACACTCTAAATGATGCACAATAGCCTCATTCATATACATAAACCTATATACGTAACACACCTATTACTTAGAAGCAACTCGAGGTGTTTATGCATCCCACATCACTACCGCCTCGGAGGCGTTGGCTGCTGCACGCAGCAACCTGGAAGAGCTTTTAGTCTGCTCAGTTCTGTTGACCTCAGCCAAAAGGCACAGGTTTTCTCCAGTTTCTGCTAGATTCCTGTTTCAGAATAGACCAATTCAACAGGATACTCTGATCACTGCAGGAGGGGAGAGAACACAGTCTTTTAAATTTCTTAGGTAGAAAAAAATAAAAGGAAAAGTACTGCATTTCTCGCCAGCATCAATGTTTCTCTTGGGAAGCCATCTAGATTTATAAAGTAGCTTCACAGGGGTGATAGAGATAGGCATGCAAATAAGAATCAAACACCTGTAAGGTCACAAAATACTATTTATGGCCAGTAAGTCACAAGGCTTCCTTATGCCACCACAATTTCAAAAATTCACCTGACAAGAACAACAGTACGCGTATGCAATTTATGTCCATGTATAAAACATGGTATTTTTGGAAGCTATCTGCTTCTTAAAATTACTCAGTGATTTCACCAGATAATTTCAGTTCTCTATTTATTACTATGAAGCAGACAACATCATTATGAACAGTTTCTCAATCCACCTACACAGCACAGACGTGCAAACCACATTAATAAATTCAATAGGCCAGAGGCAACCACGACAACGACTAGGGAAAAATATCAGTTAAACTCCCTGTTACTACTACTACTTGGGCTGGAAGACTATATTAATACTTTAACTGTATAACGTTAATTTCTAACAACAAGAATCATTCAAGGACACTATGTATTCCTATATAAAAATATTACTATCTTTTTTTTTTTCAGTTAGAGTTATTAGGTATATTATTCGCTAATGCACACAGTAAACCTGCAAAGAAGCAGGCAATTGATGTAGTGATCTACCTACTTTCACAAATGCCTGTTCTCAGCAGAAAATTTCTCTAGTTCCACCACTCTCAGCTACCCAACTTGCACACTGAGCCTGAAAAGTCGACACATGGTCTTAATTCAACTGTAACATAACTGGTAACAATTAACATAAGGTTAGTTTAACCCCCATAAATAAAGCTATGTGTAGTTCTATGGTCACGACTAATTTAGTTACTATAAAAATTATAAAGCAGGAAATACATGTCTTAAAATCCTCTATGCACTCTGCTGTAGGAACTTTGTGGCCAAATCAAGGTTTTACGTCAGGCATGTAGGATCACAGGTAAATACGCAGGGGCTGCGGATGCTGAAAGAAAAATGAATTTGAGAAAGAAAGCAAAAAAAAGCTGGTATTGCATATTGCACCCAACTGCTTAGGCTTCCTACATCTCTGGTTTCACTTACGGAAGTATGCAATCCAGAAGCATTAATTCCCTTTAGTTAATTCTTTAGCTTTATAAAACACATTTTTTTTAAATAATCTTGAATGAAAAAAAAGTAAATAGAGAAACTGAACAAAGAAAACATAAGAAAACATAAGAAAACAAATGACTGCATTTTAATGCAGTAACCAGTAACTAATTCAACCTTTCTTTTTTAATATCTAAAATAAAAAAAATCAAGTTTCCTTTCTCCAAGTTTAAACTTCTATTAAAAATAATTATTTAAAAGTATGCATCTTGGCAGGAGCCAGGCCAGAGGATGGGGAAACACAGTCTCCAGGATTCCACAGCCAAGTGCAAGGAGAAACTGAGGCTGCAGTTTCCTGTTATCCTTTATGCCCAGCTCATGTCCATTTTGGGAGCATGTCAGACCCCTGCCTGCTCAGCCTCCAGTCCTCTTCCAAAAGTGGACTCTGTCTCAAAACCTTGGTCTCATCCTTTCTACATGTATTTCAGCTATTTGACCCCTAACACTTGCTGTTCATTTTTCCTTCTTATTCCTCCGTATCTTTATCTTTTCATACTGTAAACACACCTGGAGTTTTCCAAACCTTTTCAATCTGCTCAGCCTCTTTTCCTCCCAGAGCCACCCACCTCGCCTGGCACTGCTGTCACAGCCAGAGAGCCAATTCCCTCCAAAGCAGCAGGTCTGCCCGGCAGATACAGGGAGCAGCTAGAGGAGAGAGCACAACAGACCCTTCAGCAGCAGCCTGGAGTACTGTATTTACGATGAAACACCACTCAAAAATATTGCTAGTCACTTTGGTCTGACTTGAACCACATTCTTAGCACATCTTTGGTGGAAGCAAATCACTAGAAGACAAAGAAAAATAGCCCACTTGATAAGGGCTTCCAGTTTTTATTTTCCCCACATCGCACTACATAAAATATTCTGATTGCTTAGTCAGGTGTGGATAAGAATCACCCTGATTCCCAAAGGCAAAGACTTTTTATAATGTTTATTAATGTCTTGTTGGTTTGAGTTAAAATTCTGGCTTCAAGACACCACTGAATCCCACGTTTTCCTGCGTGGATGTTCACCAATTTTCATCAACAATTCCGGAGGTCTTCCAAATCCATCCTTCAGCAATAATATTCTACCTACTTTCTTATCTATTCTGGACATTTAGATGGAAAATTATTTGAGTGGGAGTTAGCTTGCTCTTCTCAAAGAAGATGACAAAGACTTGTTACTAAAAAGCATCTGTGCCTGTTCCATTACTAAAGGTCATTTTCTTCCAGACGGCTTTTGTAGAGAACATGTTACATCCTCTCAGTTTTGATGCTCTGCAACCAGCAAATGTGTGCATGTCCTCAGGAACCCACATATCCCATGAGGAATCCAAAAAGTGGAGGGCAGTATCCATCACATGTAACCCAAAACTCAAGCCTCAGATAATTCTGTTGCGGCTGATTATAGCTAAAGACAGGTTAAAACAAATGCAAGTAAATTACTGTGTAATACTACTACCGTCAGCATCTCCCATAGCTGGCTGGTATCCCTGCACTGCTGCCTATTCTTTTATCCACTATTTTAATCCAAGTTATTAAAAATATTATCTCTGTAGATTTATAAACAGGACAGAAAAGCGACTTAAAAACTCACCCACTCTGTCTTTCTATTTCCCGCCTCCCCCCGCCAAGAGCATCCATCTAGTCCAAATGCACAGAAGAAATTCTAGCCCATTAACATCCATCAGCTAACAGACGGGTAATGAATTCATCAATACTGCTAAAACACGTGGGCACGGTATCCTGCTGAATCATTTAGTAACTACATTTTGAGCAAGAAGAACTCAAACAACCTGCTTTACGCGGGCAGCAACCATTTTCCTGAAGGAGGCAAAATGAATATATTAACATCACCCTCAATTTTGCTGTCCCTCTTGTCGAGGATGGTAGTGCCTCTGCATACCAGTATTTCCATACCAGTCAAATCCTGGTCTGCCATTACTTTTCCCCGAACATCATCTTGGTTAGCAGGGTCATCGCCACTGCACTTCCAAGCGGCTTCATTGCTCTTTTCCCTGCAAAGGGCATTTTCCTGCTCGTTAATGTCCAAGTCAGACAATCAGTCTTAACACGGAGGTTTCATTTGGTGGACAAAAAAACCTTGTTCCTTCAACGCCAGGCTACTGCAAATCGTGACAGTGCCACAGATTTGTCTTTGTTATCTATTTACAAAGCTACGGAGGGACCATCTTCTTCCTCCAGCAAGAAGCCTTTTCTTCCCAATAGTGATAAGTTCTAAACTAAGAACAACTAAAAGTTATGACTATAAAGGAGCCACAGAGAAATAGTAATCTTCAGAGAAAACACATTATGGACAAATATGAATGCATAATTACCAAAATAAAAATCACCTGTGGCTGTGACTATAGGCACAGAAGAATATCACACGGTAAACTCTGAGGAAAGGGGTCATATTATTATTATTATTGTTGAGTAAAACAGTATTAAGCTCCTTCCACTGTTAAGTGAACAGGAAAGGTGTTTATTCTTTACTTTTATGTTAGGATAAGCTTCCAAGTACTTTTAAAAAGAAATTTTATAAAGAAACAAATCTCCCAAGTGCGAAACAGAAATGGCTCTACTTCTTTTGCTCTGTCCAGTACTGCCAACCCTGGCCTCTGCTCCTCAGCAGTTTTCAAAGCCACAGTAAATACATTTCACTTCTGTTCACACATTTGCTGTAAGCCCAAGAATAAGGTGGTTCTGTCAAGGTGCCCTTTACAAACCTAGCATATTAATTCAACTTTCAATAACTTAGCTTCCTTAATATAGATAGAGTCTTAGAATACATACAGTTACACATGTGTCTACATATCCTTAACTCCCACGGCTTAATTCAATTAATACTATTAAATCTTTAATGCTTAGCTTCAAAGTTTTTTTTTTTTTTTTTAATTTTTAATAGCTCTTATAGGTGAACACAAATGCTTTAAGTCTTTCTACTGCATTTTAAATAAACCTCTCTTTTCTTTCCACTTTGAAGGTTGCCTTTTTGACATCCCTACATTCTCTGAAGCTCCTAAAATGGTGTTTTCTGTGAAATGATGACATTAGAAATGCAAAAAGCTGCAATCAGAGATTTCTTCCTCTCACATGCCCTCTGGGCTGGGAGTCAGCAACAGAACTGCTTTAATCAAAACAATGTGGCAACCTGTAAGGAGAGAGCGGGTAATAAGTGAAGGAGGGGACTTTGATTTGCATCCGTTTAGCATGTAAAAAACAGGCCCTGCTTAATTCCCCTTTACTCTGGTTTCCCATGAAAGGGGAAGATGCAGGAGCCACCACCAGTGGGTTTCCCTCCTTCCCTATCAGGTCTCTGCGAGCGCCCGTGCGCTTGGATTGCAGCATCTTGCTGCAGCCGCGCTCGCCTTCAGGATCTGCATCCGCCTCCAACTGCTCCCAGCTCCGAAGTTGTAGGAGGAGAAAACAACAAAGTAAGTTCTGAGAGGCTTTAAGGCGTTTTTTTAATATATGTTGGGGGGGGGGCAGAATGTAAAGCAAACAAACAAAACAAACACCAGCAGACTTCCCTCGCTTTAAGATTATTTTTTGTTTAAAAAAGAAAAACTTTATTAAAAACAAAAAACACAGCATTTCCGGGGAAAGCGAAAGGCCCTAGAGTATTATATATGCTATCCAAGCAGACAAAAAATAAATAAATAAATAAATAAAAGTCTGGCTCTGGCCCAAAGGATCCACACAGTTTTGCCTGTAAGCACATAACAAAAACATCTCTAAATTGAGGATGCTCAAGCTTCCCCCTCCCTCCATTTACATGCTAAAAAAATAACATGCCACATCTGGCATAAGCTATAAGCAAGCACATGATCAACCCTAAATCCATAGATTTTTCACATGTTTGAAGTGAAGTACTTGCTTACATACCTCTCTTGATCTAGGCCAGAAACTGCAGAAAAAAAATGCATATTAAAAAAGCATAATGAAGACAATCTACAGAACTCTCCTGTTCTGCAAAATGTCACCAGTTTGCAATCTAAGTACAGATTGCCCTCATGCAGAATTTTTCTCAATATCACATAGCTTAATTTACATTCTACCTTGTAAAGCATAAGTAAACACTCTCTTGAAGGCACCATATATTCATATTTTAGTGAAATTCAAAATATGCAAATGCTATTAGTTAGAGGCCAGACACAAAAATGTCAATTGCACCATTCAGGGTGCTTAGACTTGCCAGCTAGGCAAAGGCAGAACATTCACTAGGTATTCAAACATGTAAAGAACAGTCTTTCCGTTCTCTCCCAGTGTTTCACAGCAGGGCGAGTGTTTTGGAAATTGAAAATGCAACAGTGTAGCAGTTTTACAGCCTAAAAACAATCAAAAAAGCCCTCTTCCTACCCTTTGAAGATACACCTCAGTGCTTCTCTGCAGTAAAGCAGTATAAAGTGATTTTGCTCCGTCACAAAAAGGTTTATTACTTCAGTCCTTCTAAAATAGCAATTTTGAAAAGCAAGTAAAATCATTCATAAACATTCCTGCAATATATTTCCCTACTGAATCTTTACAAGAAAAGCAGTAAATGCACAAATAGTTAGCACAGAGGAGTCACCCAGTTATCAATCATTTCTAATCTCCAAAAAGCAGTTGCTTTGCCCCAACATATAAAAACCATGGGCTGCACCACTAGAGCCCAGCACAATGACAGTCTCTGTTCTCCTGAGCAGCAAGTAAGAATTTTTGCATTAAGAAAACTACAGAGATTCTCAAAAAATTAAAGTATTAAACATTGACTTCTGATTGGTATTTGCATCTTTCTAATAAGAGTAGTGCTCTGTCACCTATACTGTTTACCTAAAAACGTTCAACAGAGGCGTTATCTTTACTTTCTGAGATACGCTCTTCTACATAGACAAAATTAAGACAAAAGTTGAGACGAAGTTACCTGGTTACTTAGTGATAGACAAAAGGTTAACTTTGCTAAAAAGCAATTGAAAAGTTACTCTAAGAAGCACAGCATTATAGCATTGCAAGCAGCAATTCTAAGCCAGTCCAAAGGAAAACATGTCATTAGGTAACCAAACAGATGCAAGTCTTACTCTTCCAAATGATTACTACAAGATTTTTTTTTCCCAAATGATGAAATAGCTGAGCAGAAGTGTTATAAAGATTCACCAGCTCCTTCCTGAATCCGAATTTTGCTACGCATGCAAGACCCAGGTATTTCTCTAAACAGACATTCCCACTCACATTCTTGCAATATCAAATATCCGTTTAAGTGTTTCACTGATTAAATAACTGAATAAATAAAAACATTAAAGGTCTGTTTTTCAAAATAATTATTCCAGCGCTTTCCTTTACATATGCCACATGACACAGGACATTCTACTTGGCCCTCTATCAGAGGACAGACAGGCATATTAAAAGACAGCTATTCAGAACTGAAGGATGAGGCTTAATTAACAACGTTAATTTTTTGTCGATTTTGTAGGGTTGGAGAATGGGTTGGCTTGAACATCTCTGCCTTATTCCTGCTGCCACAAGCCTCATGCCCGGCCAAGCAGAGCTCAGAGTTAGCAGGAAGGCAGCTGCAGCAGCAACTGGGTCAACAGAATCAACTGAAAACCCCTCCCTGCTTCACATGCGGCGAATCTAAAAACAAAGTCAGGAGATCAGAAGAACCCAAATACCACTTGGTGCCAGTTAACCCAGTTTGCAACACACAACTGGTCACCTGAGTGCAGTTTCCATCCACAGAAAAATAAGGTATTTTTCATGCCTATGTCTCAGAGGAAGAAAGTGTCCTCTGAAACACTTTTTTTTATTTTTTTGGCCTTTACTTATGAAATACTGGAAATATAAAAATCAACTATTTTAGTGTTTTTGTCCACTAGGTTCTACAAACAAATTTGTTGACTGCACAACCCTTACACCAGTGAGCAATTACTCATACAATTAGTCCCACTGAAGTCAGTGGAACAGCTTGAGAAAGTAATTGCTTGCCAACCTAAAGGTTGCACAACCAGGAGGAAAGAAGGGAAAAAAGGAAAAAAGTAACACTACAAAAACACAGAGGGGGATAAATTGCATCTGACAAAAACTACAATCAAGAAATAGCTGGTGACAGATTGTTATTTAAGTGCAAGGAAGTGATTTAAACAGTCAGGAGCAACTGTAATAAGATTATACGATTCGCTATTAAGATTCTTAAAATGTCTTTGTTCTAGCAAAGCTACAAAAAGACTATTGCCCTTGTAAAGGTTCAGAAAACTACAAAATTGATGTTAAGTCTAGAAATTAGTATGATTTCAAACTGAGATAAAAAAAACGCCTCCCTGACATTATTAGCACCTCTGCGCTGACATTTCAAACTAACACAGATACCACAGACACTGCAGGATTTGTAAGTGGCTAAACCCACCCAAGCAGAACAGTCCCAACAAACAAAAATAGAAAGCTGCTCTGCTTGGATTTCTGCTTTTTAAATAATGATAACTACTAGTTTGATTTCAGAAGCCATTACATTATGTAAGTGACATCTGGAGAACTGCAGAAAGTCTCTATAAGGTTATACTGTAGTGAGATTAACTCCAAGGTTTGGCTGGGGAATTTCTTTAGAGTGAGGAACAGATGTGCTATTTTATTTGACTCCTCTGCCTGTCTTTAAGTAGCCCCTCCTAGAAGGACAGACCCAGAAGACAGGCCCCAAGTTTAACTCTTGCTATAATGAACACGGTACAAAGCAAATCAGTCATCCCATTTCTGCCTTAAAGAATGAGCATAGCAAAATATTTCCAGGTGAGCTGCCTGGCATGTTTTTAGTCTAGTAAAGTGCTCTGAATTTAATGAGACTTTAAAGATGTACTTTTTTTGTGTGTGTGCTGCTTTATAAGCTTTAAAAAGTAAATGATTCACAGATTAAAAATTTATTACAAGGAATATATATTTTTTCTACTGAAAGAGAACATCCACTGAAACATTGGGTCTGGACACTGAAGGAGATCAAATCCAAAGAAAAACATGTATATGACCCTGTTGAAGATAGAGAACAGGACTGCAATTCAAATAAGCACTAAAATAGATACACACATGTCTAAAGTGCAAGGTAATTAGGAGGGCAAGATAGCAGGAGGAAGCAGAGAGCAGTCTGAAACAAAAAGACAGGTTTTGTACCATCTCCACAGCACCAGACTGCATTCAAATGTTCTCCCTCCTGGCTCACCACCACAAACTATTCTACTTCTCATGCCTTGCAAATTTAGTATTATACAGTTACATGATGGAGGAATCAGTATCCGTAGACAACGTCAGTAAAACGGTACTTGGAGGTAGGAGAGGAGGAGACAACAATGTAAGAGAACTGCATAATATCAGAAGTCTCATACAGGAATTCAGACCAATTATTTCAGGCAGTTCAAGGAACCCTGGCAGGAGAAATATTACTCAAAAATAAATTGCTTGCATCAGGACAACAAAACACACCGAGTTCCAGCTTCCTCTGACTCTACCTCCACCATACAGCTAAGACCAGGAGAGCCAGCAGCTCTTCTGTCAGCAGCGACGTGGTCCGGCCTGGGCTGGCACTGGTTGTACCTGGTCACAGCAGGAGCAGCTGCGGCCGGTGGCGACCTGCGCCCGTCCTGGCTCTCTACCCAGGCTCAGGTTATCCCACCTGGAAGGGGAGGTAGTTTTTTCAGGTCGAAGTGCAAGCCAAGACACGGACAGTGCGAACGATCCGAGTTTGACCTGGAGCAGGAGTTCAAGTCACCAGTTAGAGGCATTTACGTTAACAGCCTCAGGTGAGGCGAGAACAGAGACGCTATTAACAATTAAAGCACTTGGGAATCAGTTCTGAGATCAATTTTAGTGACAATATCAAGAAAAACTGCATTAAGAATTACCTAATATATACAGAAGAAAAATACTCCAGTGAACATATTATTCAAGCAAGAATTTTCAAAGTAATATTTCAGCTAAAAATGCATGATAGTGAAGTATAAGCCAAATTCTGCTAAACATTCCCAGTTGCTAGTAACATGCAAACTGAAAACACAGAGTAGTTCTTAATTTTTTAGTTAGTATAACCACTCACACTAACTTAAATATTATTTACATGCATTTAACTTCATGTTGCAACTTGGACCATATATGCTACAGTTTGAAGAAACTTAATCTCTGCAATTTAAGCTACTCTCTCTTTAAAAACTGCCTACACTTTAGTTAGTTACAAATAAATTAATCAAATTTCAAAATCTGAGTCAAAACTGTATTTGCAAAACAATAAATAAGCAATACCAATTTTGGGGCAACTTTCTACCTCCTGCATCACTAGCCGAGCTTGAGATGCTAAACTTCTAAAACCACCTAGTTCTTGATTCACACCGCAGCTTATGGTCTCCAATCTACTGCAGCACCCAGGCATTTTACATGGAAACCAATTACATCCCAGCCACCAAAGTTGATTATTTCTGGGAGTTTTTTATGGTGTATTATGCAGCATATCGTGGTATGCAACCAAACTGAAGTATAGCAATGCTAGTGGGCCTACAATTAGGCTTAGCAGGTTTTCTTCTAGAGGACAGCACACATGTTGTTCTCCTCCACAGTGTCTCATGCTTCCTTAATGAGCAGCCAGGCTCCCGAAATACACAGAAAAATGCAGCTCTTTGAAGCACTTAAGACAGCAGGATACTAGTACATTTCAATACTTTCCCTGCACAGATCAGAGCGAGGCAAAGTGGAAAAAGAACATTACAGACATTCATACAAACCAGACATCTTTCATTTTCTATTAGCAAGATCCCCAGAGACGATTTAGCACTCTGCAAATATGGCCCTGGAAGACTGGAAAGTTGTTTCCTGAGTACCAATCATTCAATAAAGGATTTTACAGTAACTTGTACTCTGGACCAGGTAACAGTGATAGCCACCACTAAAAGCCTTCATATTTGTTTCCCCATCCTCAGTATGGGATCCAATAGAACCATGGATATCATAAAGTATTCTGTAATAAACTGTTCTTAAAACTGATCAAAATGGAATGATTTCTCCAAGAAAAAAAAAAAAAAAAAAAAAAAAACAAGAAAAGGCCTACCAGCATTTTTAGGAAGTAATAAATTTGGCCTTTGGCAACTCACAGCAGCAACAGAGGCTTCTTAAAGCTCTCAGTTTTAAGGCAATCCAAGGGCTGACAGCTGGCATGAAGTTAGCATGATTAACCAGTTATGGAAATAGCACCGTGGTCAGTACACGCAGAGCTCATTTACGCTCACTCCATTACGCAGCGCTGCTGCACTGGACATCAGATGTTTGTCAGCTCTTCATTAGGAGTGACTGCAAGAGTAATGGATGCGAAAAACACCCTGAGCACTGCCACCACCCAAACTGCTCAACTGCCACGTCCCAAAGATCCAGTCTCCTCTTAGGACACGACCACCAGTTCCACAAGAGCTTCCAGCTTGGAATTTTCTTTCTCAGACATTATCCAATGCTCTTTGGTTTCTATACAGACTGGATTTTTTTCTCTTCTTCTATATATTTTTTTTCCTTTTTCGAAGAGTAAAGGTCCATCTTTAAAGCACTTGATATTGCACATCTTACAAGACAGGCACTCATTTCCATTTGTCATTACGTCCAAGTCATTAAGAGAAAATAATCAATCTTGTCCCAGATACAACTGCGTAGCAGAAACATACTCGCGTTGGGAGGATGCCGCGTAGTTACTTTATGACACGGAGCAATCACAGCGAGCACTAGGAAGCCAAACTTCCTGGAGCACAACCTGTAGCCACAGCAGCCTTATCGCACGTCATCTTCAGGAATGCACAGTCAGGGTTAATTTGTAAAGGACAATTTTTGATAACATTCCATATATTAAATATTTAACTATATTATCTTGGAAAAATATATCTGCCTAGTTTATCATTACCTCAAGTTTATGGAGCAAAATTTATCAAAGTTTTGATTTTTTTTTCCCCACAATAAAACCCCATTTATGAGTTTGCTTGAAAATAACATATCTGAGGCAGATATGTTATTTGCCAAGGCAAACATATTTAGAAGAACTTCCTAAGTGTGTTTTATTTTGTTTAGGATATCAATACAAGATTCTTTTTTAATCACCTCTCATATTTTACATCATAACAGCCCAATTTTCTGTGACCTTGCCTTGCACACAACAAACCAGCACAGAATTATGCAAGAGTTCCACATTACCATAAAATATATCTTTCAGGAATGAGAATAATAAAACTGAACCTTGTGGTTTGAATTGCCATTTGAACCCTCCAAGTCGGTCTCTGCAGTCCATAATGCCCACAACATACTTTGGTTGGAGCGAGTACATTAAGTTTCCCGATGAAAAAATGTGCAATTTGGGAAGTTTTCTTAGAATATTAAGGGAAAGAAACACATCCAGATCATGTAAATTTTAACTATAAGAAAGCTTGCCAGCTGTGACCACGCCACACACAAAAAAGGAAGGAAAAGGGGAAAAAAATGCATTACACGCCCTTGATACAACCGAGTAAAAACTGAGATCAAATCAAACATTTTTTATAATATGCCTTATGACTTTAAAATAGGAAACTTTCATTGTTGCTACCCTGTGATGATTCCTGTTTCCATATACTTTGTAGGGAAAGAAACGATTAACAGACACAAAAAAAATATAGACCACCCCAAACCAATCAGTAGCATCAGATGTACTGTAGGCAAAGCTTAAAAAGGGGGAAAAATGACGATAAAATCATGTTGAAAAGAAGAATGCTATTCCATACCTTCCGAGTGGATCGTATTGATTAAAAAAGAATAAAATAACAAATAAATAAATAAAAAGGAAGGAGGGGAAAGGGCCAGGGCGAGGTTGGGGCCCGGGCCGCGCTCCCGGGCTGCAAACCCGCCCCTTTTGGGCCCATTTTGCCAAGTTGCCCGAATCCCCCGGCCCAGGGCAGGGCCGGCTCCATCCCCCCGGGCCAGGTGGCTCCGGGAGGAGCCGCGGAGAGGGCCAGGTAGGCCGAAACTTTATTAAAACCCCCGTAAAGGAAGGGGGGAAAAAAAAAATCCCTCGTGGCGTTTTATTATTATTATTTTAATTATTATTTTTTTTAATCGCTGCCCACCCCGGGAAGCGCCGGCGCTGCCGCGGCGGGGAGGGAACTGTTGCTCGCGGCCCAACGGAGACAACAAAGGCCACCCCGGGGGTGCCCCGCCGCCACCGCGACGCCCCCCCCGGGCCGCAACGGCCGCGGAGCCCCCGCCAACGCCTGCCCCAACGGTCGTAACGGTCGTAACGGCCGCAACGGCCGCGCGCTGCCCCCTCCCCCGCCTCCGCTTCCCGCGCCC
>JAWLRI010000191.1:4629325-4641246 GCA_034781795.1 Crypturellus tataupa | reverse complement strand
GGCGCCGCCCCCGGCCCGGATCGGCCCGGCCCGGATCGGATCGGATCGACCCGGTTCGGCTCGACCCGGTTCGGCTCGGCCGGGCCCGGCCCGCTCCCCGCAGCGCCGCCGCTTCGCGCTAGTTCCCATTTGCGAGGGCAGCCGCTTCCCCTCCGCATCCCCAGGGTGTCGGGCTGCTCCCATCTTCACCAAAATCCTCCCTTTTCCCTCAAAAAGGACCAAGCCGCCGCGGTCCACAGCAGGGCAGACCCCCCGCCTTGAGAGGTGACCAAGGCGGCGGGCGGCCGTTGGGGTGATGGTCACCGCCATCCCCACAGGGACGTGTTGGCTGGTGACAAACAGCAGGTCCTGCCCCACGAGGAGGGAACGAGCCCAAAATGCCCCCACGGCCACCCGGATGGTGACACCTGGCATCCCGGAGCCACACGGGTGAGCAGCCCGTGTTTCCATGACTCGTGTCACGGAAAACAGCCCCTTGGAAGCCCTTTTGTTGGCTGCTTTCTCCCCGCAAGGCCATCCCTCTCCCGACGCTCAATTAGTCAATACGAAATAATGGCATTTTCGCATCTGGGGACCCTCCAGGATCGCAGCAGGGAGCTGGTGTTAATGGAGCTGCAGTGGGAGGTCTTTATGGTCACTGCGCTCCATGCAGAGCCGCTCCAGCCTCATCCGAGGCGGGAACGTGGCCGAGGGAGCCGGATCTGGCTGCTCTGGAGCATGTGCTCTTCCCCCTTTGGAATAATCTGAGTCCAAGACGACAAGTTGAAGGAGGTTAGTGGTGCCGTTGTCCTTCCTTGCATATTTCCCATAAAAAAAAGAGACAATTCAAGGAAACGGGAGACAGGAGACAGTTGGGGTTGATGCAGGTCAGGAGAAGCTCCATGCGGTGCAAATGGCCATTTAAACACCCTGTTTCCAGGGACTACTGAAACATAAAAAGAGGAGAGAAACTTGGAGCAATACCTGGTTTATCAAGTGTTGCTTCTCAATGGGAGGAAGGTCAGGCCCAGCACCGCACACTTAACGCCCAGACCGTCTTCCTTTGGAGTCAATAACAAAATTCCTCTCAAATGCAACATGAGATGTATCAGATTTAAGGTTTAAACACACATGAGCATGGGCTGCAGCGAAACACAGAGCAAAGTGCATTAAAAGCTGCTTGTTTAGAGATGCTCCGAGTTCAAATGCTTTGAATACCATCTGGTAGCAGGGAATTCGAGTCTTCCACAGCTAGCTGTGATACTGGGTTAGTGGTTAACCTTGAGCTACAAGGGCTGAGTTTAATTCTCGGTGAAAAAATAAAGTATCTAGAAGCATCTGACGCTATCAGCAGGAGCTGAAGGAATACTCCCTCTAAGAAAAAAAAAAAAGCAATGGACAAGTGAAGGCTGAGTACCCACATTTATGGAAACCTAATTTTTCTGTGCATGTTCATTAATACTAATGATTAGGTGCTCTAATCATTAGCTCTAAAGAGCTCTTTAGCTCTAAACAGCTCTAAGCTCTAAAGAACAAGACGACTGTTCTGGTTTAAAACAAAATGTGAGGAAAAGACTATTCCTGCTGCCTCTCTTCCACCTCCCACCGCAGCAGCTGCCTCCCAGCTCTGCCCAGACAGCTCCGAGACGCAGTGGGAACTTCGTCTCCCTTTCCAGCTCATCCCAGGTGATCCCTGTCTGCAGTGCACGCACACAAATAAACTAACCCAGCAAAGCGCTCCAGCTGCTGGGAAGCCCTATTTCCTATTAACTCCATCAAGCCACTCGGTACAAGTGAGGAAAATGTGGTTCTACCCCAGTAAAACTGCGTTTCTTTATTATTGCAGCTGTGTTAACACCTGAAGTTGCCTTGTTGCTGCTGCACCGCTCCGGTACCCGATGGATACAGCGGTGGGGATTCTCCAGGCTGCAATGGGACGGTCACTGGGGATGCGCGTGGGGCAAGCAGATGCTCTGAGCATGGACCTGTGGCTCTTGTGGGATATTTGCAACCACAGTCACTGGTTTTAGCCCAGAAACCAGCATCAAAACCTTTCCGTGCTGTTGCGAGGAGGCTGCTCCTCGCCTTGGGTCTCGACCCGTGGTGCTCTTGGGTCCCGCAGCGCTCGCAGCGTTTGGGCTGCCCTACCAGAGCTCAAGGACATTATTTGCAAAACCAGTTCGGCACTGATAACCGCAGCGTCTCCCAAGTAACTGTCACCGCAGCAGAGCCAGAGGAAGCAGATGGAGGCAGAGCGGGAACGCAGGGGCCTCGGCATCGCCGGAGCAAGAGGATACGGAGAGGAGCGACCATGCAAGCAGCTCTGCCACGGCCACCCAACTAATGTAGCGAAACGGGCCTGTTCCACGGCCGTACCGCAGATATCGCCCACGCGGCAACCTGCACCACGTGGGGCTGAGCACACCACTAATTAGCTAACGAGTTTGTGCCAAGCGTCTGGCCGCGGAGCGGCTGACAACAGGACCGGCGCTCCAGAAGCACCAAACAATGACGAGCCCGGCCGGCGCTTCTGCCTGACCCCAGCCCCGCATTAGCAAATGGGTCACAAGCAGCAGTGCTTTATAGTGATCTAATCCTCTGGCCATATGTCAGCTGGCCAAAAAAAAAAAGAAAAATACTGAAAAAGCTGCATGGAGGTGGTCAAAAATCTCTGCGAAAATTCTGAGGCAAACTTGATAAATATATCCCTGCAGTTTGAAATTTGATTTCCTCACTCTATTGTTCCTCATTTCCTGAGAGCAGCCTTGGTGGATCACATTTTCTGCTTCTGTCTCCAGTCCTTGTAACCAAACAAGACTGAATCTCATTATACTGATGCATGGCTCTAGCTGTATGCAATTCAATCCCTAAATCACAGTCATTTTTGCTCCATTACCAATTTCCCTTCCCTTTCCTAACCCATAGGTCTTCAAAGGAATCAGTGTAAAAATAGAGACTTAACATCATCCCATGAAGGTGTTTTTAATGTTCAGCACTTAAGCCTGGATTAAGCAGCTAAGTGAGAACCTGCCTCATTTATCATAAAACTGAGCACCCTGCTCGCACACCAGCTCCAGTGGGAGCTGCCGTTCCTCAGTCTGTCTAGAAATCTGTATGCTTCCACACGGGATAAATAGGGAGTTAAGCCCTAAACTGCCTAATTTTGGAAATAGGCTAATTAAATGAGAGGTGAGACAATAATGAGAACATGGACAAATGCAATCATTACCACCCTGAGAGCCAAAGCAACAGGAAATTTCTTGACAAATTTCTTGACAAGCCCAGGCCGCCTTCTGAATTTTCCAAGCCGTCTACATGTTGCTGAGAGGGATAGGGAATAAATTCAGATTTACATGGGGTGATGCTCACCCCAGCCGGCTCCCTCCTGGGCTCGTGAATATTTCATTGAAACTCAAGGTCTAAGTCGTCGTCTGCTGTGATTAGACCTGTGGGCCCACGGGGTCTGACTCCAGACCACGCACACATGGCTTGTCCCTAGAGAAAACCAAATTAAAAGTTTAGCTTGGGTCACATTTCGTTTGGCTTATCAGACAATTTCTTCGTCATGTATCTTTATATACGGGCAGTTATAGAAGCAAAGTCATAATTAAGATGAATGGGGGATAGTATACCCAGTGCTTGCGCTTCATTTCAGCTAAAATCAGCCCAAATGTAATCATAACCACGCACGTTCACATCCAGCACAAGGATTTTAGTTTCGTTTGTGGTGCAGACAAACTTACAGAACCATTTCCTTTGCAAATATTCCTTTTGACAAGTTCAAAATTAGTTTTCCTCTCATATAGGCTTTCAAAACAGACCCTTTCTGAGCACGTTAGCAGATTCATGGAAGGAGGGGAGGCAGCGCGACGCCAGCACATTCTGCCTTTTTCTTGAAACGAATCCGCACCGACGGCGTAAGAGGCGGTGACGTTTGAAATGTGCTTAGTTTGAGTAATTACCAACCCTTGGGTTTCTTTAGAAGTTAGAGACGGTCTCATCTGCGGGCACCTTCCCTCATTCCTTTCTCCTTACTGCTCCATAGCAGCAGTTTCTCCCCATACCGCACCGGGCAGCCAGGGCTCCTGCGGTGCTTACGTTAACTCCCACTGAAGCCTAAGGTGAAATTCCACAACAGTTTAATTGACCCAAGTCTGGGTGTTGTGGTTTCTGCCCTTCCTCCACCACCTCCAGCCACCCATTCCCATTCCCTCCCTCCCATCCTCACTGCTTTATCCAATCTGTGGTGAAAACTTATCACTTTTGGATGGGGAGGATACCTTTTCAGCCAGTTTAGCTCCTCGAACCAGCTCATCGGAGGGTTAGTGAGCACCTGTGTCAGCAGAAAGGAGTGGACAAGGCCACTGCGAGACACCCCTCCACACCAGGGAGGTGTTTGTCTTTTTTAATAAGATAAAAATTAGTGTATTTGACCCAAAGTGGCTGTTTTGCTGCCTGGACCCTATGGTTATGAGGGGCAGACTCAGGCGCAGAGTAGCTGGAGTGAAGATGGTCTCGTGTTGAGTAACACCCAGTTCTGCAGAGCAGGTCACCAACTCAGAGCCTTTAACTTCATGCTGGAGGACAAGGATTCCCTTGCGGTCAGCACAGTTTGCGCTATCCCTTCTTGACTTCCTTTCTGCTAGACTGCAAAAATTTCCTGCCAGGAAGGAACTGATGGACAACGTCACCCTTCCGGAGCTCCTCTTTATCATTCCTTCAGCTTCCCAAAGAATGTCACCCAAGGAGCCAGGCCCTCCCTTTTGCCCTGGGCCCATCCTCAGTCCACTCCAGGCTTCGTAATAACAGGCAAACGCCAGGATGACTTGTGCTGTTGTGCAAGGAGCTCACGTGGATTATCCTGTCTCCTCCCAGGTGAGTCTCACCCTGAGAAAAATCACCCCATAAGGCTGGGGATGAGGAAAACAGTTGAGCAAAACCCACTGTCCCCCAGAAATCCATCTCCGCTGGGGCCTGGGTTAGTGATTTAGGGGAAACACAACCGAAATCAGCATTATTATTGGAGGGTACTCGTAAAGAAGAAGATTTGGCTGGTCCGCAGGAGCTTCCTTGGTGTGTGCTCCTCTCCCAGAGCAGCTCATGCTCTAGAGATCCCACATCTACCTATAACCCTGGTTGCTGAGCTGTCCATCTACATGTAAACCTATGGCCGCTCTTGGTCAGAAGTGTCTGTGCTGTCACTGTCACAGTAGCAGGGACAGGACCCCTGAAGCAAACCACACTGGGAACTCCAGCATTTTGGCTTAAAACCAACAGTTTAAAACCAAGCCTCGGCGTGGAACTAAGCTGAGCATCACAGCACTGAAAAGCTGGTAGTTTTTCCTGATGAAAACAGGAGTGTAGCTGCTTGGTGCAGCAACCAGCACAGGCCATTGCTTGGGCCAGGAGTTAAGTTTCTGATTTCCACTTCTGCAACCGACTTCCTCCGTTCCCAGGCTCGCAAATCCAGTTGCAACTTTCATATCTCTATTTGCGGTCACAACTCCTCGTTTGTTGCTGCTAAGCTACCGTGAAAAAAATCTCATCCTTGGCAGGGCCTCCCAGGTGTTTTCACAGTGCAAAAGCTAAATAACCGTGCAGAGCTGTAAATACATGGCCCCTAGGTAATCAACAAGGAGATGAAAATAGTCACCAGCTGGGCTGGAGGAGGCTCAAGACGGGGCACCAGGACTTCTCAAAGCAAATACTGCATGGGACCGCGGGCAAGAAGCTCCTTGAAACCCTACGGCTCCCTCGGTGGGGATCAGCCTAGGAGAAAAATCCCCTTCTTCTAGGAGAGCCAGTTTCAGCAGCCACTTGAGCACCGTGGCTGGTCAAGCAGGTTATAATTGGCCATAATTAAAACTCCCACGAGCTTCCACATTCTTAGGAACTGAACAAAGTAGAGGGCGGCAGGATTTGCTCCCTGACCTTGTGAACATTAGAGGAAGTCAAAGGAGCTTGTTCTCTTCTGATCTTTCAAATCAAACATTCGTGATCAGAGGACGTGAAAGGTAAAACACCAGCCCTGCTGGGAACTGGCTGTGCTCAGCCCGGCTTTTTCTGGGGCACAAACCACAATAGCCGCAACCTTACTCAGAAATAATTGCAAAGCGACTTGCTAAAGACAGCGAGTTTCCTCCGTGCCGCAGGAAGCCTCTTGCTGCTCGCACGTCACTGAGCACGCTGGGGCCGGGGGTGCAAACCACGACACATCCGTGATGGATCTTGGTGTCGAAAACGGCCTTCGCTGCGATGCAGAAGCTGAACGACTTGACCAGTAAGAGCAAAAGCCAAATAAACCTGAACCTCTTGTAAAAAAATCTCACATTCCTCTGCCAAAGCACCCTCCGAACCTCCAAAGACCTGACAGAGGATTCCAGGCAAGCGCCGTGCGCCCGTTGCTGTGCGTTATTCCCTGTGCAGTGCTTCCCAAGAGGCGTTCCGTACGGAGCGGCTCTGCCTCGGCTTTTGCAGCTGGGAATTGTGAGAAAGAAACAGGCAGCTCCGGATCCAGCCTCGGGCAGGGCCTCCCGGTTCACAGCAAGGCCAGTGCCGGGAGGGAGCTGGGAAACCAGAGCTCCCGGCATCCGCAGGTGCTCCAAAAGGCATCTTCAGATGCGCCTCTAATTTGGGAGTGTCCAAGCTGCAGATTAGGGGGGATTTAGGAGAATAGGACAGGAAAATCCCCATCTGTCCCCATATCCAATCCATTTCCTCGAGCGGCCGCATGCCGCATCCCAGCGGGACTGCCGACTCCCCTCGCTGGTACCTCATGCACCCTGGAGACTAATGAAGGCTCCCGAGCAGGTGACATCCTGCCTAAGGCTGCAAGGCCCAGGGACACTCGGTGCCCATCCTGCATAGGGACATTTCAACACACTCTGCATGATTTATGAGTCAGAAAGTGCCTCTCAGATATTTTGTGTTAATACACAGATACAGAACAGAATATTTTACTATATATTTTACTATATTTACTATATTAACTATATTTATAATATTTTACTATATTTACAGGTATGGCAAGTGCCTATATGCCCGCATAGATCAGCTCCCAGCGACTCAGGAGCTCCTTCACTGGAAGACACCCCATAGTTTCCAACGCTGCAGGAGCATTTTTGAAATTAAATCGAAACTTTTCATTTTAAATGAAGAAGTGCCCTGCATTAACAGCTTATAATGTCAGCCAGGAGCAGCAGACAGCACAAAACCTCTCCATGCATCTTGGAGCTAAGTGACGTGTTTCTTTAAAGAAGTCAGGCCAGATCCTGGTCTCGTTTATCCCTGGAAAAGCCTTGGTAAAATTCCCTTGCGTTTCCAAAGCTGCCCTGTCAGCACTGGCAATTCAGTGCTGCTTCCCCAGGCCAAGGGAAGGATCCAGCAGTTTTCTCAGGGCATCCTGAAGTCACTCACTCTTTCCTCTTGCACAGGAAAAGCCCCCGCGCAGGAACACGGCGCAAGACGGGGCAGTGCCACAAGTGACGGCAGCAGCTTTTTATAGCTCATTTTCTAAAAAAAAAAAAAAAAGGGAAAAAAAAGCAAGCAGATGCAATGACCCCGTGTAAGTAGAGCTGGGACTTTTGAGGCTGCTGACCAATATCTAAGTTGGCAACAGGCCAGGCAGAGGTTTGACAAAACGAACAAAAAAATACACAAAAACCCCCAAAACACACAAAGAACCCCACAAACAAACAAACAAACAAAATCAACTTGATTTTAAGTGTTTCCTGAGGATGGGCAGCTGGGGAGGGAAGACACCAAGGCCAAGAGCTTCAGTGCGGGACGGACTGGAGGGAGAGCTCAACCCTGCACTAGACTTCAGAGACTCCACTCTGGGCTGTCGCCTTAAGTCGGCTGCCCAGGACACCTCGGTGGCAGCGGGGACACATGCGAGAGGGGCCACCCGAGGCTGGGGCCATCCCTCCGCCCGCGTCCCCGCTTCCCCCTCAGGAAAAGGCGGTGCGGAGCGCTCCGAGCATCCCGGGCCTCGGCGGCTGCACCTGCATCCGTCGGCGGCAGCAAACAGAGGCCCTCAGTGCTCCGGCTCCCCTCGGCTTCCTCCCCCTTGTCCTCCTCGTCCCTCTCCTGAATAGGCGGCTTCAAGAGCAGCAAAAGCGCCCGGATCCTGCCCGGCTTCCCGGCGCATCCGGCACCATGTGAATTATCGCAGCGGGCCCCGCTCCAACGAGCCGGCTCCCTCCTCCTGGATGGACCAGGGATGTGGGAACATGCACATCCTCCCGCAGGGAAGAACAGGCCAGCAGCCTCCTCCTCCTCCTCTTCCTCCCTCCCAGCTCACTCGCTCCACCTGCCCTGGAGGAGGCCACAAAACCCGCTGCACAGAGTGCCCTTTTTTCCCCTTTTTTTGCAGGAATTTGCACCCACCGGAGAGGCCACCACATCCTATGGGAGGAAGGACAGAGGCCACGGCCCGACGCAGTCGCTGCCTTTAACTGTTATTAACAAATTCCCTTGTGGAGCCGCCAGCCCCACGGAGGGGCCGAGCTGCCCCTGCCACCTCCACGAGCCGTCGGGGCCGTCGCAGCCCAAACCCTCCCCGTTCTCGGAAACCAGACGTCGCGCTGAGTCACTGCCGCAGCGGCCCCGCACCTACGCGGGGCTTTCTGGCGGTTCTTTCCTTTTTTTTTCCTCCTCTCTTCTTTTTAAATCCTAGAAAAATAACAGATGTCCTTGTTGGGGGAGCTGCTGCTCGGGGACCAGGCTGGCTCGGAACTTGAGCAAGCTGCTGCTTTCCCCAAACTGAACTTTTTTAGCAAACCGCAGTGCTCTCCCGCTTGTTGCCTCAGCCCTGCGGCTCCAGAGCAGAGATTTCCTCCCAGCAGACAACGAGGGCAGATACCTGCACCCAACCGTGCACCCACCTTGGAGCTGGCGGGTGCCGCTGCAAAGGAGCCTCCTGCAAAGGCAGGTGATGCTGATCCCTGTCCTGCCCTGCGACTTTCCAACCTCGGCTGCTCCAAAGGGACCCAGAAGAAACGGAGAAATCCCAGCCCTGGTGCCGGCTGTGGCCCCAAACCCACCCAAACGATGGGCTGCAGCGGCTCAGCGCTCCCTGACCCACACAGCAAGGCTGGAGACCAGATGTCCAAGCAGTCCATCATCTCCTAAGTCTCTCTTAGCCTCCCTCCCAGGTGAGAGCCCAGCTGGAGGCATTTCAAGGCATTTTCAGGCAGCACAACAGGATCCTGCACACAGTTTAACGCAGATTTAGGGTTAATCCTCACCTAAGGGCAGCAGCAGGTCTCAGAGTGACGCCGAGACCAGGGCAACCCCAGCAGGACACACAGAAGAGCACAAGAGCCACCACAGCATGGCCACGGGCTGCTTCCAGCCAGGCAGGGAGCATCTGCTCCAGGCAAATCCATGGAGCTCAGCTCTGGCTCACAGAGGGAAGCACCGTGCAGAGAGCCGGGACACCCGGGCTCCATCCTGCTCTTCAGAGCATCACGTTCAAGGCCAGCGTGGGGTTTTCTTTTTCCCCAGATTCCCCCTTGCCCTTCTCAGGGCAAAAGGAAAGGCTGCAAAAACAAAAATTGCAAAAAGAACTGCAGAAGGAAAAAAATGAAAAAAGAAGAATTGCAAAAAGAAATATTGCAAAAAGAAGCCATCCCAGGATGCAGAAGGACCCCAGGAGAGAGCACTCAAGCCACAGACTTTACCCTGAGCACCCCAACCCATCCCCACTGGTGGCTCCCGTCTCCCTTTACAGGTGCCGATGGAGCTCAGCTGCTGCTGCCCTTGGGGTTAACGGGTCCTCCCAGCACTGGCTCCTTGCAGGAACCCCCATCGCAGCCCTGAGCCACCCGGAGGTGCTGCCTCCAGCACCGCGCATGTTGGGCAACCCCAAATGGGCCCGCAAATCCCATGGGATGTATTTGGTGTCCACGTCCCAGTGGCAGCAGCTCCGGCTCCTTGTGTCCAGGATGGCTTCACCAAAGCGGCGTTTTCCGCTTTTCCAGAGGCTGCATCCAGACCCACATCCCAAACACCCCCTGCAATGGGGGCTGAGCTGCTCCCTCACTGCCCTTCCCTGCGGGATAATGCAGCAGTGCCCGGTGCTGAGCCGGGTGCCGGATCGTTTATCCGTGGGTCATTCCTTGTGTGTGGGGGTTTGGAGCCAGGAGGTGTCACGGGAGGTATCCCTGATCCAGCCTTGCCATGGGGCCAAATCCGGGCTGTCCCCTCCTTTAGGGGTGATTTCACACCAGGAGAGGGAGCACCAAGGAGCTGGCCCAAGGCAGGATTCCGCCTTGGCTGTTGCCACCGCCAGGTTTATCCTGGGTCCCGGTGGATTCTCCTGGGGCCGCATCCAGCTGCACTTTCCATCCGGAACACTGAAAGTGGAAACAAACCCCACGGCTCCGGAGGCCCAGGATTGGGAATCGCCTCCTTAAAAAGCGCCCGGGCTGCAGCGGAAGGGGAAGAGGCTCTGCCCTCCTCTTCCTCCCCTCGCCGCCCGGCGCTGCAGCCGGGCAGGTAAACACAGGATGTTGCTGCACGTTGAGCAATCCGGAGCGCCCCGGAGCGAGGGGTGACGCCAGCCCCGCTCCCGGGGCCACCGAGCCCCCCGCTGCTCCAACGCAGGGTCCGGGCGGGCTCCGAGATGGGATTTGGACCCCAGGATGCCCCCAGGTTGGGCTCGATGCACAGGATCCCGCGCTGCCAAATGGGCATTTGTCACCCGGCTCTTGCGGGAACCGCATCTTCCCCAGCCTGTGCTGCCCGAAATATAGAGGAAAAAAAGGGAAAATGCCCAAACCCCCTGTTCTGAAGGGTATTGGAGGTGAGGAAGGGGCTGCCTGCCTCCTCCCAGCCCTTCCTGCGTGCCCAGGGGAGGGAACAAGGAATCGCTCCCTGGGCCTGGCAGAGGGATGGAGGGAGCCTGCGCTGGCCGGACACTGTCCCCATGTCCCCAGTGTCCCCCTGCTGCCACCTGCTGGCAGGACCCCATCCTGCTCCGGTGCTGGGTCCTGGTGCTGGGTGCCGCGCGGGGGGCTTCTCCAGGGACCGTCCGGTGCCTCCGGAGCTGCCGAGTGTTCCCGGGAGCTCGCGCCACATGGAGACCCTCCGGCTGCCATCCCGGTGCTTGTGGGGCTGCAGGGCTGGCGGCGCGGCTGAGCCCCGGCGCCCTCGTGACATGGAGCCAGCTCATTCCCACGGCCTCGCCTGCCCTCCGGCCTCGGCTCCGCTTCCCGGGGCCGCGAGACCCGCTGGGATGCGGCCGCCCTCTGCATGGCTCCAGGCCCGGCCAGGCTGCACTTCCCGCTCCGCTTCCCCTGGGACAAGCAGAGCTCCTGCAGGGGATACAGGGCATTTGCTTTTCCCGTGTGCTCGTATAGGGGAAGGATTTGCAGGAGAATCCGGCGCCTGCGGTGACCAAAGGGGCCATCCCAGCCCAGAGTCTCCACATTAGCCAGGGTCTCCGCTCATTCCTGATGGGACAGATGGTGGCGGCTTCCTCCTCCTCTTCCTCCTCCTCCTCCTCCTCACCTCGCTGCCTAAGTCCCTTTGGTGGGACTGAGCCACAGCTGTCCCCGGTTTAACTCCTCGCAGCAAAACGCAGCAACAGTCATGGATTTTCCATGCGCTCCATCCCCGCGGGGCCGTCGCCCCATCCCGCATGCTCCGTATGGAAGCTGGAGGGCACCCAATGGGCAGCGCACCCATCCCAATCCCTAATCCCAACCCCTGGCAAAGGCCCTTCAGGAGCTCAACCCTTACGAGACACCAGAGACTCCCCGCAGGGCAGTGCCTGCTTTGCCACCCCGCAGCAGAGCGGGCAGGGGACACCGGTGGCACCGCAGGGGACACCGGTGGCACCGCAGGGGACGTTGGTGGCACCGCAGGAGACGTTGGTGGCACCGCAGGGGACGCTGCCGCCCCCGCGCACACCTGGGCAGCGGCGGTGCCCGCGCCGG
>JAWLRI010000191.1:4598179-4625311 GCA_034781795.1 Crypturellus tataupa | reverse complement strand
CTGAAAAGCAAAGGGGAAATCAAGACCCCGCCGGCTGCTTCGGCCTCGGCGAGGAGGAGCCCTCGTCCCTCCGCAGCAGCGTGGGGCATCCTCCTCCTCTTCCTCCTCCTCCTCGCACGGGCTCCCCGGGCTCCGTTGCTCCCGACCAGCCGGGCCTCTGGCATCTCCTTCCCAGCCTGATGCTTCCCCATCACCCCAGCGGGTCCCCTGTCCTACCTGCTCGGTGGCTCGCGGCCAGAAGACAGCGAGGAGGAAGACGGCGGTGACGGGGGGCGCCAGGCAGCTGGTGACGGCCTGGATGTAGACGTAGAGCTGGCCGCCGCCGGAGCTCTGCAGGATGGGGATCCAGACCACGCTGAGGGCCACCAGCGCCACCGTCACCGCCCTGCGAGGGGCGGCCAGACGCTCGTCGTGCCGCCACCGCCGTGGTGCGGGGAGCAGCACCCCGGCGTCGCCAAGATGATCCCCAAGGTGCCAGGACGCCCTGCTCGTGGCCACCCTGCGGGTGGTGAGCAGGGACGGCAGCTTGCGCGTCCCCTGGGCACTTAGGAAAACGTTACCTCTAAAGCAGAGCCTAATGCGGCCACCAACCCGGACCCAAGGATGAGGGGTGATGCTGCCATCGCTGCCACATCCAGCTGCTCCTGTGGCCCTGGAATCCCCCCTCCAGCAGGAGCTGTATCCCCAAGCACGCGGGTAAAGAGTCGCTGGCTACAGTCCAGACACATGGACATGGGGTTTATCCATCCCCAAATGCCGGCCTTGAAGCCACTGGAAGGAACCAGCCACCCCCCGGCGGCATCTCCCCATCCTGCATCCTGCAGCATCTCCCTATCCATATCCTGCGGCATCTCCTTGTCCGCACCCTGCAGCATCTCCTTGTCCGCATCCTGCAGTGTCTCCTCATCCACATCCTGCAGCATCTCCCCCTCTGCATCCTGCAGCATCTTCTTATTTGCACCCTGCAGCATCTCCCCATCCGCATCCTACGGCGTCTCCCCATCCTCATCCTGCAGCATCTCCCCATCCTCATCCTGCAGCATCTCCCCATCCACATCCTACGGTATCTCCCCATCCTCATCCTGCAGCATCTCCCCATCCGCACCCTGCGGCATCTCCCCGTCTGCAGCAGGGTGCAGGGGCCAAGCGCCGGCTCTTGCAGCCCCGCGGAGGCCTTGCTAGGGGCAAGAAACAGAAAAGGGGCCGTGCGGGGACAACCGCACGTCTGGGGCCGGTGCTGTCAGCGCTGCAGTATTTATAGCTCAGCCCGGCTTCTTCACAGCTCCGCAGTTACCTAAACCGCCATCTGCTCGTCTCGGAAAGCAGAAGTGCAAAAGCGCCAAAAAACCCCAGCAGTAACAACAAAGGAAAGCAGCAGAGCAGCTCTGAGCCGCTTTGCTACCGCCCGTCTGGCACGAGGCAAAGGGGAAACAGCCCGGGATTTTCCGAACCTCCCCCGGGAGCACCTTGGCTGCTCACGGTGCGCAGATTGGCACGAGTTTTGGGGCCCCGTGGAAGGCGCCGAGGTGTTAACCAGCACGAGGCTGCTGCAAATTGCCCCACGCGCTAATGAATTGCCCGCGACAGGTTGCAGCAGCGACTCCCGCCCCGAGCAGGCCACGGCCTCTGCAAACACTCATTAGCTGCTCCCACGACCGCTCTGCGGGTGATTTGTCCCATTTTGATGGGCACCGAGCCGAGGCGGCGCCGCCGCCGCCACCCGTCCCGCTGCCTCTGGGCTGTTGGCGGCTGCAGAGCGAAGGAGGCCGAGGAAGCCCAAGCTCGCCGGGCCACTGACCCGGCAAAACCTCCACGAGGTGCAAAACCAGCCCGGCCAAACCCTGACCCGGCTTCCCTGCAGCCGCCGCTGCGGCTCTTTTCACCCGCGAGATGGGCAGAGGCCGAGCTGATCCCGGGAAGTTTGCTGGGAAGGGATGCCCAAGCGCACCCAAAGCCCCAGCCGCATCTCCAGCACTTTTGCGCCTGGGATAATCCACGAGTTTGTTTGCTTTCCCCGTGGCGTTTTCCAGCCCGGCTCCCAGGCAGATCCCAGCGTCTCCCCGGCCGGTACCTGCCCACCAAGAGCAGCTCCCGCTCTGCGGCCGCCGGCCTCAGGCGCCTCCAGATGTCCATGGTGAAGAGGGTGCTGCTGCTGTTGAAGATGGAGGTGAGGGACGACATGAGCGCTGCCATCATCACGGCCACCATGAGCCCCCGCAGCCCTGCGGAGCAGAGGGGACGTGAACGGGGCCGCGTTCGCTCCCCGGCACCCCCGGGGCTGCCCCCTTGGCGCGGGCACCTACCGCTGGGCATGAGCTCCACCACGAGCTTGGGGTAGGCAATGTTGGAGCAGCCCACGGCGGCGCCGCACACGCGTTCGCACTCCTGTGGGTCCACGCAGGCCACGGCATCTGGGGCGACACGAGGGCTGAGCCGCGCTCGGAGCACCCGGAGCATCACCTGGATCC
The DNA here is from genome assembly GCA_034781795.1 of Crypturellus tataupa. Classification (NCBI taxonomy): domain Eukaryota; kingdom Metazoa; phylum Chordata; class Aves; order Tinamiformes; family Tinamidae; genus Crypturellus; species Crypturellus tataupa. Next base: position 4,622,843 of record JAWLRI010000191.1, on the reverse strand, counting down.
GGAGCTGCCTCCATCCTGCCCGGCTCAGAGTGAGAGCGGAGATGGGGCTGCCCTATGGGTGCCCCTGCAATGCCCATGGGGCTCCCAGAGCCGAGGGGGACCCGGATTTGGGCACCCGTTTGCGGAGCAGCTCCCTTGGCACCGGAGCACCCAGGGCGCTCGCTGCAGCGCACAGGGCAGCTCCCCAGCAACGCCCCGGTCCGTGGGCGTCGCAGCGGGCGCTGAGCCCTCTTTTATGGCCACGCTCATAAAATATCGAAACGGGTGGCAGTTAATGGCAGGCGTAAATATTAATGGCCTGGACGGATTGCAGGGCTGCATCCTCGCCCACGGGAGCGCAGGGCCCCGCTCCGGATGCCCGGCTCCGGGAGCATCAGCGGGAGCTGGGAGTGAAGCCACCGTCACCCCCCAAAGCCCGGCTTCCCTCTCCGAACGGGAATGCTGGGGGAGGCTCCATGCAAGCGCCGGGAGACCTGTGGGGGAAAGATGCTCCCAGGGGTAAAGCTGGGACTGAGTGTTATAGCCCGGGCCTAGCAATGAAACAAGGACTAGCCCAGGGCTCGGGATGGCTAACGAGCCCTGCGGTGGCCCCCCGAGCCCATTGGATTGGGAGGCCCAGCAAGGTCCGGAGAAGCACCCTGGATCCTGGAGCCCTTTGCGCCACGGTGCTTCGCTTTGTCATTATGCCCTTTGCTCGGGATGGGAAATTAATTAGCAGCTTCAGCCTCTAATTACCCCTTCCCTGCGCCGCTCGGAGGAAGCTGCTGCTGCCGGCGGCGGGACGGAGCCGGGATGGAGCCGGGACGGAGCCGGGACGGAGCCGGGACGCAGGGCCGGGCTCCACGTCGCCCTGGGCCAGGAGCGCCGCCGCGCACGGGAACCAGACACCGACCTGTCCCCAACGGCGCCGCACGGAGGAGCTGCCGTCCCCTTCCGCTGTGGAGCCCTGCCAAGGATGTCCCTGTCCCCAGGGATGAGCAGAAGAGAGCGGCGGCTCCGCGGGCAAACGCACCCAAAATCCCAGCCTGACGGGATGGGATGTCCTCAGCGGTGGCCCTTAAGAAGGGCTCTGCACCCCAAGTCCGTGTCCCGGGGCTGCTGTCCCCACAGGGAGCTGGGAATGCAGCACTCGGCTTTGCCATCCCATCCCAGCACCCAGAGCCCCATTGGCAGCGTGGGCACCGCACGGCTCTGCCAGGCGGGATGCAGGAGGCAGCCCGGAGACGAGGGCATCGCTCGGTCCATCTCCGCAGAGCACGGGGGTCCCCTCCTTGCGCCCACACGAGCGCCGCACGTTCACGTATGACACGTGCACCGTCCCCACGGCAGGGACCCCACGGCCTGGCCGAACCGCAGCACGAGCAGGACACCAACATCCCGTGCCAAAGACAGCAATTTCCAACAAGGAAACTGTCAGCCTCGCAAGGCGAATCGTGAGCTGGAAAAGGAGAGAGGTGGAAGAGCAAAAAGAAAATCCCGCAGCACTGGAGGCCGGGAAGCAAGGATGCTCTCCAGCATCCTTGGACTTTGCCACATATCCCATCTCTGTTCTCCCTCCCTGAACGTGACAGGCTGGCCCTGGGTTCGAGGCAGCGAACAATTCCTTACATGGGGAATTTGCAAGGGCTGGTCCTGCCTGGCACCACCAAGATGCCCCTTGGAAACACCCCTAGGTTGAGGGGACCTGGGTCCCCAGGGGGTGCCCAGCTCCCTCCAGCCCCATCACCTCCCATCAGAGCCGCTGCACCAGCGTGCACCGCGCTTTGCCCTTTATTTTTCTCATATTTATTCATCACGACAACCAGCACCAGCATCTGCTCCTCTCTCCTCGCTATCAGCAGCAGCTCCCCAAGATTCAGCCCCAAATTCACAGTCTAGGTCTCATCCCAGCTCAGTAATACATCATAAACTGCTCTCTGGGCACCCCATGAGCAACCCTTCCCCATGCCCTCACTCACCCTGGCGATTCCTCTTGCATCCTCCCCTTCTCCCTGCTCCTACACCACCTTCCCCAGCCATCCTCTGCTCAAATCAAGTTTTCTGCTTCAGTTTAAGCCAAGAAAAGCCACTCTGTTTCCCCTCAGAAGCGCATTATTGCAGCTTAAACACAAAAAGATATTAACCCAGGTTGCCATAAGCTATTTTTGAGGCGGCCACGCTGGAAATTCTCCTTTTCTGTGCGCTTCCTCCCAAATCCGTTCTGGGTTTTGCGCCTCGCTGAGCCTGGCCTGGAGATGAAACGCAAACACGGCGGCAGCAGCGAGCGGCTTTGAAGCTGCGAGCGCCCCGGCTTCGCCTTAGGACGCTGACTCAAGCGGGGCTCTTATGTATGCGCCTGCAAATCCATATTAATTGCACTGAAGCGCAGGGAAATAGACACAGCCAATGGCTTTTTTTTTTTTTTTTTTTCCTTAATGCAAGAATCTGACCCTGATTCTTGAAACTCCTCATCCCAAACCAAGCTCCCAAGCAGAAATACCCTCCACTTTTCTAGTTTGTGCTCTCTCACTCCGTTTTTTTGGGCCATCTGCCCGAAGGGAGCTGCTCGTTGGGACCCACTTGGCTCCCAGCTCCGGCCGGAGCACAGGGATCCATCACCCTTGGCTAAAGAAGGGTTAAGGACACACAGAGATAAACTTGCCTGGAAAATATTGACTTAGCCCCATGCACACAAAGGGGAGCGATCTGGGGATACGGCTGCTTTTTTCTTTTCTTTTTTACCATGCAAACTGCCCTTTGCTTCCCCGCGACCCTCCTGCACCAGGAGGTGTTTGGAGAAGCAGCCGGACAACATCAGATCCCGGTCGGGCTCAAGGGGCTCCCGGACGGAGCAGCTCGGCTGGAGAATCGTCTCCCGCACGGATACCCCGTCCGAAAGAGTTAATGTCCCGGCCGGCCGGGGAATGCAGGATGCTGCACGTGACCCCAGGTGGGGCAGGGCGGAGCGATGATTCACTCTTTTGCTTTTCCTCTTTTCACTTCTCGCTCTTACCTGTCGGCCCGGGCGCCGCACGCCGGCAGGAATCGCCTCCCCGGCCACGGAGATGCCCGAGCGGCCGGCGGAGAGACTCACTGCGGCGAAACCAGCCAGCTGACCCCGATCGGCACCCTCAGCGCTGCGAACAACCTGAGAAATCCTGCTTTCCGGGATCCTTTTTTAAGTTATTTTCGTTGTTTTCCGTAGCGTTTGGTGCTTTTTTCTACGCTATCGCCGTGTTGAAGGAGAGGAGGATGAGCGCGGCGTGGAGCTGACGGTAGAAGACCCGCGAGGCCGGGCCGCCCCTTGGGAATCCATGCGTACCCAGGCCTGAGAGGGGTCGTTCCCCATCGTGAGCGGAGGCTCCCGCGGGATTTGCCTTGTGCCGAGGGCCCGGCTGCCGTTGGGACCCGGGAGCCAACAAGGAGCTGATTCCTCCCGCACGGAGGACACGTTGGAGCGCCAGGAAGGCCGCCAAGCGAGCGGGCAGACGCGGAGGCACCCTCCTACAGCCGTGCGTTGAGCTCAGGGAGGGATAAACAGAACTATCGCGTATTTAAAGACCGGGAAATAATTAATTTCTTATTTATTGCCAGCGGTTGGCGCTCGCTCGGCGCAGCGGGCTCCGGTGTCGGCGTCACCATGGCCTTCTCCCAGGTGCAGTGCCTGGACGACAGCCACGTCAACTGGCGGTCCAGCGAGTCCAAGCCCGAGTTCTTCTACAGCGAGGAGCAGCGTCTCGCCCTGGAGGCGCTGGCCTCGCAGGGGCCGGACGCCTTCTACGAGGTCTTGAAGAAGGAGAACATCAGGGACTTCCTCTCCGAGCTGGAGCTGAAGAAGATCCTGGACACGCTCGAGACGTACGACCCCGGCTCCGAGCACATCCCCCGCCACGGCAGCAGCACGGGGGACAGCGAGGACGACCGCAACAGCCAAGGGGACGAGCAGGACGTGGCGCCGTCCCTGGAGTACTGGCCGCAGAGGTCCGACCGCTCCATCCCGCAGCTGGACCTCGGCTGGCCCGAGACCATCGCGTACCGCGGCGTGACGCGCGCCACCGTGTACATGCAGCCGCCCATCGAGGGACAGGCCCACATCAAGGAGGTGGTGAGGAAGATGATCTGCCAGGCCCAGAAGGTGAGGAGCAACTCGCGAGATGGGGCAGGAGTCGGGCCGGGATGTTCTCCCAAACTCAGGTCCTGAAGTCGCCCAGCTAAGTAACACGCGTCCTCTGGGAACCTCTGCCCAAGCAAAGGCATCAGGGTCAATCATCCCGTTTCCCTTGTTAGCTCAGAGTGATCAATAATCTGGGGTTGTTTTTTGCTGAAGATGTGTTCATGGGTTAACATGGTGTCCTGGGCTAATATGGCCTGGGAACAGCGTGTCTTTTCCATGACGGTCCCTAGTCCCGGGTGTCCCCATGGTTATTCCAGAGCACGGTGTAACTGCGCAATAGTGGGGAGCGAAGCCACCAAGCTCAGCCCTAGAGCAAGGCCATGGAAGCGGCTGCTCCTGTGCTGACTTTTAGGAGGCTTAAATCCGCCCCATGTTGCTCCATGCTGGCTTTAAGAGGGAGAAAACAGCCCATATGCAGCACGTGCCAGGGGAGATATTGAGGGAGAGCCACAACTAAGGCTGTCCGCCTTCTCCGGGCTGGGATTGGGACGCTGCTCCTCACCGTGGCAGCCAGCCAAGGAGCCGGGCAGGATCGGCGGTCACGTCATGCTGGTGTCACGGCACGAGGAGAGGGGAAGGTGCGGAGCAGATAGGAGCTATGGAAGGGCGGCCGTGGTGGGGAAAGGCCACTGGTAATTCCCAGTGACCATATGCCAGCCAGGAATGGGATGAGGATCTGGCATTTCACCGCTGTTGATGGCCTCAGCTTCCCCGTCACCAAGCTGAGGACATGCACAGTGCTCGGCCAGGTCTGGGAGGGAAATTTGTCCTTTCCTCCTAAAAACTCTCCATTTTCACTTCCTGGAGAAATTCAGCCATGAGGAGGGAACATCCCATAGATCTCCATGCCTTTTTGTCCCAGGGCAAGTGCTGGTGCTCGCAGAGAGCCTTTGGGTGCTGGTGGGAGAGGCAAGAAGCCTTCATCCAGCAGCAGGTTCTATCCAGATTTTCTCCCGGATCCAGTAGCCAGAGGGCCGTGTATTTGAAAGCACACAGCAGGTTCCCGAGGCGGCCGTGTTGAGCCTGATATCCAGACGTGCCCCAACACGGGATAGCAGGGATGGATATGGGAGATGGGTCTGGGTCAAGGCAGGAGATGTCTTTAAGTGCCTGCCACCCCTTCCCCTCTTTCCCGTGATCCTTATGGCTGCTGCTTCCCGCTCCCAAAGGCTTTTGCTTTCCTACTCTATGGACACGGAGGGCTGATCCTTGCCAAGCTGTCGGCATGCAGCATGGGGAGAACTTCCCCATTACTAAGCATGCCTCATCCTCGGGTCTTTCCAGCTGCCTCCGACCCGGCTCGCAGCTCCTGCCCGGCTTTGCCCGCTCATTGCTTCCCGCCTGCCCCCGCGCAAGCGGCATCTCCTGACTCATCCCTGCTTCCGCCGTCCTCCTCCTCCCGCTCCGCGGAGCCGGGCGGCTGAGTCAGGCCTGGGTGCATCCACCGTCCCCACCTCCGCCGGGATCCTCTCCAAGCCTCCCGGATGCGCCCGTGGCCAGCGCTGCCGTTCTGCTCGCGTGGGACTGGCGAGCGGGGGGAAATCCATCAGCGGCTCCATAACATTTAGTTGCCTTGGAGTGAATTGGCAGGGCAAAGAGCCTGCCTGCACAGGCAGCGAGGGCAGGAAAGAGGTTAAGGTTGTTAAAGAGGAGCCTGGAGAGCTAAGAAACACGGGCGACAGCTCTGCCACGTGTCTAGGGTGATTTGAGCAAGTCTTTGCTTTGCTTTGGAAAATTTAAAGGAGGAAACACCCCAGCTGGGTGCTTGCTTCCAGCCTGTGGTCTGGAAATAAGAAGTTATTAGGGTTGGACAAGGGGGGGATCTTCCAGATCTTCCACCCTGTATATGAGGACCCAGTTTACCTGCAAACTGAGCCAGGTAACTGCTGGTGTCCACGCTCCTGCTCGAGGTAGAACTTCCCCTGCACCTCGAGGTCCTCGTGGCAGCTTGGAGGTGACACTGTTGGGCTGAAGGAGCCAAGGGAATGCAAGGAGGGCCAGGCCACAGCAGGGCCATCTCGTGTGCCATCCTTCCTGGCCGGCCCCTTGGGACATCCTCTGGGGATACCTGGTCTTACCATTAGCTCCTGGGTCCCGGTTTGGTGAGAAGGAGCCTTCCAGAAATTCCTGTGCACTGGAAGAGCAGGATACGTTCCCACCTGGGTACTAGCAGTGCTTTTCCTAATAGCCGCCTACTTTTTATCATGTGGATCATTCGGTGAGCAAAAAAGGGGGGGAAAAGTGCTGCTAGACACTTCAGCCCTGTCATCTCAAGTGTCCCCTGATGTCCAGCCCCAGCCCGGCTGCCTCCTGTCCCGCTGCTCCCGGGACTGCCGGAGCGCAGGTCGGGAAGAGCAGGAGCTCTCCTGCTTTCGCTATTGCCTCCTGCACATTGACCCTTGCTCGCAGAGGCTGCTGAGGACACCGGCTCTGCAAACGCCGTCAGACGCCGAGCGCAGAAGCAAACACGAGCGTTGTTATGTCGCAGGGAGAAAAACAAAGTCCGAGCGCCGGGTAGAGGAGAGTTCGGAGCCCGGGAGGGCGCGCGGTGACGCAGGGCAGGTCCTCGGCAGGGAAATGGTTTGCGTGAGGAAGCCAGGAGTCCAGGCCCCTTTATGGTGATGATGCACATAGGCGCTTGCAGCTACACGGCTAAACGCCGCTAGAGCCTCCGCTTTATTGTGAAGGGGCAAATCCAGGCGAGCTGGAGCAAAGGATGCAAATGACCCCTTCATCTTTCTGGGGGAAAAAAATGTGAGATGAGAGACAAAATATCCTTGCAGTCGCGTCCCTGCTCTCCCAGGGACCTGGTGCATCCCCCTTTTCTTCACTTATAGCGCAGAGATGGTCAGAGAGGAGATGTCCAGGTTGGAGAGTTCCCCGTGGCCGGGGTTGAGGGAATTTGGTTCCTCAGCCTCTATCCAGCTCTGTCTGACCAGAAAGTAGAACAGACTGAAAATTGGGTGCTAGGCTAAAAGCCAGGGAGACACTAGCGAGTCTGACCTCTTCTCTCCCAGTCTGGATTTGAGGTTCCAGCTTGAGATTGCGGTGATATAATTAACCGTAGCAACTTCCAGCGAGGGTTGTGAGGCCCTATTAATTATTGTTTACAAAACCTCCTGCCATTCCTGGATGAAAGGGTCAACAGGAGAGAGCAATTATTAATGGAACCTGTCCCACCTCTCCCCAACTTGCTGCCTCTAATTGCGCGTTGGTGCCTGCCTAATTTATTAAGCGCACACGTGGTGTGCCCCAAAAGTTAGTATCTGATGAGTCAGAGTGACTTAATAAAGAGCTGCAATTTCCTCTATAAAACATGATCCTGCAGCTTATGCACCCATCAAAGTAGCGCAGGAGGATCCCAAAATCTTTTGCTCGGAGTCGCAGAGGATGCGACACGCTGCCCATCGGGGTCTCGGCATCCCTCATCCTCTGCATCCGCTGCTCCTCACTGCTTTGTGCATCCTCCACATCCTGCAAATCTCAGCAGTTCCTGCAACTCTGGGAAGAAAACAGTCCCCCACCAGGGAGCTGGGATCGCCAGGCTGGACATCCAGGGACTGTCTTCTCCGCAATGACATTCCTTGGCCAAGTGGCAAAGATCCATGGTGAGGAACGGCAAGGAATCCCGCATGATGCTATGGCAAGGTGCGTTGGGAAGAGGTTTGACTCCTGCTGCCTGGGATTTCGCACTATAATTTTCTCCAAATACAGAGCGATCGCACGGGGTGCTCGAGGTGATGAGGGACAAGGGCTGCCACGCTTGCCCTGGAGAGCAGGGGTGCCAGGACTTTGCTCCAGACACTCCCATTCCCTGCGAAGGGAAGTAAACAGCACCGAGGACTGCATTTCTCCGGAGCACACAGACCTCTATTCTTTGCAGATTAAATCCCGCACCTGAGGTTTGGCCTCGACTCAACCGATCCCAGCCAGGGTTCAGCGAGGGACAGCCAGGAGCGGTCCCAGGGATCGGGAATGCTGCCAGGGATGTCCTGGGTGTTGCATCCCTTCCGTGCTAGCGCTGTGTGCTGACACGGTGACAAACTGTCCAGCAGACCAGACACTGCGGGGAGGGAAGTAAAGCCATGCCGAAAATCCAAGGAAAACTCCCTTGGGATAAGTGCATATTCAGAGGGGATCATTTCACATTTATTTTTTTTTTCAAAGCTTTTGCCCACTAAGACCTTGCGTGCGGTGTCGTTGCTCTGCCCGCAGAGCATTCCTTCCCTCGGAAGCCTTGCAATTAGCGTCCAGCTCTGCGGCCGGTGACTCCTGCCATCCCCATTTTATAAATCCGCAGTTTCCTCTTGGAGAAAATGGGACGCACAGATCAAGGGACGTGACCACAGTGCAGCCGTGTCAGCGATGGGAGCAAAACCCCGTCCACCAACGCGACCTGCTCCAATAGCTCCAACCAGGGAGACACAACGTCCCAGGTCAATGTCCTTCACCCAAGATTTCCAGCAGACCGAGAAGTTTCTCCTGAATTTCCTGCTGCAAATGAAAACAGGAACCAAGCCCTGAATTCCAAGATTCGCTTTGAACTTGTCTCACTTCACATCTTCAGCGAGATGATTGCAGGGTTTGCTGGCCCCCCAGACCAGTACGAGCCTGATGCAATGAGGGCATCTATTTCCCTGCCTCAGCTTCCCTGTCAGGAAGCTGAGGACATGAAAAGTGCTCGGCCAGGTTCGGGAGGGCATAAGAATTTGTCCTTTCATCATAAAAACTGCTGAAAAGCTTTCAGGTGGTGACAGATGCAAATCCAGTTAAAAGGTACCTGGAAGATGCTCCTTTTTGGTAAACCTGTTCTTCAAGAAGAGTGCGACCTCCAGCCAAGAATCTGCCTTGGCTGGTGGGGTGCAGAGCCAGGGGACAAACCGAGCTCGGGGCTGTCACTAGGAGGTGACAGGACCCTGTCCCTCCTTCATCATCACTGCAAGTAAAACACCACGGAGTGGGATAGAGACAGAGCTTTGGCAAAGCTTTTTTTGGGGAAACCTTTTGGGGAAAAGGAGCCAGCAAGCAAAGCACAGAGCAAGCCCGGGGGCTGCTCATCCTGCCTGGCTTTGCACCAAGGAGCCTCTTGGTGCATCTGTTTGCACCACCGCAAGCACGAGGGGATCCCTGGGGATCCCATCCTTGGTTCCTCGGCCCCGAGCTCCTGCTGGGAGAGGATTCAAGGGTCCCTGAGCAGCATCAAACATCCCCTCTCTCCCCAGCACCTCGAGGAGAGGCAGGATGAGCTGGCCGGGTGAGCGGGTCCGAGGAGGCGCAGACGGGAGGAGCGGCGCAGGCTCCCGGCGCGGGCCGAGTCCTCGACCCATCGGAAAGGAAGGGAAGGGCCGGCTGTGTCACAGCGCCCGTCCTAATTAGAGCCCGTCACCTCCCTCCCAGGGCTCCTAGGGCACAAAAATAATTAGAAGGCACCTCGGTGCTTTGACATGGCTGGATCCTGGGTGTGCGAGCGCCTGGCATTGCTCCCGCAGGAAGAGTGTCTAGGACATCTCCCTGCAACGTCCCATGCGGAGAGACCAAGGACCAGGAACTACACGGATGCAAAGCGAAAGCTCATCTCGCCCCGACCACAGCAGCATCTCTGGAATCGCTGCAGAAATGGGGGGCATTGAAGGGTTTCCAAGCCCTGGCCACAGCATCGATGTGCAGTGGAAGCAGCACCCGAAGCAGCCTGGGGGGTTCTGAGCATCGCGCGGCCGAGCCGGAGGGACACGGGCAGCCTCCCCAGTGGCAGAAATGCCATCTGGGCCACCAAGCGCTGCTCATAGCTGAGCACGAGGCAAGCAGCAACGCTCCTAACCCAACAACGCGGATTTAAACGAACGGCTGGTTGCGATCGCTGCAACCGGCTGCTTCCAAGCAACCCCGTCGCCTCGCAGGCAGGCTGGTTTCTAAAGAGGTGTTCAAAGCCGCAGCAGCTCCTGCGTGTGCCTCCAGGGCGTCTTGAGAATTTTACCAAGCTTAGAGTTGCTTTTAACTCTCATTTGTGCAGATTCTCTGAACACAAGAGCAAAAGAGATCCCTAGGGAGGGCTGCCTGGTGATCTGGCCCATGCAGCCTCAGGGAGCAGCAAGGAACGATTTATCTCCTGAATTCCCCTTTAGACGAGTTAGGGGCATTAACTCTAGCAAAGGTTGGCAAAATTTCCTGAGCAGAAACAGAACTCGGCAACTTACGGTGCTTGGAAAAGCAAGACCATTACACCTGCTCCCCCAGAATCAACTTTGCAAAAACGCACTCAGAAATGCAAAGCTACGAGACACAGGAAGGTTCGTTAGCCAGAAACACAGCCGCTTCCAAGCAGTGTCCCCCGTTCGGCACCTCTGCTCCGCGGGGCTTCACGCCTGGGTCCCGCGTGTCCCCATGGAGGCTCACGGGGACACAGGGACAGGACGCAGGAGGACAGCGGGGAGCCTCGGATGTGGCACTGAGTCATCCCGGCTGTTTTCACAGCTACGTGTGCGCTGCCCTTTGGGTCAAGGCGACGGATTTTACTGCAAGATCAAAGGATCCTGTTGGCGTGGCAGGTTTTGTCACTGGAGGCAGAAATGCACATAGGGACCGGGCGCTGCAGAGCAGTCTCACCTCTGCTGGCTCCTCTGTCAACGCTTTGGGAAGCTGATGAGATCTGGAGGAAATCTCACAGCGCTGGAGCTCCAAACACCAAGATCCAGCCCTGATCCCTTAGGAAGAGCGCGCTTCGCTGCAGCTCTGCACAGACCAGGGCTGCGATGCTGTCTCCACTCACCTCTTCTCCTTTCCGCAGGTCATCGCAGTGGTCATGGACATGTTCACCGACGTGGACATCTTCAAGGACCTCCTGGACGCCGGCTTCAAGAGGAAAGTGGGAGTCTACATCATTCTGGACGAGACCAACGTGAAGCACTTCCTGCAGATGTGCGAGCGAGCCCAGATGCACACCGGGCACTTGAAGGTAAGGCTGGTGCGAGAGGCTCGGGGCCACGGACCCTCCTCTAACTCGGAAGAGGAGCAGAGATGGGGCCTGAATCCCTCCCGTCTTTGGGGATCTCCAGACTTCAGACCTTCCAGCTCTCTCTGCAGATCGCTCATATATCCGCATTGGCTCTCCAAATCCGTGGAAATGGCTCTCCTGGGCTCAGGGGGTTGGTGGCAGCTGGTTTGCGGGACACCTTGTTCGTTAATCTGCTAATTGCTTTGTGCAATTCCAGCCTGCTTTGTGCAAAGCTGGAATGGGCCCAATACGACCTCCTTGGGAAGGGACAGCCTGGGGAGCTGGGGTAGCAATTCCCTGCTCTCCAATCACGGACCTGAGCGAGGCATCAAGGAGAGGGAGGCAGCGGGTGGGCATCACATCCAGGGGAGCCTTTGGCTCTGCTGCTCCCCTGGGATCATCTCTGATCCATGAGGAGGCTCCTGAAACCCTGGGCAAATCCCTGCCCCTCCTCGAGCCTCCTTGGTTGCACGTGATGCTCCGCCGCACGGATCCTGTTTGGAAGCAGGGAAGGGAAAAGAGCCCAGGGAGCGCCTGGCAACGGCGCCGGAGCCCAGCTCTCCTGTCCGAGTATCCCAGGTCGGGATGGGGAAGAGCTTGGCAGCTTCCCCTCTGCTCCACGCATGCCCTGATCCTTAAAAACAACCTGGAGCTGCTGGGAAAGCAGAGGGAGACGAAGGGCAGGAGAGCAGGGAAGGGAAGCGACGTTTCCCCAGGAGCACAGGAAGCTCCAGCCCATCCTTGTCCCGACTCTTATCGGTGGCCCGGGATGCAAAGAGCCGGAGGAACACGGCGGTTCCACTTTTAGGCCCGCAGACACCTCTCCGTCCTGGCCGCGCGTCGCCCGCCGGCTCCGAGCGCCTCTGCCGCTCCTCTCGCTCGGCAAAAATGATGTTTCTTTCCCCTGATGTCACCCAGCCGCGCGGCGCGGGCTGCCAAATGGCTCGCGGGGAGGTCCGTGTCTGGACAAGCTCTCCGAATTTGCTTACGGTGAGAAACACGAGGCCGGGCAGGAACACGGATGAGCCACGTTACGGCAGTGCCAACGGGGACGGTGGGACGGGATGCAGTGCGGATCTCAGGGATGTGCGGACGGATCGGGACTGTGGATCCCGGCTCCCCAGCCCCACACTTCACATCCTCCCCCAACCAGCCTCCAGACCAGCCTTAATTGCTGCTCCCAAAGACTAAAACAGAGTTGCATTTCCCCGCGCATCCCAAACCCCCCCATATCCTGCTCCCTTCCAGACTGCAGCCGCTCCGAGACCTGAAAAGCCAGAGCTGACGCACGTCAGCGTCTTAATGGATGGGGAGCCCGGTGGCAGGACTGGAAAAGCAGGAGAGCATCTGCAGAGCTCGGCACATCTCTCCGAGTTGTCATTCGCCGCGTATTGCTCGTCACGGGCGACTGCCGGACTGGTATTGAGCCGGGCAGGAGCATGAGGAAACTAGGGCAGCGTCTGGGAGCTGCTTCGTAAGCCGGGAGATGCTAACGAAACGCGTGGCGTTATCTCGGTGTCTGCGGGGCAGGCCCCACGGGCTCTGCAATTAGCACGGCAGCTTGGGCAACGCGGGCGCTTCGTTAAGCAAGGGCGAGTGTTTGGAGAGTGATTCACGCGGCAGAGCGGCTCCCGGCTCGGCAAGCGGCCACGGGGCCGGCTCCGCGCTCCGGCACGATTAAACAGGCAGCTCTTACCTAAGAGAGGCGAAACGCGGCGAGCGGGGCGAAGGCAGGAGGCACCTTTGCTCCCGTGGGTGGTTCCTGAGAAAAGCTCCTGCTACGGAAAAGATTCCCGTTCGCACCGGGTTGGGGGATCAAGGGGGATGAGGAGAGGACATGGAAATGGGCAAAGGGCAGAGCTTGGAGCATGGAAAACCAGCCCGGGGAGCCCGTCCTGCCTGTGGATCGTCCCGGCAGAGGCTCTTGCTCCCGTCCCGTCTGCAGCAGGAGGCTGCAGCCCTGTCATCTCCCCCAGGAAATGGTATCGTGTGTAAAAATGGGCTGGATCATGGCCTGGAGAGCAAAGGAGATCCCAGCAAAGCAGATGAGAAAGGGATGAACTCAGGAAGGTTTTTTGGGGGGCAGAAAAAGGTACTTTTGGTGACTCTTAAGCTGTGGGGAGAGAAGGGGAAGAAGAGGTCCCTGTGACCAGCTTAGAGTGCCACTAGCATTTGCCAATACACCAGCAGAAACAGCAGGAATGAAGGTGCTCTCCTAAGAAAATGTTCTCTCTCCACATTCTGGGTGAACGATGCAATTTGCAGGGTTGCAGAGCTGTGTTTGTGCCCCGCTTTTGGAGGAGAAGCACAGAGGAATGGGAGAGGCTAAGAACCACACGGCTGCTCTTGCAGAGCCAGGGATGCCCAAACCAGGTACCGCAGGGATGATTCTCCCTCCTCATTTGGCCCTGGTGGGACACGGTGCCACCAAAGGGGATGAAACTCGGGCAAATCCCGAGGGAGCTGCCAAAACACAGTCCCTTTGGCCCATGTCCCCAGGTTTCATGGCCCAAGGGGCTTGTGCCACTTCTCCCTCCACCCAGCAGTGCAGAAACTCACGGCGAGGAGCAGAGCCGAGCAAAAACCGGGCTGGGACCGGAGCAAGGCCACCGTCCCCAGGCTTGCAGGGCTCCTTCACGTGGCCTGGCACTGCAGAGGGGCGAGGAATCACCGCTCTCACGGCGTGTTTACCTCGAGTTGGTGTTCCCTGCGGTGTTATCGCAGGCCGGTTATCCGCACGTGCTGCCAATAGCGAGCGCAAGAGGGAGAAAACACTGCTCAGCACGTGGGAAAGCAGGAAAATCTTGAAGCCAAGTCCTGAGCTGCTGCGTGGCCTTGGGCAAGTGATTTTATCTTCCCATTGCCGAGGCCTCTGCTTTGGAGAGGCTGGGGAATTATCCGCCGGAATATCGGCACATGGGGCCGAACGTTGCTTTGGAAAGTGCCGCTTTGAGTGTTTTGTTTAGGGCAGAGGCCAAAGCTGGCTCCAAGCGGAGCAAAAATGTTCTAACGCCCCTCAGTGCAAGGCTATGGAGGGAATTCAGCTGGAATTCTGCTTGGAAAAGCCTGGCGGTGGGAAGGAGGGGATGGAGGCTGCAGGAGGCTCCACTAGCACCCAGTCCCGGTGTCCCGCGTGGTCCCAGGTTGCTCCGCTCACTGCCCCGGCTTTGCCTTGCAGAACCTCCGAGTCCGGAGCACCGGGGGAACCGAGTTCTACACCCGCTCGGCCACAAAGTTCAAGGGGGCCCTGGCGCAGAAGTTCATGTTCGTGGACGGGGACCGGGCCATGTGCGGATCCTACAGGTAACCGGCCGGGTCAGCAGCTCTCAAGGTCCTGTAGGGATTTGGCACGAGAGCCAAGGGGCTCCGCAGCACCACGATAGGAATAGATCCCTTCCGAGGTGCCCAACGTGCTGCTCAAGTGGACGTGGTGACGTTAAGGAAGGACAAAACCAAAGCACGGTCTGGCACTGACCTCACTTGTCCACATAAACCCTAGCTGTCCAGCCAGGAAGCTTGCTTTGGGATAATAGATCCACCTCGGTGAATTTTTCCCTCTCTCAAAGGAGCTCCATAGAGGTGAAAGGGAAACTTTCCTACTTTCTGGCCACAGCAATAGCACCGCGGTTACAAATCTGTTTACAAACCATGCAAAGGGTATACAAACAGCCTGCCCTTTCTGTTTGTTACTAATCGAAAGTGGCCAGCATTGAAATGAAATGCTGACCCACAGCAGACACCTCCCACTTATATTTCAAGCACAAATGTCCTCAAGACTCCAACTTTTTCATGCCGTTTTTAGATGAGAGCTTCCTTTGTCAAAATCTCCATATTAGTTTTTAGCAAAACCATATCCTTCCCAGCGCTGTTAAATTCCCTGGGGAAAGCTGGGCTTGCAGAGGGTTGTATTTACCAACAAGCGCTCAGTGAGTTTGCAACATTTTCCCATTGCAGCTTCACCTGGTCCGCGGCAAGGACGGACAGGAACGTCATCACGGTGCTGTCGGGCCAAGTGGTGGAGGCGTTTGACAAGCAGTTCCAAGAATTGTACCTCATGTCCCGCGGCGTGAGCCTCAAGTCCATCTCCATGGGCCAGGAGCCCGAACCGGAGCCCGTGACGCTGCCCTCCGTGGTGCCCGTGACGCCGGCCAACGCCGTGGTCAAGAAGCTGATCAACCCTAAATACGCCCTGGTGAAGGCCAAGAGCGCAGACCAGATCAGCAAGGCTTCCTCCGAGAACCAGGACAAAAACCAGAAGACGGACAAGGGCAAAGCCCTTCCCGAGGGCCACGCAGGTGACAAGCACGGTGACATGGCAGATCTCTCCCTGCTCATCCACCCCGGCCTCCTCAACCTGGAGAAGGCCAACATGTTCGACTACCTGCCCACCTGGGTCGAGCCCGACCCCGAGCCCGGCAGCGAGGTCTTGGGCTACATCAACATTATCGACCCCAAGATCAAGAACGTGAAGCTCTCGCAGATGAATCGCATCAAGGTGTGTGACGTCTCCCAAGCCAGCGCCCAGCACAGGCAGATGCTGAAGAACAGAGAGCTGGAGATGAAGAGTGCGGAGCAAGAGCCACCTCCGGTGTCCCCGTGCCCAAGACAGGCCCCTCAGACCCCTGCAGAAGCTGCTACGATGCCTGTCGCCCTCCCCATCGAGAGCACCAGTTGGAAAACAAAGAATACAGACAATTCTGCACTTTCCCCTTTGAAGCAGCCTAACGAGACGCACGAGGAAATGAAGCCCCCGGTTCCAAAACCAAGAACCATCCCGGTGGGAAGCCCCATGAGCAAACCCAGCGTCTCCTGCAACAGCAGCGCTGGGCTGGAAGGGGACACGCAGCAGCCCCGGCCGGCCGAGCAAGCAAATGTGAAGGAGGAACCGCGCGAGGAGCCCAGCAAGGCTGCGGCAGAGACGGGTCCGGAGCAGCCGGCGGCGGGACCGCAGGACGGGGGTCCTGCCTGCGCCCACAACGGGCTGGGCGAGGAGGAGGAGGAGGAGGAGGAGTTCATAACGCTCAGCGACCAGGAGAGCTGCTCCAGCAGCTCCGCCGAGCACAGCTACCGCCGCTCCAACGCCTCCTCCATCTCCGACGAGTACTTCGAGGTGCGGGACCGCTACGGGCCGCTCCGGAGGACCAATTCCGACGTCACCCACAACGGGGAGGTCCTGCCCATCCAGAGGAAACTGAGCGACCCCCACATCAGCAGGGGCACCTTCCTCAGCCCCCTGGGGAACCTGCCGGCTCTGAAGCACGCGAGGGCAGAGGACATGGTGAAGAGGAGGAGCAACGCGGTGGAGATTCGCTGCGTGCTGCCCCGCACTGTCCTCGACGGCAACAGCTCCTACCCTGGCAGTGCCCCACAGGTAGGTTCGTTTGCTATAACCTCCCTTGCCGTGTTTCTCCGTGCTCCAAGCTGGCATCGCGCCGCTGCTCCTGCTGCAAAACACCTCTGAACCCAGGAGGTGACCGGGCCACCGCTGGCCTTGTCTCTTGTCCCAGATACTGCGCACGGGAGAACACGGTTCACACCGTAATTGCAGGAGCCACCCAAGAGGTTTTTTTTGGCCAGAAAGACGTGGCCACACCAAGAGGTCTAAGAGCGCCAAGGCAATGGTGGTTGAAAGACAGGTCTTCTGCAATGGCAGTTTAATGCAAGGCCAGCGGGAGAGCCGTGCCCTAAGCCGCTCGGCAGGCTCCATCCCGAGGAGCGTTAGGGCCAGGGCATCACGCGCAGGTTGGGGATGGACCGTACGTGCAGGCGTGCCCTTCTGCAGGCGTGTTTACTAACTCGTTATAAGGGCGATTAGCATCAAAGTAAAACACCCGGGCACATAATTACGCAGAGCAACACGGTAGAGGAACAGGGATGGCAGCATCAGCCGGAGAACGCCAGAGTCAGCAGCGTCCCGGGCGGCCCGTGAGCACCAGCAGAGCCGCCGACCCGGCTGCTCGCGGCGGGGTGGAGGCATCGTCCCATCCCGGCATGGGAAATGCAGGACAATCCCCACTTCTAAGCCCTGGGAATACTTGCATTTTCCCGGAGGACTCTGCATCTTGGTTTCTGGAAGCTCCTTTTGGGGTGCTTAACCACCCGAGACCAAAGCAGCAGCAGCACAGGGTGATATTAGCAAAGATGCACCAGGTTATCCCTGCCAAGCAGCTGGCTCCCACTTAATCCATCTATAAGGACACGGAGGTAGGAGCCAGCGCTTATTCCTGGCTCATCAAAAAGATCTCCTGGCGCCCGGCAGAGCGAGGAGCACCAGGCGCTTTGAAGTGCTGCTCTAGCAGCCCGTGACAGCTCCCCGGGTGCCACGTTGTTCAAAGCGGCCGGGTATGTTTGCGCTCTTGCAATAACTTGCTCCAGAGCTTTTATGAAGGGCAGATAATTGACGTGCCGTCAGAGTTAGGAAAGCCAGCGCTCAGCTGATAGAAATGTGCAGAGAGTCAGGTCTCCCACGTGTAATAGCAATAAGCCAAAGCAATCCTTGATTCATTCGAGAGGCGCCTTTAATCTAACGTGAGTTACGAGAACAGTAACCAGAAAGATGACCCACAAGTGAACAAAAACCTCCTTAAGAGCTTCTGCAACTTTGCACATTAAATAATCCATCAGAATCTGCCTCCTAGAGCTGAACCCGCCCCTGGAGTCTGGATTTCAGTTTGTACATCACACTGGAAATTGCTATTCTTGCTCTCATTTGGATAGTCCTTACACCTCCCACCATGAAACATTTCCATTTTGGGTCCACATTTCATAAGCTGCTCTTGAGCCCTTGTCCATAACATTTAGCCCAAAATACAGGTTTAGGCTCACTCAGGACAAACAGGATGTTTCTCATCACATGGAAAACACAACTGTTATTACTGCAGCATCTCATTGCCTGAATATACACGATCCTGTGTCAAGCTATGTCAGTAATAGCGAACAGCAGCCCACGCTGATGCACAACATGCCCAAGGGAAAACCCCAAGGAAGAGGTGCCTTACCTGGGTACAGGACCCTGCTGATCATCCCCGGCATGACGATGATGAACAAGGGCAGCATTTTCAGGTAGCTGGCCAGGATGGAGCCCGCCTTGGCGTGGCTCAGGCTCTTCGCAGACAGAGACCTCTGCACTATGACCTGTGCGGAGCAGGGAAGGGGGTTGAGCAGCCACCAGCACGGGCTATTTAATGTCACCCTCATCCCCAGCAAACAGCATCCCAGGTATCTCCATCGCTGCAGCCATTGGGTGCCAAAGAACTCCCTGGTAGCCCATGGGTTTTCTGCAGATCAGGGGCTGGTTTGTGTTATTCCTTTACACCGTGAAACCCAGGGCAGCCACAGGCTGCTGCAATGAGACTCGCTGGAGATGGTGACCACCAGGAGGAGAAGTCCTTGTCATGTAGAGACCCAGTGTCTCAGGGTTCCCTTGTGAGCAAGGACAGGAGCTGTGGTCTCCACTGAGAGCAAGACGGGACAGAAGGGCAATGGGGAGCTGCTTGGGGGAGCATGAGCAGTGCCAAGTTAATGTTAACACAAGGCAGGGCTCCCTGCACTGCAAATTCTTGTGCATGGGATAGAGTAGGGTGGTCCTTCCCTTCAGAGGAACCAGTTTTCCATCTCCAGGATTTCCCCCTCTTGCTCCTTCTCTGTGTCTGTCATAGGAACGTGTTGTCTCCCTAGACAAATGCCCAGCAATGAAAGGAATGAAGTAAAAGGAATACCAAATCCCTTCTCCTCCTACCACAGACAAATCCTCCATCTACACTGCTCAAGGGATTGCACCTCAAAGGCCTGGCCAAGCTTAGTCCATGCATAACACAACCAGATCTTTAGTTTTGAGATATTCTCTCTTAAATAAGCAATATCCATAGAAATGCTGGCGCTAAAACAGCTCAGACTCTCCCCAAGTGCTCAGCACCAAGCAGGATTCATCCACTCTTGAGAATCATAGAATCATTTTGGTTGGAAAAGACCTTCAAGATCATTGAGTCCAACCATAAACCCTTTGACACCAAACCTTGTCCTTAAGCACCTCATCTACATCTTAATGTTGCCGGAGATGGTGACTCCACCACTTCCCTGGGTTGTCTGTTCCAATGTTTGACTACTCTGTCCATGTAGAAATGGTCTAATTGTCTAATGTCTAACTTGAAATTCTTCCTAATGTCTAACTCGCTCATGCCACTGATGGGCAGGTGGGATTGGAGCCCAGTGTCAGGGCTTGGATGCAGGGAAAAAACAGAGTTTATCTTCTGTCCTGCTCCCCAGGAGCACCCACCATCCTGGGCACATGGGATCTAGACAGGAGAGGAGCTAAATCACCCTTAGTCTCACCTCCTCAGAAGACATTTTAGGCCTTACCACTCATCAAGTTAAACTCATGCAGTTAATCCCCTTGATCCTGGTGTTACCCTGGGCTAAACTGCTTCAGTGCATCCCTCCTGGCCAAAAGTTCTGCTCTGCAGGAGCCTCCTAGGTCCTCACGCAGCACAACCAAGGTGGATTTGCGCTGCCGGCTCCGCAGCCTCCACTGCCCCAGCTGGTCCTGCTCTCGGCCCCTGAGCTGGCTCCGTGAAACCGCACTCGAGCAGCTCCGCATGGAGAGCAATCACACCCCCGGAGCAGGCACACCCAGGAGAGCGATAAATATCTGGTGACCACAGCCGTGTGTAAGGCTTCTCCCAGGCCACAATTGAGATTAGGGGAGCTCGGACCCAATCCAAACATCTCTCGCTCCGGTAATCAGAGCCAGCCCACGCAGCACTAAGCTCTTGCAGCTCATGCTCATCTCCTGGTCCCACCTTCCTCTCCCCATGCTACAACCTTTGATCTAACCTTGCTAGCTTAGGTCCTGTAGGCTGGGTCTGGATGACCGAGTGCTCTTTTGTCCTGAAATTGGGCAGCTGATGATGCACACGGGTGTTCAGGTGGCTGCTTAAGGAGAAGGTGTTGAGATACTGCTGAGTCCTTGGTTCTGGATCAGCAGGAGGGCCTGGTTTGACTTGGGGCATCCTTGGGGCCACTGCCTGTGCTCTTCCCTCAAATGCTGCTCTGCAGGGTGCAGCAGCTCCACATTTATTTATTTTCCCCTTTCTCCATTTTCTGCTCTTCAACAGGGCGCACACATCTTCCACTACCGCTCGAGGAACCCCGCGGGCAGAGAGCAAGGCAAAGACATCTCCTGTTCCCCGACGCACCAGAAATCCCCCCGGCTCAGCAAATGCAGAGGGGACGGAGCCAACCCCAAAAAGACCATTGCGACCGCAGGCAGCCAGCCCTACTGGCAAAGCCAAGGCTTGGGCGCCGGCAAGAACACGCGGCCGAGCCACCTCTCACCGAGCAACCCCAGGGCAACAGGAAAACCCTTCAGCTCCCTCCCAGAAAGCCAGAAGGCGGCGGATGAAATGAGGACACCCTTTGGCATCCCGCTCTCCAAGCTATCCCAGTCCAAGCACCTCAAGAGCAAGGTCGCCACATCCCCCGGTGCTTCCCCCGACTCCAAAAAGAAGCCCCAAGAGGCCACCAGCCAGCAGGACCACTAGACACGTGGGTGTCCGGGGCAAATGTGTAGATGTTGCCTGCATCCTTGTTGCATGGGGCAGGGGAACGTGTTTGCATTTACCTGGTCGGTGCACCAGTACCACACGGCCATGACCGACAGCCCAAAAGTCATCCCGGTCCAGGGCAGATCTCCAGAGACTGGGTCTCGGAAGAGGTGCATGGCATCCGCTCTGGGCAGGTGGCAGGTAGTGTTGGGGACGATCTTGGCTGGAACCGCTTTTAAATAGGCCTCTTCCAGGTTCGAGTAACCGCCGATCTCATTAAAAGCTGGAAGACATCGAGGGAGGCGGGTTAGAGTCAATCGGAATCCAGTCGCCTCCGAGATCAGCTGGTTAAACAGGCACGAACTCGCTGTCCACAACCTCTTCTCCCTTCCCCTTGGCCCTGCTTCCCAAAGAGGGAGGCTGTTTCGTGATGGTGTTTCATTCTAGCTATTTAAGAGACTTCTACTAACGTTTTGCACAGCTGTCCCGTTGCATTGTGCCCTCCCTTAGGAGGGTGATCCGTGTCCTGGGACAAAGGCTCCTCAAGGGACCCACTTCTTTTGACTTTGTACTATAAAAGCAGCCTGTTTATTAAAGCACTCGAGTCCCAGAGCATGCGAAACTTCTCCGGAATTTAAGTGCAAGTTTGGGGAGCTTTGGTAAGCTACAAAGCAAGGTGCCTTCGCTCAAGGGTCTGGCCAAACTCTGTCCCTTTGAGAGTTTATCCAACACCCTCCGCACAGCTTCATTTTTAAGTATCCAGAACCAAGTGCAAAAACAAAAAACAAACGCAAAAAAAGCCCCTTTTACTGCATTTTCCCTAAGGAAACAAGATCCAACTTGGGAAAAGATCTGGCCTTAGCCTAAGCGTTCGTGATGTTTGCGTGCCACGAACAAGCCCTGGCAAGCGAGGGGCTGCGTCCCCATGCAGCTGGCTCCAGGCTCCTCCACCCACTCCCGGCCGGAGCAGGCACTGGAGGAGATGGGGCAAATTCTGCTTTCATCAACACTGGTGCCGTCCTGGGGGTGCAGCCAGCAGGATTTTGGAGCTGGAGGCATCGCTTTCCAGCAGGAAGAGCGGGAGGAAGCGGCTCCCGCCATGCGCCACGGCTGCCCATGCAGTGTCTGCCGCATGGAGCAGGCACATGGGCAGCCCCACGGCCACGGGGACGGCCACGCGGGCAAGGAGGGAGCACGGTGGGACCCCAGACCAGGGAGGAGGCCGGGATCCAGATGGCAACGTGCGAGGGGAGCCTCCTTGGAAGGGCCGGTGAGCCCAGGAACGTGGCTGCACGATGCCATGTGCTGCAGCTCCCGTCCTGTCCCCAGATCCCTCTTGTTTTGCTTTGTTTCCCTGCACAGCGACACAATTTGCAGTCACAGCAATACCCTCGGTGAGCTCCTTCACCTCAAAGACACGGTTTTGCATCAGGATTTAGACCCAAACGCAGAGCTAGTGTTCTCAGCAGCCACCCTCTTTAGACCAAAAGCAGATCCCTAATCCGTAGGGCGTTGGAGACGGCATCTCCATCAAGCAACAGCTTGAGCAAGCCCCAACTTCTGTGTGACCCTCCCTGCTGCGTCCTCCCTCCTGCTGTCCCCTTGTCTCAGGGGAGACCTCTTGGGTTGACTTGTCCTCTCAGCTAATGAACCGCGTTAGAAGGGTTATCAGAGGGGTTATCAGAGACCCAAGGGATGCTTTTGGGGAGTGAGGAAAGGGACATCACACACCCGCCTTGCAAACAGGCCCATTGCAGCCCAGAGGGAAGGAGCACACGTGAAACCTTCCTGTTCTTGAGAAAGCAGAGCTGGCTCCCGGCCAGCCCACGGTTTATCCGGGCACTGGCTACTCCCAGGCTTTGCATGGGCGTTGGGCACCAACAAAGCTCTCGGCAGGAGCGGGCGAGTGCTGAAAGCCGGGGTGCTCCCCCGCCTTCCCAAACATTGAGCCGGCAAGTCCCAACACCTGCGTCTGCCGGCGCGGGAGAGCGGGACAAGAGGAGCGAGGCGGCCGAGGAGCCGGATGCTTCCCCGAAGCCCGTGGGCTCCACCAGGATCTGCATCACGGCGGTGAATGCCGGGGCGATGAGCACCGAGGGCAGCAGGGTGAAAGGCACCACAGTTGGGTACGGATTGGACCGGAGCCACTTTGGGATGCACCATAAATCACCTGGTGACATCGGTCCCCTCCGAACTGCCCTTCTGCCTCTGCTCTGGCTGCAGCTTCCCGTGGCGGACGCAGCTATTAAGGAAACTGGATCTGTTCGTAACCCCTTAGTTTACACCCGCTTGTCTTCTGACCTGCAGCCATTCGGCAAAGCGTTATTTGCACAACCCTCCCTTGGAAAACGTGGCCTTAGACCTTAGCTCTGCTCTCCGGCAGCTTTTCCTGCTTTTCCATGAGCCGAGGAGCCTGGCCGAGCACTGGTCACCAGGAGCGACGGGTTAGCAGATTAGCAGCCGTGCTTGTGCCAAACAGACTGGCAAAGCAAGAAAGTGGAGAGCATCTGTTATTAGAGTGGTTTGATAGGATGGATAAAAACAGACGCCTCTGCGAAACACAAGCCTTCAGGTCCCAAGATCTCCTGAGACCCAAGAAAAGCAACACAGGAGCTTGCGTGACCAGGAGCTTGCAGCTTCTCTCTGATCCCCCGTATCAGCCGGTCTCCCAAACGCGATTACCTCTCCCCATACCTTGCCACGCTTGGGCTAGTCCATCTAAGAACAGTTTAGCAGTGCATTTGCTGGAAGGGATTTTCCAGGCCTCCTATGCCCGCCCTCCTACTCTTGCTCTGCAGGATCGCACGGAGCCAGGATTACAAGACAAAAGCCTTGGAGAACCTCATGGTCAATTAGGGCTGCAGACCATAATCAGCAGCGTGCAAGCAGCTTGTCTAAAGCCCAAACCACGGCCAGGCTCAGATCTGTTTGCACAGGCAATGAGCTCCTCTCCTGTCTGCCTCAGCTCAGTGCTTCTGCTTGGGTATTTATTATCACTCCTGCTACTCCAGGGAAGGGGAGGACCTGCTTCCTTTCTTCCCTTCTGTAATACGGGAGCTTCAAGCATCCATCCTTTCATTTAGCCTTTGTAAATACCCCTTGCCGAGGTCAGGGCCCTCCCTGGAATGAGGCCCTCTGTGCAGGAGACAGACGGGAGACCGGGCTTGCTGCAAGTCTGCTTCTATTCCTGTCTCCGTGGCGGAATTCCTGCATGATGTTAGGTCAATCCTTTTCATGCCCGCCTGCCTAAACAGACTTCTCTGGGAGACGATGGAAATCATCTCGGGAGCATTTCTGGAAATCCTGCTCTTTAGTTAAACGCCTACCTTTGAAGTCGGGGACTAGCTTTTTACCTGATTGGGAAATTATGCCTCTTATTCCTCAGGGGCTGAGTGTCCGGAACAAGAATAATGAAAATTTCCTGCCTCGCAAGGGTGGTGCGAGGCCAGGTTTCATGAGACGCAACAGCAAGGAGGGTTCATAATGGCTGTTAATTAACCCTGCTCAATCAGAGCAAGAGGAAGATGCACCCTGCGCCCTTCATCACTCCGTGCTCAGCTGCAGGAATGACTCTTTCTGGCCCTGACTCCTGCTGTGCCCATTTCCGTGAGCAGGATCGAAGAGAGCAGATCCTCTTGGACGACCCTGCAGCGATGCACTACGGGGATCAACAGCTGGGAATCGTCTGCAGGAAAAAATCGACGTCCTGCTTCTTGTCTAGCACTTGAACAGCTTCTCAGAGTGTGTAAACTAGGCAAGCACGAGGAGCTGGGTTGTAATGATGACAGAACCAGGTCACTAGGTCTCAAATTAGCCCTATGCAGGGACTCATAGGGAGCCTTGACGTCTCAGCCCACCGGCCTTGCACGCAGGGGAACCGCAGCCGGGGAAGGAACAGGATGCACCACACTTGGGTGGTCCTTGTGGACTTGGTTAGGTGATCGCTCCGGGCCAAAGCTCTGCAAAACATCCTGGCCA
>JAWLRI010000191.1:4572659-4598079 GCA_034781795.1 Crypturellus tataupa | reverse complement strand
GCACCACACTTGGGTGGTCCTTGTGGACTTGGTTAGGTGATCGCTCCGGGCCAAAGCTCTGCAAAACATCCTGGCCACCAAACTGCCCAGATCGAGTCTTTTTATTTATTTCCTAGGCTGTCAGAGCAGGGGACAGAAGGTGCCCTGCAATACGAGCCTGCCCCGCTCCCATCTCTTACCTTTGACGGCCAACGCGACGGCGCCGATGACCATGACGAGCGTCTGCAGCGTGTCGGTGTAGATGACGGCCGCCAGCCCGCCTGGGGACACGAGCAAGGCACAACCGCGTGAGACCCTCGGCCTCAGCTTTGTTGTAAAGCGGCAATAAAGCAAACTGTGCTCGTGGGGACATGCCCGGCTCTTACTGCCCTCCTCCTCCTCCTAACGCCACGGGGCAGGGAGGTCCTGCAGGGAGAAAGTCCCTGCAAAAGGCAGAGGGGGAAATAGCGGGGCTGGATGCTGGAGTCAAGATGTTTGTCCCATCATTTCTCCTACCTCTTCGCACCACCCCAGGCCTCCCCCTTTGGCTGCTCTCCCTCGTAACCCGATGTTATCACCTCCCCAGCACTTAAAGCTTTGCAGGGCCCCCTCCAGCCACTAAGTCAACAGCATTTCCTCCTTTCCACACCAAGCCTTCCTTGAGCGCCCGTTGCAACCCCCGCGGTGTTTACCTTTGTCGGAAAGGCATTACTCAGCGTACGAACAAAAGCACCAAAAGTCCCTGAGCTAGGGAAATCGGGTCAAAACTTGAACCGATTTCAACCCAAATCATTGATTCGCAGCCAAGTGTTTGCGGGCTGCGCCCTCCTAGGCAATGCCTGGGATTTGGAGGGCTGTTCTCAGGATTAGGGTGACGCAGGGAGCACACCCTCTGCCCGAGCCCAGGCTAAAACACCCTGATTCCCAACGAGCCTCGTGGGCAGGAAAAAACCCGCGAGATGGGATTTGTTCAAAACCAAGATCTTGCAAAATCCACCGTATTTCGGATGTACTTAAGCTCTTCTGCGCTTTGATGGCTGGGGAAAGATACAGAGGGAAGTTTATGGCAGGGTTTTCCCCCTGGAGTTATCAGGGAGAGGAACAGCCCAGCAAAAAAAGCAATTTAAAGGTCTGGCAGGAATATATGGACACATAGTCTGAGTATGGGACTGCAAATTAGGCGCTCACAGTTTCTTAGTGCATCTCTATCTCTCATTAGCTGTGAATTACAAAGATGTATTAAGCGATTCTGCACACACACACAGAAAATACACGCATATGCAAAAATAGAAGAGAAAAATGTGCAGGAAATACTCTTAAAATCCTTGCAGGAGGACAGCAGCAAACTGCATCATGGGCAGGACAAGCAGGAGGAAAATGAGTTAGCTAAAAGCCTTTGAGATCTTAGATTCCCCGGTAATGGTCATGTAATGGGAGAAGCCCTGATTACAGCCCTTACAAATAGGTGTGCACACAAGAAGGCATTTAACTATATGATGGAGGAGGAGCGAGTTATTGCAAATGAAAAGCCTAAACACATAATCACAGGGGAGAGCCGGGGTGTCTGGCCATTGCTGAGCCGACATTCAGGAAGGAGACACCAACGCTAGCTGGATAGGACAGCAAATAAGAACCCCATTATCCAACATAAAAGCAGTATAAAGGCTCAAAAATCTCCCCCAAAAAGGAAAATAACTAAAAGGTGCCTAAGTGGCACGGTTCAGTGGAACAAGAGCGACTCGAGGCCAGCAAATACGAAGCAACCGACCTGCAATGGTGTAGAGCGCCGTGACCAGCAGCATCAGCACGGTGGAGAGGTAGAGGTCCCAGCCCAGGCAGACTTGCACGAACAGAGCCCCCGAGTACAGATCCGTCTGTGCGGGAAATACGAGACACGGAGCCTGCCATGGGTACCAGGTAGCACCAAGAGGCTGTTAAAGGGACGTGGCAAGGAAATAACCCAGGTCGAGGGCACTGCAGCTCGTGCCGTTGCATGCGCCAGGCCCAGGGACAGCGCTGGGCACCCCGGTCCCTTGCGCTGACCACGTCACTGTGGCAGATGGGGACGTGGCCACGCTCCTGCAGCCCCTCTCGTGGTTATCCCGCATCCGAGCCCATTGGCACAGGGACAGGGACAGGGTCCAGCAACCTCATTTTTCCTGCCCCTATGAAGGGCATTGGTGCTGTCCCAGCCTTTCCTAAGCCAAGAGCTAGTGACACTTGCTCCCTCGCAGCATTAGAGCGCAATGTCCTTGCAGACCCGAGCACTTCAATCCCTTTGGTGGCATTGGGCAGTGCCCAGGAGACCCGGCACTCGGAGCGGACTGCAGGCACCTCGCTCCCACCGGGACCTGAGCCCCATTTCCAGCTCCCAGGAGCAGTTTGTAGCAGCCACCCCGTCCCCGCGAGGCCAGGGCGCCCCGTGCCGCTCTCACAACCCGCTGGCACCGCGGCGGGCAGACGTGACGGGTGCGGTACTGCGCACGGGGGTGGGTGCAGCTGGTATTTCATGTTCTGCCTGACGGCATTTGTTCTCCTGGCACCCGCGCTGCCTGCGAGCTGGGTGCCAAGGCCAAACTGCCACCGCCGCCGGCTGCAGCGGAGCCGTTCGGAGCTTCGGGATGAGCAGGAGGGAGCAGCAGCCCCAGGGAGGAGCTAGGGCAGGATGGGGATCTCCACTGGGCGCAGGGGTTTTGCTGGGATCACTGCACATCTTTGGAGATCAGCAGGGAGACCTGCATTGTGGGGCTCAGGTCCAGCGATCCCAGCAGCGACTGCAAGAGCCTTTCCCCAAAACACCTCTTTGCTGAGCACCTCTAGGGAATATGTCCTCCAGATGGGGAAACTGAGGCACGGACGAGTGACAGAAGGTGCTTTGGCCAAGCGAGAGCAGCAGGAGGCAGGAACTGAACCTGGGAGTGTGGATCCCAGTGCAGCCCCATGCAAGTCTCCAGCACAACAAGGAGCTGCCGCATCTGGGCTGTTTCCAGCCTTTGCAGCTGCCCTCGGAATCCCTGGAAGCGGCTCCGTTTTCCTGCTCAGCAGGAGGGACAGGTTGACTCCAGGTCTACCCCAATGTCCCTGCACCAGGCTGGCCTCCAGCAGCCACCGCACCTCCTGCCTCTTGGTCACCTCTCCAGGGAAAGCGGGAGCATTCCCTCTCCCAGGGGAGCAGGGAACTGCCTATGGAAGAGGGGGTTTAGCAGCATCTTTGGTCCAGCCAAGCGGATTGACCTCCCCAGAGCCACCGTTTGCACCTGGACTTGGCCCCTTGGGGCTTCAACCCACCGGGCTCTGCTGGGCACGGAGGCGCCGATCCCGTTGTCCCAAGCCTGGTCTGGCCATGAACAAGCTCTAACAGCAGATTCAGGAGCCCCTTGGGCAAACTGGACACTAGCCCAAGAGAAGAAGGTTTATCATGCCCCAAGGTACGACCATTTATCCACCAGAAGCTGAGATCCAGCAATTCCCAGTGCTCCGCTGCAGTATCTCAGTGGAAACGTTATTCCGTGAGGGAAAAGGCAACAGGACCAGGCAGGAAGAGGCGAGATGAGCAGATTCGTGCGCTGTCTCCTTGGAACACCTCAGCCTGCTCCACTCCCTTGCCTGTGGCCACGGCGGCTTTCCACAGTCAACACATCAGCTCCGATTTGATGTCTTTCTTCACAGACCTCACCGAAAATCATCTCCCAAATGGGGCCTTCTTGCCCGATCATGTGGGAGCAGCTGCTTGGGATTAGGGACGTGGTATTTCCCACCTCCATTCCCGGCTTTTCCTCTCCCAAAGCTCCTCCGGGAGGTTCAAAGCACAGGAGCTAAGGACGGTCGGTGCCACCTGCACCCTGCTCTCAGCATCACTCAAGACAAGAGGGACACGATTTGTGTGAAAATAAATCGCACATTTTCAGACTTCCATTGCAAATGCTATTCAAAAGCTGCTTCCCGTCTTTCCAGGAAACGCATCCCAGGCCAAAGTTCTGTATCTTTTGACACTAAGGTGGCAAATATTTCACTTCAGAAGACTCAAAACACACCACGCTACACTATGCATGTAGACAGGCCATGGAAGGACCACGAAGAAGGACACATGCCATCTATCAACCATGAAATCCAGTCTGTAAGCACCCATTCAGCTCTGGGTCAACATGAGAGCCCTTTCTCTAGCAGATGAGTCCACGCATTAGACAACCACTGATTAAATCAGAAATTAAAATGACCAGAAGAGCACTTGCCCCACGATGTTGAGGAACCTAATTAAAGGATTGCTCCGTGGCAAGTGGACTGGGCCAGGTTTTCCACCACAGTTATGTCTAGGACTCCTACTGGAGGTGACAGTTGTCCTCAGCTGCATTCCATGGCTCAGGGAAAGCACCAAGAGGTGACACTCATTCCTGGACTGCCCCGCTAAAGCAGAACCAGCTTAGTGGCAACCTCACCAAAACCTGCTCCGCCAAGGATGCCTTTCTAATACAAATATGATAGAACCGCAGCTCAACACCATGGTGACCACCAGGCAACCCTGCAAGAGAACCAAGTCATCACTGCCCTGCAAGGTGCAGCTAAAAGGCAGAGAAGATCCAACCAAAGGCTCTCAGCCAGCTCCTCCCAACACAACATGAAGCGGAACCCAACGCAATTGGAGCCTCCCCTTCCATCTCAGTGTCCTTGATGTCTTCTGGAGCCACCAATGGTCCCTTGAGGGATCCATGACTTGTCAACGCAGCATTTGCTAGCCAGTCATCTCCTCATCACGCCTACCTGCTTTTCCAGCACCCATTCCACCCATTCCATCCCCAGCGCCCAGCTGTTACGACTCAGTCCTGGAGAACACGTTTCATAACTGCTTCTCCCCGTTTTCTCAATACTTAATCATTTTTTGCAGTCGTCTGCAAATGAGTCTAAGCTTTTGCTATGAGGAAGCCGAGGTATCTCCACCTCCCTTCCTCGTAATTCTGCTGGGGTGGGAAAAAAATAAAAGCACATGTGACTTAGTTGTTAATAAGACATCCCAAATACAAAAACAAGCTAATTAAAGCCAAGCATGACCTATTCGTAAAACAAGTCCTTTCAAATGTAAAAGGAGAGCAAAATCCTTTGAAGTTAGGCTTCACAATCCAGCAAGAAAACCCTGCCTCCACTGCTGACCTCACTTGGAAACTTGCTCTTATCCAGCATCGTTAATGCTTCCCCAATGAAAGCTGCCTTTAGAGACAGCTTGAATTTAACGACTGGCAAAGCATCAGTGGAATGAGTTACCCAGGGTACAGAATATTCCCCATGGGCTTTTCACCAGCATTTGGATGCTTGTTTATATCCTCATGTGTTTCCAGTTAGGAGAGACTCCTTGTCCTCTCAGGAGGTCTTCGGACCTGGCCTGTTGCATCCTGCTGTGAGATATTAAGGACTTGAAACCAGCAGGTAGCAAATGCATCCGCAGGAAGAAGTGATGGGAAAGGCAACACTGGTGAGTCCTGGGTTTCATATGAGCCCCATGGGGACCAAGAGGAAAGGTCTGTGGGTGCAGCACCGCCTAATCACAGAGTGGTTAAGGTTGGAAGGGACCTCTTGAGATCACCTAGTCCAACCCCTGCATAAGCAGGGACATCTAATCGCCCCGAGTCTCACAGCGTCCTCCCACGCTGCCTGCTGCGGTTATCAGCAGTGACGGGATATTGAGACAGCTCTGTGTGAGGCAACGCATCATCCCAACCCACTGCTTCAAAGAGCTAACGTTGTTTGGATCCACCGTGAACGGAGCTGGATGCCAGGATAATCCTCCTGATTAGCCTGGTTCCTCTTGTATTGGATTCTGTGTGACTCAGAGACCAGGCGAAGCTCAGCAGTCCGAAGAAACTATAGAGGTAGCTGAGAAGAGGCACAGGAAGAGCCATCCGGGAGTGTCTTCCAAACACAAAGAAGAGCTGGGAAATGCTGGATAACCACAGAAGATCCCATATAAGCAGGCATCACGCAGAGTTCATCTCCAAGTTCATCTGGTTGCAAGCAATGAGCGGCACAGCCGTCTCCACTGGTTTCCCAAGCTCGGGATGAATTTGTAGGACATCCATCCCCTCTGGGCAAAGCCATGGAGGCCTGAGACAGCTCCAATGGAAACCATATGGAGCAAGCATCTCCACATGGCATAGTGACACTATTGTGGGAAGAGGGGACATCTGTGATGATCTGGAAAGAGACTCCAAGACAACCAGCCCTCAAATTACGGATGATGCAGATCTGCAAGAACAAACTGCTATACCAGATATGCAATCCCAGCCTGTTACTTTCCCTTTTAAACACCAGATGGAATTCCCTCGGATCCCAGGGCGACTAACACCACACAGAGATGCTCCAGCATCTCCTTGGAGCTCATCCCTAGCCTTGGTCAGGAGCAGAGAAGAGATCTCTCCTAAGCAGCACACGGAAGAGGAATAAGGGGCAATTTGTGGGATGTTCCGGGAATCAGGGGTTAATCAACATGTCACTGACCAGGGGAGAGGGGACAAACCCACGTGCTGAGCCACCAGCACCACTTCATCAGGTCCCAGCCATCCTCGAAGCACTGACCGTAGGACTGGCTGCTATTTGCCCACAAACCTGTGTTTAAGATCACAACAATCACGACCAACCTGCTCTGCCCCAGGTCAGAGCACAGCTCACGGGCCAACAAGGTGCCTCTCCTGAGCACTTTGCAGGTTACGGAGCTGGGGACACAGTTCTGACCTCATTAAATGCTGCAACAAGAACCTTAGGAACATGCAAAGGAGTGAGGTCCCCGCGGTGAGCAGCTCGGAAGGACCGTGCTCCTTACACAGCCCAAGGTGGATGCATTCAGAGCTGTCACATTCGCACAGCACGAGTGTCCCCAGGCTGCTCCGTCCCCTTCCCTCGGAGCGGGGCACAGTCCTCTCTGCGTCACAATCCACCCTTGGCCGCGGGCTGGAAGCTGCCCTGGGAACAGGGATAAGCCGCAGCCAGGGCCCGTGGCCACCGGCCGCGCTGGGACCCGCAGGCCCCGGCGACGGCTCGAGCGAGCGGTGAGCGCCGCTCCGTGGGGAAGCGGCTCCTCTGCCGACGCCTCCGAGGTTGGATTTCCCCATCCTTACAGCCGCCCACGCGGAGAAGCGATGCATTTTCCAGGCCGTGCATCGCATCCACGTTGCTCCAGCGGAGGGGACCCGTAGGATCGTTGCCCCCTGCACATTCCCTGCTCTGGATCATCTCGGAGCTCTTTGCTCCGTCTAAGGCTCAGATCCCGTCTGGCTGGCTCCAGCCCCCAGGGCTGTCTGTGCCTTCGGCTCCCGGCTGCTTCGACCTCAGATAAACTCTCCCCGTGGTTACCAAGGGAAGAGGAGGAGGAGAGGGGCCCTTAAAGGGAATTGTGCAATTCTTGTCAAAACATCCCTCAAAATTCAAGGCTTTCTATGCAGGCTTGGGTGATCCTGCAGCTGCAACGAGACTTCCTTTCCTTGGAAAACCTGTGTGCCCTAAGGTGAGGAAAACGTTCGATTCAATCACTTCAGTTAATAGATGCAGTTCGCCAAACGCTGTGGTTTCTCCCTGTGTTCAGCAGATTTTTTTCCCATTTGGAATTACTAGAAAGCCTCACTGCTGGAGAAGGTGACAGACCACACCACGCAGCAGCCTCTGAGCGGGCTTCCTTCCCAAACTCTCTAGGTTCAGGAATCCTGACACCCAGCCACAAATCTGTTGGGGACATCATGGACAGGCTCACGCTTGCTGAACCTGGCCACAAACCATTTGGGGACATCCTTGACTTGCTCATGATGGCTGAACTCGGCCACAAATCTATTGGGGACACCCCTGACATGCTAATGATAGCTGAACCTGGCCACAAATCTATTGGGGACATCCTGGACAGACTCATGATGGCTAAACCAGGCCACAAATCTACTGGGGACATCCCTGACATGCTCATGATCACTAAACCCAGCCACAAATCTGTTGGGGACATCCTGGACACGCTCATGGTCGCTGAACCCAACCACAAACCTATTGGGGACATCACGAACAGGCTCATGATGGCTGAACCCAGCCACAAATCTATTGGGGACATCCCTGACATGCTCATGATCACTAAACCCAGCCACAAATCTACTGGGGACATCCTGGACACGCTCATGGTCGCTGAACCCAACCACAGACATGCAGCGTGTTGGCAGACAGCAGCTCTCCATGAATGCCCACCCTCTACCCTAACTCCTCCCAGAACATCCTCATCCTGCAGCAATCCTTCTTCCAGCCCAGGGGTTCTCCCTCCCTTCTCGGGTATGCAAGGTCTGAGCACAAAAATAATTCCTTACTATCTGGAAATGAGTCATGAGTTGGCCATGGGGTCAAGCAGGAGCTACTCACAGAGATCTTGGTGAAGACGGAGAGCAGCAGCGACAGGCCGGAGAGGTACATGCGGATCCTGTCCCCTCCGAAGCGCCGCTGCAGGTACTCGGGCATGGTGACGACCTGCAGGAGACGAGAGGGGACCCTGCTCTGTCCAACACCAGGGGAGATGATGGGGAAGAGTC
Source organism: Crypturellus tataupa (assembly GCA_034781795.1). Taxonomy (NCBI): domain Eukaryota; kingdom Metazoa; phylum Chordata; class Aves; order Tinamiformes; family Tinamidae; genus Crypturellus; species Crypturellus tataupa. Next base: position 4,589,560 of record JAWLRI010000191.1, on the reverse strand, counting down.
TCCCCAAGGCAACTCCAAGGACAGCGGCGACGCCGCTCCTTGGGACACCCGGTCTCATGAGGGTTGGGATACCTTGGGCAGCTTGGTGAGAGCTCCGCTTACCCCAGAAGAGACGTAGACGGGAATGAACACCCAGGCCAGGGCCAGGAGGGCGTAAGTGGCCTGTTGGGAAGGAAGAACACGGCACTGCCCCAAAAAACGCACAGGGGTGCTAGACCGCGTCAGTAGTGCCCAAGCAGGACGTTGGGGTCTTCATGGGGTCCATGTAAGTGCACAGCTGGGAGCTCCTGGGCACCCAGAACATCGCAGCCCGCTCCTCTCTCGGCCTCAAGCTATTGACTCAGCCAACGTCCATGGGTTTCCCATTAATTCCTCAGGCACCAAGCCATGCGCCACACTCCGGCCCCGGGATTTGGGGACTGATTTGTGAGAATGGAGGGAATTGGGGAGCTATGGGGCCAGCCTTCCTATGGGGGTTGTGTCTGAATATACCAAGCATATCCGAGTATATAACGACTCTTCCTGAGCCAAGAGGGACCTTCCAGGAGCTGCTGCAGAAGGGGCTCGGGACACCCTCCCCTTACAACATTCCTTACGTTCCACTCGAAGCCGGCAACAGCGATGCCGCCGGCAGCGCCCGTCCCGGCCAGGCCGATGAAGAGCCCCGCTCCCTCGCTGCTCGCAAAGAGGGAGGCTCCGATCTGCGGGCGGGAAGGGGAGGCTGCGATGGAGCTCCTGGCTCCCTAGCCGGCGGCCGCGCGATCCGGACCGGCCCCGGTGCTGCTCCAGAGGCTGTTTCTGCAGGAGATGGGGGCAAAGCTGGGCTTTACAGCATGGAAACAGAGCAATTTGGGAGGAAGGTGAAGGAGGGAGAGCAAAAGCACTGCAGCCCTTGAGCAACATGAGGGAAAACCACGGGAGGTGCAAATCCGGTGCACAAAGCTGGGCTGCAGGATGGTGAGGAGGGAGAAACACTGTCAAGCAGGGGAGAAGAAGCGGGAATTCAATGGGACAGGGACTGGTGCTGCTGTCCCTGCTGCCCCAAGGGTCCCACAAGAGCCACTTACTGGCCACCACGCCATGTCTCTGCCTGCAAGGAAATAGCCGCTCACCGTGTTCCTGCTGGCCCTGCAGGAAGACTGAGAGCAGAGGATCAGCACCCGACGCTCCGTCCCGCGCACCGACCAGGACACGGGAGACAGCGACCAGGAGACGGGAGACTCCGGATAACCAAGGAGCACTCTGCAACTCGAGCATCGCTATGGGAAACGGTGCATCCAGACGGCTCGAGGATTCACTCCAGCTCATGTTAAGTCTATAGGAGTCTTTCCGCGTTGAGTGAAAGAGGTTTTATACAATAGGATACAGCACATAGAGCACAACACACAAGTCACAGAGCATAAACGCAAAACACAACAGGGAAATATTGGAGGCTCTCAGAACACAACTCTGCAGAGAAGCCAGCCCTCAAAATAGAGAAAAATCCGAGTATTTCACAAAAGGAGACACCAAAAAACAGAGTGCTCTTACCCATATTCCCACTGCAATGTTTAAGGAAAAGTAAGCCACTATGACAACGAGATCAGCAACGCTAAATTGTTGCCAGGAGCTAAAGGACCCGGCAGTGGAATTAACCTCCATCCTCCCCACTGCTTCTTTCTCCATCCTCAGCAAAAACCTTGGGGGAAAGAAAATCACCACCAAATCAGTAACTCGCGAGCTGCCTGGGGGAATTGATCATTAAACGAGGGCTAGAGTTTTTGCTGCCAAAGGTGGCAGTGGGGCAGATCAGTCACCCAAGTACAACCTGGTCAGGAAACACAGTGCAGAGCAGCTCCTGATTCCAGGGCCCTACCAACAAGCAGCAACATCCCAAGGACTTGCATCTATCACGCTGTCTCCTGCATCCAAGGACCTGCTTGTTCCTGTCCAAACTGTTCCAGACTTTTTCCAGCATTTCACCCGCTTCTCCCATGCAAATTCGCAGGGTGCAGCCTTGCAAAAGCTGTTGTTTGCAAAGGTCTTTGCTCCTTCTATAGCAGTTAGCAAGATCTAATAGCCAGCTATTTTCACCAAACCAGTAGAAACTGGCAGCTATTGCTCCTTTCATGCTTAAGGTTCATCAAAAGCTCTAAGGGGTACACAGGCAGCATGACCTGCGCTTCATTAGACCAATCTAAAAAGAAAAGTTTAAGTATTTCGGCAATTCATCATATACACGGATTGCTATGCAGTAAATGCTACTCTACAATTTCTAATTTAAGCTTAATCAAGTAGAAATTGTTTGCAATTAAAAGAACCCGGTAGTTCCCTTGCAGATAACATCAACCTGGAAAGAATTTGCATGATCTTTTGTCTAGTTCATTAGTGCAAGACTGTGGCTGTCTCTGTTTCATTGCAAAATGCATGTTATTTTCCAGAGAAATGCCTCCAAGAGCTGGTGTTTCAGGTAACCCAACATTTTTGCTTCTGAGAAAAGAACACAGAGTAGGTAATTCTGCAGATATTTTGTGATAAGAGAAGTATAAAAAGGGGCTGAGTGGGGATACATCCACTTTGCTGTTTCAACTGCTTCTGTACTAGGAAAAATTAAGCACCAGCCTTATCCCAGCAGTTGATCGCAAAATCCTTAGTCCTAACCAATGCGGTAATCACACTGCAGTGAATTAGCTAGTTTAAAAACAAACATACTAAAACAGTGATAAGACATAGGACTTGGTTAACATCCTAGGTGGACCCCAAGGCAGACTAGTTCCCATGAGCAGCAGTTCTCAGATGAGGCTGCTCCTTCACAGACCAATGTGAAACAAGAAGCAGTAAAAAAATATATATATATATATGTATATATACATCCCCTGCCAAAATCACAGCAATTACACAGGACAGAAAATAAAAATAATGGCAAATTAAACCACTTCTTTCAGGATTGTTTGAATACAATGGAGTCCTACAGTGAAACTCTTAATAGCTGCTACTCTTTTTGGAGAAGTTCCACAAAACACTCAAGATGCATCCAGGAAGCACCAAGATAAAAGCTGCAGAGGCTCTAGGTGCCGCAGGGAGACGAGCGATAGATGAATCTGCAAATTGCAGTATTGGGCGCTGTGGATCTTTATTCTAGTCAGAACAGAGGAGCTTGACTTCTGCAAGTCTCGACTTCATTGGTAAGACTCTAGTTCCCAGTCTCACGCACTCCTCAGTTGGAATTTAACCTGCATGAAGCATCCAAAGCACATAGAAGTGTTAATACATCAGCTTAGTCCATCTAGTAACACCACTCAACTGTTTAATAACCTATTCCCATTAAAATATAACCCAGAAGGTTGCATTCTGCTATCCGACACAAAATACCTCTCAGGCCAGGACTACAGAAATCAAATTGAACCCTGGAAAATCAGCTCACAGAATGAGAACAGCATTTTCCACACAGAAATATGGATTTGCTCAAGTAAAATATGAATTGTATTTGCTGAAGATTTATGAAGATTGATGTCAATGATGAACCTGCTGGCAATATTTAAATATTCTAGTCACTGTCCAATGCTCCATCCTGCCAGGTGCTGCATCAATGCCAGTTACAGCTCATTCATGCCCTTGGAAGACTGAGGGCAGGGAAAATGGTGCCAATAGAGGTTACTTTTCAATTCTAGTTCTGGGCAAATACTTTACACTCATTTGCAGGATATTTCAGTGAGATTATATCAAACAAAACCTAAGCGTCCTGCAACACTAGGACACTCACTGCCTAAAAATGAAGATATGCTGCAAGCTATTTTCCACTCGGGAACCCTACCTGCAAGATGCCACTTAACATTATAAAAATGATGGTTTGGGGCTCTTTGGTCCCCAAGTTCTGCTTCTCAGAGCTGTTGCTGTGTTTGCCTACCTAATCTAACGTACCTGTGACAGCACGTGGCCCTGGCTAGGGATTTCCTTGCCTGTTACAAGATGGCTCAGCAGCAAGAGGGACATCAAAACAGTGACAACAAGCAGCAGTACTGGGAAAGAGCTAGTGCTTCATTATAAACAAGGGAAAAAAGCAGATTAGTTCCCTGCTGACAAGAAGCAGGAATCCTGTTTTCCAAAAGAATATAAAACATACAAGACTCGTTTTGCCCCTTGATTTGTTTCAGCCACGTAATGGCTGCAAATAATTTTTAGAAGAAACATACGTTAGAAGACAAGCGACAATTATGTAAACCTTTTTAAAAAGCTCACACAAAACAGATTTTTATTCTTTATCGCAGAAAATAAATACAGGTGCATATTTCATATGCTTTTCTATAAAAGCACTCCTACAAAATCACTTAACTGCATACAACAGTACAACCCTTTTGGCTTTTAAAATGCAAATATTATACAGTCACTTCATTTTATTATCTTTATAGCACTTGTAGCAAGCAGCTCTGGAAAAGGAACGCTTAATTTAAAAGCCAAATTCTTGCCTTAAGTGTTTTTCCTGGTCATTTATATAGTGCAACTAACCTAAAAGCAACTAGAACCATTTTCTGTAAAATGTTTATTACCCCCCCTCCAAAAAAAAGGAAAAAAAAAAATCCTGAAATCAGTTATACCTTGATATTCAAAACAAAAGAAAACAAAGTGGCTCAATTGTAATATTAAGGTAAGCATGATGCTTCACAGCTCATTATCTGTCTGCTTCCAGTTTGGCCCGGAGTGTTTGTTTAGAATAAAAGGAATCATTAATCATCCAGTCCAATATTTCTGAAAAGGTAAGACATGGACTCCCCATTGTGGATTCTGCGAATGGCTTCTGACAGGATCATGCTGATATCCACAGTCTTGATCTTAGGGCACTGGAGTTTCTGTATTTCATGTGGAATTGTGTTTGTGACAACGACCTACAGAAAGAAAAATATCATCTTAGATAGGCTTAGCTCCCTTATGTTTTCCCCTCTCCCATATCAGGGCTGTGAAAGGGAATGTCTGCTCATCAGGATACTGTGAAATTATTCTTTTCAAGTAACTGGTAGAGAACAAGATTTTACATTACTCTCAGGATAAAAAAAAATGCAGAAGTTTTGGAAAATACACTTTAAGAATAAAATCAGTAAAAAATTGCTTGGTAAAAAAAGGACTATTTAGAAACTTAAAATCCACACTTACTTCATCAATTGCAGATTCCTCTATCAGCCTGGGAGCATCTGAAGACAACAGGCCATGTGTGGCCATTACAAAGATTTTGTAGGCCCCCCTTTCCTTGAGGGTTTCAGCTGCAGCAAGGAAGCTGTCAACATCATCTATAATGTCATCCTGTCAAAATACAAGTTCATCAGTGAAGATTCAATGTGTCCTCAGAAATATCAACACAGAACACCTGGAGTGACATTGAATCTTTTTCAAGTACAACAGTTCACATCCAATGCAAAATGGATGTTTTTATTGATGTTATTCTTCGGGCACTAGGCTAGATGGTAAAGGCTGAAGCCTGGGAAAGCAGAATGTGCAAAACAACCTGTGACACTAAGGAAGGGAACAGGTTGCATGATGGAAAGAGGGGGGAAAAAAAGAAAAACAAACACACACCCCTCTAATTCAAAAGCAAATATATGTAATATCTTTTTCCTTTAAAAGTCCAAAGACTAGTCTTTATTCAGACTGTAAGATCATGTTAATTTCTACTTCACTAGTGTTTCTAAATTCACAGAGTGTAAACATAGATCATGGTTTTCTCCTTTTATCTGACATATAAACCCAAACCACAACTCCTCATCCTTAGGAAAGGGTTTCAACAGAATGTCATCAGGACTATTCAGCAGAAACGGTTCTGAATGTTGCTTTTCATTTTATATTTCATACCATCAGCTTCAGTAAATATGCAGAATATTGCCTCATGGTATAAAACCACAGTACCAAGTCTACTATTAACAAAAGTTTAGCTGTTGACAAGCAAACAAGCACTTCAGTTCTGTGCCCTTAATACAATTTGCCAAAAGCCATGGCATCTCACTTACCACAATGATGGCTATTCTTCCTCCTACATCTCCGACGACTGTGATGGGTGGTTTTTCTTTTGGAATCAGCACTGATTAACAGCAATTAAAAAAAAAAAAAAAGAGAGAAGGAAAAAAATAATTTATGCAACATACTTCAACTGTGGAAATGTCTGCTTTGTATAGGTCACCAGCATTATATAAAAAGTAGAGCAGCAACTATTTCAGTTATCACAGTTCTACTGAGAAAAGCAGCGAGTTTTTTATACAGTACTAATTGTTTAAATTTAGTTGAAGTATTAACTACATGCATTTATAACCCAATTCTTAACCTATCCACAGGCCTGCTGAAAAAGTCAACAAGCAGTAACACTCACACAACTGCACAAAATCAGTGCCAGCTCAGTATAGCCCCAAATTCTAGGAGAAAAAAAAAAAAATCAAACAGAAAAATTAACGATTATCTGTGGCCTCTCCTGACCAGCAAAGGCAAAGCTCTTCCTATGCAGAACACAGACCTGATGCACTGCTAAGTACCAACAACATGGACAAAGTGTATCAAAAAGCTACCTTTTTTCCCTTATTAGTAAGAAAGACTCCTTTTTTAATAGTCTCTCCCCCGATCAAAACCCCACGAGGTGGATGCTTGCACACACCAACTTACTTACTGGGTATCTCTAAACTGGGGTGAATAGCAGCTACGTTTTTGGCGGTTGGCGGTGAGTGTCGACCATCCACCATGTCCGACTCGGCATCCTGAGCTTCCCCGTGAATCACGGCGATTCCCAGCCGCAGACGTTCAGCAAATGACTGCGCTCTGCAAGGGAAGGTTTGAAAAATTACATGACATCATTCATATACTAATCTATTCCATTTTAATATTAAAGTTTCAGATATAAACAAAAAGATCCTAATGGAAAAAGCAGAGAAGAAATTACTTTCTCCCTATTATCTTTTTCTAAATCAGATTTGTGAGTGCAAATCACCCTCAAAGTAGCCACACTGGCCTTTTAAGAAGGAGAGTAAGTGCTGCGGAACAGGCAATTTACACTGCTCCTTTCTGTTTTTTGGTGTCCATGCAAAACACTCAACAGTTAAAAAAGAAATACACATACACCAGACATCCACATTCTTTAAATCCTGCACATAAACAGGTCTCATCTAAGAATCACAATAGCCTTGATGTGTGGATCATCTATATTCAGTTTATTTGAATAAGTATTTTTCTAATGAAAACAACACCAGTGTTCACCTATCTAGCAAGATGTGCATTAAATAAGCTAGTATCCCCGACAATCTGACATATAACCCAAGTGATCCCACAGGAAAGAAAAAAAAAAAAAAGTCAATCACTTTGCCCCAAAAAAATACTATGAAGTTAAATAGATTGGATTCTTACAAGTCTAATAAAAAAGCAAGTTTTTTTCCAGCACTATTTCTTCAACTAAAATTAGAAATGTGAAGAAGTTTAGGCTTCAAAATTACTGGAGATAAAGAAGGGAATGTAAAGAGCAAGAGTCATAAAAAAACCAACCAACCAACCCAAAAACAAAAAACAGTAATTTCAGGCCGTGGCTGTATCCCAGGTGCCAAGCAGTACAATCCAGCAAGTAAAAAATAATTGAGATTCACATTACCTAACTTTTCCACACCCAAAATTAGTTTCCTTCCAGCAAAAGTAAAGTCTCCAGATCAAGGCACTTAGTACTAACTATTATCTAAGACCTGTGGTCTAAACCACCATCTCCTTTGCAGTTATGTTTCATTTAACTTCCAAAACCACTCAAAGTCCAGAGAATAATTTACCCATGACAGTAGTTTCTATTAATTAAAACTGAAGAATCTTCTGCATTGCAGTGTTATCATAAAATTAGGTTATTGCTACAAGTGGCAAAACAAGCATAAATTATTATTCTGAACATACTTATCTTAAAAGTTATGACTTAAAGAAGTAATGCTACCAGTGAAATCGTAAGGACTTTAGATATAATAAACTGAACAAAGTTCCAACTGATATGGCTTATTATTCATTTTCCAAGAAACTCAAGCTACTGAAACATTCTGAGCTCTATCAAGCAATACTCCTCTTTCATAGGCAGACACTCATCTGCAAAGCATTCCTTGATTTGATTGAAGCAATCAACCACCTCTCCCCCAACACAACATCCTTCCTCTAATCATCTTCATAAAAACTCTCACATACATGTGAAGTTAAACACAGTTCTGCAGGTCTCTCCTATAGAAAACAATCCATTCTGTATGCATCTTCTCTGAACAGTTAATGGTACGTGCAGACTACTCTGCACAGGGGCATGGAGAATGTTTCAAGTGCCTGCCTACACCCAAGAGGTAGAACTGACATAAAAGAGGAACAGTCAAAACTAAGCAAATGTGAAAGAGCTGGCCAAAACAAAAGATAATACAGAGTACGGCCAAGTACTACCTCTACAAATTAAAGCATTTCTGATTTTCTACATAAAAATAAAATTCTGCTACAAGGAGTTCTGATTCTTTGGCATGACAGTCTAGATTACCTTTTCAATAAATTTTTTTGTCATCACAGTAGAAACAGTATTTTTTAAATCATCATCCAACTCTCTACTTTAGTTTTCAGCTTCTGAAAGCAACAAAATTCCAAACAACTTATGTATGAACAACGAAAAAGAGCTACAGGAATTAAGATCAACCATTCAGCCAACAAGGACTTCACAAGGAAAATTGGCTCTAACATAAAAATAGTGTTTCACCATTCACTAGATGGTACATCATCTGTAATTGAGATCTGATCAGTCCATGATCTAACATGAGACTCTGCTAAGTAATTAATTCTGACTCCTGGAAGTATACTTCCAGCCATTTTCCATCATTTATAGTACAGAATGTATATTTATGAGTCTTTGCTCTAGAAGATGACCAAATAAATCAATGCAATATTTGGGAGAAAACAGTTATCTAACCTTTGTTTTTTGTTTGTTTTTATTTTAAACTCTCCTTACATTGGTCAGGATTTTAACAATGATCTAAAAACTACAAATCTGACAAAGCTGAAGTGGTACATGTTGGAAGGCTGCACCTTTACTCAACCTCAGTCCTTCATTTGATCCTAAGAACAAAAAGAAAAAATCACAATTGAGACTTCCTGCTCTAATACAGAGAGCAGATCTTACCCACCTCTTTGCAGATGCAGGTGATTTGGCCACAATTACAGCATTCCTGTAGTCTGGTATCTGTAGCAAATAACAGATAGCAATGTCTACTTCATATCTTTTAGACAAATTCAAACTCAGTAAGAATCAAGTAACTTTATTTGCCAGAACAACTTTAAGCATATTTTACCTAACACAAGAAAGCAACCTCAAGAGTCTATGGTACATGACTAGCTTTCACAGCTCAGTATATGCTGGTATTAGACAAATTCAGTTTTTAACTTAAAAATGTACCTTTCACAACCAATAGAGATTACATACAGACACTTTATAGCTACAGGGACTAGTATTAATAAAAAGGGAACCCTCAGAACTAAAGTTTCCTATTCAAATTGCCCATATAACACTGTCTTCAATCACCTGACAACACAGTATTTCATTTTAGTTCCTAATTTTGTGATTGTTTTTCAAAGCACACGCACACACAAAAAAAGCCCGCTCTATCACAAACTGACTCCTCTCACATGGATAAGGGATAAAAATCCATATTCACAACCCTGGAGTTCCAGTCTGACACTGCTGTCAACCCCCTTTAAGATCAACACCAGGGAATGATGCTGCAGATGCTGGCAGCAGCAAAGTGGCAAGACCCAAGAAGCTGTTTTCATTTCAAGGGCTCGTTGGTAGACATGAGCCAACCAGCTCCATGTACTACTTTATATTATTGCTACTTTTATATCTACACCAAATCTGTGCCCTCTCCTTTATACTTGGATCTTGAAAACTTCCTTGCAAACTCACCCTTTTCTTTCACTGTGCTGCCCTGGGATGGTCTAGGGCCATGAGGAGCAGGAGAGAGAACCTGGCTGCCCTTTTATCTGTTGCTGCAGCAGGAGTCCACAGCCACCAAACAGTTACAATAGCAAATAAAACCCTACAGCACAGATAAATCCTCAGGGAACCCCAGTGGTAAGGGCCTGAACACTCAATACATGCATCAAATCTGCCAAAAGACCTTTTTAATGTGACGTTTCCAGGGACAATACCTGGACATACAGTTCCTCATCTTCCTGACAGATGTCAAATAGCTGCTCCAAAGCTTAGAAGTGCCAGCTTTTCTATGCACAAGCACGGTTATGTTTTCCCCTAAGCCTACTCTCAAACATACAAACAACTGGCTGAAATTTTGCAAAGGCTTCCTATGTGAAATAGGCATGGGAAAATTTTTGCTCGTGTTCTCATTTTTGGCATGGGCCTAATCTACTGAAAGTGAGAGTTTTCCAAAGACATGTCAAGCAACATTAATAAACAGTAATGCTAACTCCACCTATAATACCAGGAATTCAGTATGCACTGCCCTTTACAAATGCTTAATTATATAACAGGTCATGAAGATTAACACAATGGAAAATATGGACAAGGCAGGGCATGTCATTTGACATAAAGACTTTGATCTCATTCAGATGTTTTTCCCCCTGCCAAATCCTAAAATTTGTTCTAAGCTCTTTACAAATGAAGTCAGAAAACCATAAATGACATCTAATAGGCATCAATAGCTTTTAGATGCCAAGAGATATATCATTTTAGGAATCAACTTCAGAATTTTCATATCACATAATTTCACTAATTGGACTTGCCTATCCCAGAAGGCCAAATAAAGATACATTTCCTTTCAAAACCTATGCAGAAGTTTCAGAGAGCAACCTTGAGACCTTTATGTCTTACTTTCAGCTAATGGCTTGAAAGCCTGTCCTTATCAAGCTGGTCTCTACTTTATGCTACTTAACACACTCCATTACAACTAACACTCAAAGCATTTAGCATGCTTTAGCACTCAAAGCAGGGTATCCAGCAACAAGGCCATCGCCATGAACTTGAGATGAATACAAAATTATTTCTGAGCAGCACTTTCCCACCAGCTTTTAAGGGCTACTATCAGGTATTTGGCATTTACATACCCCATGTGATTAGATACATTGTCACTTTAGTTTTAATAAGCACAAGAAAAGAAATTCTGTCCTCTCTTGAAGACCTCTCTACACACATACTCCAGCAGCTCTTTCTAAAACTATCCTTTGAAAGCAACAGCAGTACCAGACAAAGCTGCAACAGTTCTTTGCAAAGCATTAAGAAAAATAAGAATATGCTGAAAGACCTGGAATCTTGTTATCCATAAATTCCATAGGTCTAAGAAAAATACAAAAGCACAGCTTGCACTGAGTCTACATATATTTTTTCTAAGCTTATGAAGTGATTATAATGAATGACTATGGCAAACTCAGAGTCACCAGCCCCGTTCTACTATCCTCTTTGTTAAAAATTTTCTTGTACCAAATATAAAGATAAGTGCAAATGTTAACCACTTCTCTACTCAGATTTCAAAAACTGCCGTAACAACAAAAACAACCAATATAAGATTTGGTTAATAGAGTCATCTATATCTTTATCAAATGAGAATGGTTGGGTTGAAAAGTGACAGTGAATTAGACATTTTTTGCTCACCAGGAGGAAAACATTGGTTCTTCCAGATTAATAATAGATACCATATACTTCTATCAACTCAACATTTTTCACGTAGAATCTACCACTACTTTTGGATATTACTTTTTAGAAATGAAAGCACTTTATAAGATGGAAAAAGCAAGGCACACAGAACATCTGATGTTAAGTTCCTTGAAGAAAAAAAAAAATCCTTACTAAGTATCCCATCTTCTCAGAGATTCTGTTTTTATAAAGTACCGAATTATAAAAACATTTTAATCTACAGAAGTAGCCCATTCTGTGAATACCAAGGTAGCCAGAAAGAAGAAAGAAAGTGACAAGAGCAGGAAAAGCCTTTTTTTTTTTTTTAAACCATACTTAAAGGACTATGTCTAAGACAACAGAACAGCATCATTAGTGTAGATAAGAAAACACCAGTTTTTCACAATTTTAAGTCTGTAAGGATAGGAGTTGTCAACTGCTGTCAACTACACCACCTTGTCCCAATATGTACTTTTCCCCCTCTAGAACTGTTTTTGAAATAAGCTACTTTCACATATTTTCCTATCAGTGGGGATTCGTATTAGAAGCCTTGAGACATGACACATTTCTTTAAGAAAGTAACAGTCAGCCATCCTCACCTCTTCCTGGATATACTGCAGTAAAAACGGAGATGCCCTCAAGTTGTCAACTGGAATATTGAAGAAGCCCTGTATTTCCTTCTGATGTAAATCCATAGTAATAAGGTGAGTTAGCCCTTTAGTTAAGAAAAAGACACAAAACAAGAGATAGAAAAGTGAGGGATAACAAGACACTATTTCTCTAGTAAACTTAACTGAAATTTGTTCTGAACAAAGTTTTTAGGCTGCATTGGAACAACAGTACTATAGTTAGTCCTTATTTAGGTAGAATATTAAATGAGCACCTCTTAAATACACGGGCATTATCAAAGCTCTAAATTTCTACAGTTTCCTTTAGAAAGAGAACCTCAGAACAATCTACATATTATAATTAGTAGTGCCACACCTTGATGTGACAGATAAAAATCTTTCTCCGTGACACATGGCAAAACACGTATGAAAATTTATAATAACCCATACTGGAGTTCTGAATTTCTGAATAATGGGCCCAAATTCTAACTATTCACCTATTTCTTCCCTCAAAAGGCACCACTCACTGCTCATTTTAACTGTCCATTTTTTTTCTCCAGTGACAGGAGCAAGTAGAAGGGAGCAGAAAGGAAATGTGTTGAAGGTGGTAAAAACAGATAATTGCATTCCCTCATGCCATCTTAAACGCAGAATAGATGCAAAGTAGATTCACCCAACACATATGAAACAGACTAAAAATGCCAAAGGTACATCTGTCTGACCATGCTAGAAAGGCAAGGAACACTGTTTTGGTGGAGAAACAGGACCTCACAAAGCATTAGGAGCCCACAAGACTCATTCTATCAGTTCAGTAGGACATAATTGAAATTGGATGTTACAAATTCTTAATGAAGTCATCATTTAGAACTGTCTCTATTTCGTTTTTAAATTTATGAAAAAAATGCAGTTATTAAAGTCCCAGTTTGTGCACAGATTTGAAAATTAACAGTGGGAAATCCCACTGCACTAACCATTTCATAACAACCTACATTCTTACCAGCTTTGCACATCATTGAAGCCAGTAATTTAGAGACAATGGAGCCCCTTTTTCTCATCTTGCACTGCTTGCTGTATGGGAAGTAAGGAATCACTCCAATAATGCTTTTGGCACAGGAGGTTTTACAAGCATACACCATGATCAGGAGTTCCATGATCGTAGTATTCACATCCCTGGAATGAGAAGCATCTAGTACTGTATTCATGCATTAAAAAAAAAAAAAAAAAAAAAATCTGTATCTGAATTCAATACACCTAAATCTGCTCCAGATATTCTATTCCAATTCAGTATAAAAGAACAGTGATTGAGCTACCTCCATCCAGAATCCAGCTGTGGCCCTCAGGAGGCCTAAGGGTAGTGGACCCAGCATTTAATTCTTCTCTAGAATTATACATCATTGTTTCTGATTCTGATTTGTGCAGTCTAGCAGTTTGTTATACCATTTTCAGGCTTTTAGTAATACAGTATATTGCTACAGCAAACTAGATCATAATTTATTTCCAAGATAACTTCCACTGTGCACAAAACATTTTCCATGTAAGTAAAAAAATTAAAAAGAATCAGTCATCGATCAAGAGACATAACATATCTGCTACTAAGACTTAAAAAAATAAAAATAAATCAGAGAAATTGCCTGCACTTCCAAAGTTCTTTCCACACCACAGAAAATTACTTTAAGATGGGACCCATTGCCTAGAAAATAAACAGTCCTCCTACTTTTAAAGGTTTGTATCCCAAGCTGGACTTGGGGTAGCTAACATGGCAAGAATTTAAAGAGGATGTATTGAACAAAAGAAAGAGATCCCCTAGGAAAAATTTTCAATGAAAATACAGGTTAGACTGACATCTTCTCTGTGACCGTGAGATATAAGCAGAGAGAGAGAGATAGAGAGAAGCCTCCACAAGTTTAGCTTACACCATACACTATACAAAGAGAGGCAAAGAAGAATGGAAACAGAGGCATTCTTATGGACAATCCACGTTAAAACACTAATAAGGCATCTTCAAACACTCACTTGGAAACTGTCTGGATGATAAACACATCCTTTCCTCTCACAGACTCTTGGATCTGCACTCTTGTTTCTGCCAAGAAAAGAAACATGTAATTTCACAGAAGAAAAATGCAACAGCCTAAAAAAAAAGAGTAGTCACTAAGTCCATATCCTACTTAAATATGTTTCCAGTTTTGTCAATTAAATACTCACCTCTGTTTGGCTCCTGGTAAACCTGAACTTTCCCCATTTCAACTCCTAACCTCCTGCAGGAGCAGAAAAACAGAAGACAGTATGTGAAAATGAAGGCAAAAATGAATGAAAGCAAGTCCCACTATAACAGCAATAAGACACCAAGCTGCCCTGCAGGCAGGTTTTACTTACTCAGCAATCCTCCTTGATAGTTCCATGCACGAGGAATTTGAGTTAGCTGAGAACAGTACCAGTCCACCCTTGGTTATATTCATGATGGCCCCAAATTCAGTTGATGGCACACAAAACATCAAACCTACGTTGTCTTCCAACTTCTAAAAGACTGCAAGAGATCAAAGGTATGTATAAGCCACATTAAAAACAAAACAAAGACATTTTTTCTGTGATAACAGTGATGGGTTGCTCATAAAAGTCTGAATTCTCCAGCACCCTTAGTAGCTAACAACAATTTTTGTAAGCCCATGAAGACATTCTTAAAGCACTCTGTAAAGATCTAGCTCCAGTATACTTAAAAATATGACCAAAAAAATGGACTTAAGCCAGTTTTGTCCTTTTCCTTTTGCCCCCAAGCAAGGCTATTCCTCAAAAGAAACCTCCATTAGCTCCCGCTAGACAACCTCACTTTAACACAGCCTCATTCCTGTTTTGTTTTCCTCCACTTGTCATCTGATAAGATGGACATTTTTTTCCATCAGCTTCTCCAGCTCACTTTCTAGAAGAGCTGAGCAACATTTGATGACTGTTTTAAGATCACAATGACAGTTATAGGCAGGATTAAGCAAAACAGAAGCCCTTTTTTGTCCTGACACTCTGCTAAATTGACGAAACCTGTTTACAAAACTGTGCATCTTGCCATCATTCTGCAATAAAAATTATAGACTTACAAATAAGGATGAAACGTAAGGAAGAGTTCAATAAAGTTGGTAGCTGTAAATAATGAGCTCTTGTACAGTGCATCCACTTCATGAAGTAGCAGCTGTCATTCTTTGATACTAATATTTCTGCTATAGAAATGGGAGAAAAATATCAAGAGGAAGTTTAGATTTTTTGTTTTTCTCCTAATAATAATGGTAAAAATCACTAATTCCATCAAGGCTATTCACTTTTTATTCTTATCCTGAAACACTGCATTTTCATGCCTTCTTCTAACAGAGCCTTTTGTTTAAATAATAGAAAACCATGAGCAGCAGTCACCAATGTAAGCAGCATTTAGCTAAAAATCTTTACATGCAGACCCTTCTTGCAAGTAAGTAGCCCAATCCTTTATAGTGCATTTTAGTGACACGTAGGGGACTGGAAATATCAAATACCAGGAGCATAATTCTAAATGAAGTAAAAATCAATATTAGTCAATACCTTATTCCCTGACAAACATTCCCCTGCTGAAGAACACAGATAAGAGACATATATGATTTGTTCTAAGTCTGATGCCAATTACAGTACTCAAAAACAGCATTCAAAGGGAAAAATAACAGCTGTCACAGTGACCAGAACAGCTGGCTATACTAAAGGAAAACCATCCAGCCTGTCTTTGCAATACGACATTCTCTTGCCCAGCTTGACCTAGTGATGGAAATTGAACCATTTTTATTCTCAATTAAGAGCTAATGAACTTCTCATAGGCAAAACTCTTCATTACTACACTAAGCTCAGCTGCTTTGAATCAAAATCCACCCATGACCAAAACTTGTGGAATACGCAGAAAGAGAACACAGACAGGGACAAAACAGGCAACAGCAATTTTGATGCCCAAATATTTGACTCTGGTAGAACCTAAAACAATATCCTATCCCTCCCAGTCTGCCTTCAGCTACGAACATTTAAAAATAAAAACAAAATGAACTTTGACATTTGACTCCTAGATGGCAGTACAGCAATGCAGTATGAATCTCAACTACACCCCTATATCCTTCCAAGAGGACCCAACAATTTAAAGGGATTAGCCTAAACTCATTTTGTAATAAAAAATAAACCCCATTTATTAGCTAGTGTTTCTTTTGCTTTGTTTCAGTTACTAACTTGCCATCAGCCGCCAAATTCCCATAGTGATATTACAGATGCATCTTAAGGGCATCACAAATGCACGAGTTTTCCCTCGACGGAGGCTTTTAGCCCCCAGAACAGCACCTGAAAGCCCTTCCCCTGTGTCACTGGATGTAGTAACGCAGGTAAAACTTCGGGAATTCACCATAAATATTTGCACGGGGCTTCGGCGGTGCCGTTTTCCCGCCCCACCTGCTTTTCCGTATCCGCGGAACAAAGAAAGGAGCCGCGGGGAGGCAGGAGCCGCTGCCTCCCGCTTGCTGCTCGGGCTGCGTTTTCACTCCACGGGGAGCCCCGACACGTGCGCGGAGCCGCGGGACGAGGGTTTCCCCCACGGACGAGGGGGCTCGGGGCGGGCGAGGAGCCGCTTTTCGCGGGGCGACGCCGGGCACCCGCCTCGCGGTCAGGCGCCAGGGCGAGCGCGA
>JAWLRI010000191.1:4561949-4572593 GCA_034781795.1 Crypturellus tataupa | reverse complement strand
TAGCCCCTATAGCCCCTATAGCCCCTATAGCCCTATAGCCCCTATAGCCCCCATAGCCCCAGAGCTCCCATAGCCCCCCCGGCCCCCCCGGTCCCCGGTACCGCCGGGTCCGGCTCGCGCGCGCCCGGGGCAGGGTCCACACGGGGGAACCCGAAGCGGGGGGCGGGGCACTTCCGGGCGCGCCGCTGCCGGGGGGGATGAAGCGGAAGTGCCGGGGCGTCCCGCCGCGGGCGCCATGTTGGCTCCGCGCCCGCGTGAGGCGGGAGGGCGCGCGACATGGCGGGGCTCGGGGTTCCCCCCTTGGAAACGGCGGCGCGGGGACAGGTAGGGGGCCTGGGGGCAGCCGGGGGCGCCTCGCCCTGCCCAGGTGACACCCAGCGGGGTGGCAAAAGGGGCTCTGCGGTTGAGGGGCTGCACACCGGCCTTTCAGCCTCGCGTGGCCTGGGCTGCCTCCTCCATCTGGAAAGGGAAATAGAGGGTGAAAAAAAAGTATGTCATCTCTCCCCTCTTCATAAATAGCATCAAAAATATATCCCCTTGGTCAGGAATCCCCTCTCAGGACCCTCTCTGCAACAGGCCAGATACCTGAGTGAAATTCTGCATCAAGGTGCTGCTTTTAGTCACTTTTTAAAAGTCAGTGTTTACTTTAGAGTCGTTATGGTTGGAAGACCTTCAAGATTGAGTCAAACAATAAGCCCTACAACACCATGCGTGCTAAACCCTTCTGTCCTGGGATGACAGCAGTGATTAAAGTAAATAAATAAAAAGTGCCCTTGTTCTGAGGTGGACCAGCGTGCTGGAATTCAGATACGTAGATCTCATGCCAAGGGTTCCCTTCACCACCACCTCCTCCTCCCCCAAAAGGAAAAAAAAAAAAAGATACATATATCAGCACGGTGAGTTTCAGTAACAAGCTAAAAGGTATTTTAAGTTAAAATAGTTAACTTTTTATTATGCCCAAATTAAATTCTATTATTACAGTACTACATGCTATCAGAATTTGTGATAGAGTCACAAATCCTATGCTCTTGGCATCAGGTTTCCTGATGGCTGTCGGGTATCCTTACTCATCCTTGTAGCAGGGTCAGTTGGAGCAAGAACTCGTCTTCCCAAGAGGATCCTTCCCATCTGTGCTGGCCTTAGACCACAGGGGACAGAAGCCCCAGAAGCCTGCAAAAGGAAAACATCAAGTTCCACACTTTGGAATTGCAGTTTTTGTCAGGACGAGCTGGATTTTCCGTGGTAGGTCTTCACATCCAAGTGTTTTGGATTCCCCCCCACACACACCATATTTCACAAAATCTGCTTATTGTTCCTTGCATTCCACCTCTTAATTATCTCCTCCTTCCCATTTCACAACTCGAACTGAGACAGAAGAGCAATTTAACCTGGAGCCACTGAGCGGCTGCCAGAGGTAGAGTTCACCACTTGTAGCACTCGCACAAAGCGGAAACATCTGCTCAAAATATGTGTACAGAGAACATAAGCCTGTCTGAAACCTCACAGCTGCAGCGCTGCAATGGGCTCTTTTCCAATTTACTCTCCTCAGTGCGAGGGAATGGACTTCGCATTCACACCACTCTCAATATTCCCAGTTTGTACTTTTTTTTTTTTTTTTTAATTATTAAAGTTCTTTCACGGAGCAGCAAAGATTTCTCATTCAACATCAGTCTTTCAGGGTAGGATTTTACTACAGGGTAATATAGCTGTGCAGGTTGAAGCACAACAGCACATTTATTGAAGCACTGACCCTTAATGCAGTTAGAAACTTTTCTCTAGAAACATATTTTCAATGCCCTGGGGCACCCAGATTTGCTGTTTGATTCATGCTGCCCCAAATTCCTGATATTCCTTAAGCAAACAACAGGAATAGGGACTAAGATTCTGTCTTCAGATCCCTTTTCTAAAGCTACTGCTTTTCTTTCCTTGGGGGATGAGCCAATTAATTTCCTCCCTGCCCCTGTTTTCCTGATTAGTAGGGTTCAAATTTAAAACTCGGTTTCCAAACAAGAGAAGGGTTTGTTATTTTTATAGTATGCTGAGTGGTAAACAAATAATTGTTCCAAAATGAACACACAGATTTTATTTCCTATATAACAATTTGCAACTATTTAAGAAAAATTGCCAGGTGTGGATATAGTGGCTAATGGATATTCATGGTTGTTGCTCATAGCATGAGCTGCTTTGGAGAACCAGAACCCTAATAGTAGCAAGCAGAAACGTGCACAAAATGCACCAAGCCCGGCCAAGGTGAAGGGTGCTGCTCATCCAGTGCTTGTCTGGACAACAGCTACATCCATCACGTGCCCGGAGACAAATACTGCTGTCCTGCAGCCTCCTTAAGCTCCATCCATCACTGTTCAGGCAGGGCTGGTTTTATTTTGTAGAGGGGGTTGTTAAAATTCTCCTGTGACAGTGAGAGCTACCAAATGTGGAACCTCAGGGAGTTGTTTTGACTTGATTCTAGGAGAGCCCTATGAGTAGGCTCAGTCTCTCCCAACAACTGGTCCTGTGCAGCATCCCAAAAGAGTCTCCTGCTCCCCATAGTCTCTCTGAATTCACTGAGATGTTCTGCTGGGCACCCTCAGCAGGACACCACCTCCCTCCCTTGTCTTAGCAGTGGCTGTGCCTAGTTTCCAGAAGATGTTCGCTTGGATATTGTCCAGCCAGGGAGGCAGAACTGACAACAGCTATAAATACATTTCTGAATCAAGGGAGGTGGAAGTCACTGTCATTTCTTCCCCACACTGGGGTGTGATCTGAAAAATTGCATTCCTCATTTTGAAGGGAGCTAGAGTGCATGAGGAAAAACCCTAGAGCAGAGAACACGTCTTATCTATGTGGAGGGCTGTGCGAGCAGACAGCACTAATTGTTTTAGCAAATATTACTGCCTCGCCACGGCTTTGCTGTCTGCAGGAAACGGGCACCCAGTCACTGCCACAGTAATGTTCTGAGTCATGCGAATTTGACTGAAAGACTCATTGAGCTCAATTTGTTTTCCTGTTTCCAGCAGCGCTCTCAGTTCCGCATCAATCCAAAAGGATTAACAGATCTGCCGCGTCAGCCTTGGGCAGGGGCACGGGGCTGCATCCTGCCAGACTCCACACAATGCAGCTCGACGGAATAACCGCCGTTTAACCGGTCATCGCACAGACACACGGCTCAAGGCAGACGGAGGGAACAGATTTGCAACAAAAACTGCCCGAAACCAAGGCCCAGCAGCAGCATCTTTTGCTTTGTTCTGCTATTCCCTTTCATACCGCTCTGTCCTGCAGAATCAGAGCATTATTCAGGTGCTTTCTGTTTGCAGAAGAACTGTTTACAGTAGCTTTATGCACAACTTTGCCCAGGGTAATGAAGCAGAACCTGGTAGAAGTGGAGGGAAGGACCAAAGTACGCTCAGAGAGCGCCCTGTCCCCTTCCCAGTGTGACATGGAGCGGAGCTGACCCTTGGGAGCAATCGCAGGTCAACTCCCACAGCCACTTTGGAGGGCAGGATGACCTTTCCCAGCTGCTCCACCAAAAACAAAGTCTGCAAACAACCAGGAAAGGCTTGACTTGCACAACTTAACTATTACCATCACTTCTACTTCACAGAGCAACATTTTACCAATACCGGTCCTCTAATTTGCCCTGCTTCCCCACCTAATTGCAACACCTTCTGGAAAAGGTTCTCTCTCAGACCTCCATGCACCATCTTGCCTGACTTCACCTACTAAGCCCAGTCCCTAAGAGCAAGAGTCAGACATTTAAAAATTCTACTCACTAGAAGAGTTTCAAGAGAGGAAGTGTATGGGGACTACTAGGCTTCACACCAGACCTTTATAATCTCATTAAGTTCTCCTTAATGAGAACTTCCTCACCTGTGCCCACTTCTGTCCCAGGTGTTTGCACCCACCCTTGTGCTGCTGGTGCTTTCAGCACTGTCTCAGCTTCCACTCTTTCCTCCCCTGTACCTACCACCCTCGCCTCTTTCCTCCTCAATATCCCGAGCCCTCGATCTGCTTCCATGCCTCCTCCAGATCCCAAGGAGAAAGTACCTTCTCCTCCTGAGCTACTGCTTCCACATCCTCCTCGGCTGGTCTCCTTGCGGGTATCTCTGCAGCTTCTCCCAGCTCCAGAGTCATCTGCTGTATTTTCCCTTTCCGAGCAGGGCAGCAACAGTTTTTGTTGAGGTCCCTGATTTAATTTCTCTCCCAAACAAACCCATGGATTTCACAGTAGAGCCACCAGGCACAGCTACTCTGAGCCACTACTATCAAAGCCATCATTTGCTCCAGGCTTAAACTCCTCAGATTCTTGTTACATCCTTGTCTGAGATCTTGTCTGATTATAGAGACTGCTGTGTCACAAGACCTGGCTACACCACAGTTATCCCTCATTCTGATTTAAATACCGTGCTTATTTTCTCTTGTACTAAAGATCTGAGAATATTCTTGTCATCATGCCAGACTCTAGCTTCGACTGGACAGGATACAGCCAAGCTGTACCTGGATTCTGCCAATGGAATTTCTCTTTTCAGCATACAGAGGTCTGTCTTCCCTTACTGGAATTGACCTAGCAGAATCCTTCCCGCTTTTCCCTGCTACCTTCCTTGAGGGATGCCTCTGGGCACAGCATTCCAGCACTAAGGTGCCATGGCCTGGAGTTTGCTGCCCGGGGGCTCCTCGTCACAGAGCCGCTCACCAAAATCCACCCGCCACCTCTTGCTGAGCCAGTCACCAAGGCTCCGTGTGGATCCCACATTTCCTTTGCCCAACACGCAAGCATCAATGAGCTCACGGGACTGCCACCCTGCTCGTTTAACTCCTGCCGCCTCTCAGCCCTCGCCTTTTCCCTCTGCGCGCTGCTCGGGCTCTGTCCTGCCCTCGAATGGCTCCGCGTGTCCCCAGCGCCGCTTCTATGAGCCGCGCTGGCCACTCCGGCGCGCGCCCGGGGAACGGCCCCTCAGCCCCTCCAATCCGGGCGGCTCCGGGCACGGAGCGCCCGTGTTTCCCAATGCCTGCAAACAGCCCAGAGTTCAGCGTGTTCCAGCAGCCCAGCACCACCCCTGCGACCGCATCTGCAGGAACCTTGAGAGCGAAGCTGCGTCAGAGAGGGGCAGAGCTGCCAAAGAGGCAGCCAAGCTTTTTTTTTCTTTTCTTTTTTGGAATATTTGCATGGTTTTGCAAAACCTCCTTTTTCATTCACGCTTTTCTACAGAAGCGCGTTACAAGCATAAGTGCCTGGGAGAATGAATCGCGTGCCTTCCACTCAGGAACGAGGGACATTGTGATAATGAGATAATCTGAACACGAGGGAGCTCGACACAATGGGAGATTTATCTTGGACCCAGGCCTTTGGCAGACGGAGCCCGCGCTGATGTCAGCACGCGTCTCATTGCATAAAGACCAGGGATCAGCCTCTGGACGACAGAACCATTTCTATCCCAGGAGCATCCTGCAACACAGCGATGACCATGAACAGTTGGTTACCCCTGATAAAACACCCATTTCCTTTTTTTTTTTTTTTTCCCTTTTTTTTGAATTTCTGTCCAGTGTTCTCATGAATGGCTGTTTCAAAGCTTCCTAAGCCCCTTCCCTGTCATACAAGGAGACTCTCCGCAGGGACGTGCGGGACAGCCCGGGGAGCTCTGGAGTGTCTGTTGCGCTGAGATGCTGTAAGTCATAACCCATGAGCGCTGGCCTGCGGCTTGGAGAGACGCTACCCTGTCACCGTGTCACACGGGTCCAGCGTGCCGGCACCCCCGGGGCTTTCTAACATCAGTGTTAACCCACTCAGAGCCCAAGGAGAGGGACACCAATGCTGTGTCACTTGCCTTACAGCACTCCCGGCTTCGTTTAGCTTGTGTTGTCCTATGGGAACGTTGGATGCCCAAATGGCCCAGAAAATGGCTTAGCTTCCCACCTCAAACAACGCCAGTGCTTAAAATCCTTGTCTTCATGCCAGGGTGATGAGGGAAGCATGGTAGGAGGTGAAGATCCGAGTTCAGAGGTCTCATTCCTGTCACAAGGAATTATATGGGCTCTGCAAACAGATAAGGAAAAGCGGAGAGAGCAAACGCTGGTGTGCACAACCTTGACACCCCAATCAATGCCGTGGTTTAGCACCAGGAGCAATAGCCCCTGAGCCGCTTGCTGCATAGCAAACATTGCAGTTTTATCTGGATGACAGGCAGCAATTTGTGGCAAAGGGTAAATCTCTCGGTTCACTCATGCTTGACATATGGATGGTCCTGCAACAATCCCTGATCTCAGCACGATTGTTGGTGAATTTAAGGTTAAGTACGTACATGCCTGTAGGATCGCGACCTTCATTTAATATTGCACTGCCCAGCAGACCCATAATCAATCTCTAACTTGCACAAGTGACAGCTCCTGCTCAGTGATGTCAGCTATGTAGAACAGCAGGGTACATCTAAATTCATATATTTACACTGGAAGTCAGGGATGTTCTGGCTATTGGAGCAACGAGCTCCTAGGGCAGCATTCTAGCTGGATGAATGGGACCTATTAGGGAAGACAAGCACGCTCAGCCGGGTTGGATCACCAAGTATTTTATCAGCACAACAGTGCACAGGCTGGGTCCATTTAAATAAGTTTAATGCGGTTTGATATTCATTCACCAGCAGTACCAGATGTCAGATCTCAGCTGCTTGAGGGCCAGAAACACGTCAAACACAGACAAGCATTGCAGAAATCATCCTGTTGTACATCAAATCCGAGCCCCTGCCTGCCACACGTCTAGGGAGAGAAAACACGAGCGTTTTACTAGATAGTCCCAACCCTGCAAAAATGCACATGGCCATTAAATTTTATTTTAATCATTTAAAAGAGCAAAGTTTCCTGGCGAATACATCCCCTGCAGCGGGTGGAACCCTCCGATGAGCTCAGCTCGGGCTGTTTGTCCCATGAGTGGGACACAGTGGGGACATCTCCCTTTAGCGACCTGCGTGCCAGATACCTCACACGGAGGAGGATCTTTGCAGTTTCCTTACTGGTTTATTTATAAGGGACAACACAACAGCGATTCCATCCTCCCACCGTGCTGGGATGGCTGGAAGGTGGCAGATCCACGTGCGGCCGCTGCAGCGGGACCCGATTTTGCCCCCTGGTGGAACCCCGGAATTTTTGCATCTTGGCAAAGACCGGCTGCAACCGCAACAGTTGGACCACTCGCTGAATTGGGCGTGCATGGCCACCCAGGCGAATCCCATAGGGAGACTGGAAGGATTTGGGCTCTCCCACATCGCTCTGGTGCCTGCAAGGCAATCCTGGGCTTGGCTGCGCATGGGGAGAGCATCCCTGCTTGGGAATTCCAGGAGCAGGAGCAAATCGAGAGAGCTGGCTCAGTGCATTTGCAAACTCAGGGCATATAAAAGCTATAAAACGTCCTAACAACTGCAAACCGTAGCAGAAGCAGCCAGGTCTGGCATGCAGCAACCGCCACCCTGCTGATGGGGACCCTCTGTGCACAGCCAATGCGGGGACATTGTGCCGTGGGTCCAAGCGCGGTGACAGGCAGCTGGCAAGCCTGGGCAAAGCCCCCGCTGGCTTGGCGCACCGCGAAGGGGCACAGCGCACACAAAATCGGTACGTTTCCTCACAAAATAAGTTCAGGATCCCTCCAAAATGTCACATCCCGCTTCACTGGCACTCGTAGCCCTTTGCAGCCCTCAGCCTCCAGTTCAATGAAGGTGCAGAGGAGAGGACAGCCCCTCTCCAAGGCAGCTGGTGCCGCGGCACAGCCCGCTCAGGCCCTGGAGCCCTCCGCTTCCGAAGCCGACCTGGATTTGCGCCGGCTGGCCAGGGTGGCCAGGACGGACTCCTCGCTGAAGGCCCCTTCGAAGGCTGCCAGGAGGGACTGGCGAAACTTCTCCTTGAAATCCGGCCCCACGAACACGTACAGGATGGGGTTGATGCAGCTGTTGAAGAAAGCGAGGCTGGAAACCAAGGGGATCCCTATGTAAAGGGCCACTTTCATCTCATGGCTGGAGGAGTTTTGGGATATTTCCAGCAAGGAGAAGACATGATAGGGAAAATAACACAGGAAAAAGGAGACGGTGACAGCAATGATAATTCTGTACGGCTTCGTGGAGTTGGCTAACTGCCTCCTTCTCAGCTTGACAGCGACGACACTGTAGCAGATGAGAATGACCGTGAACGGGATGAGGAACCCACAGAGGAACCGTGTGATGATCATGGCTTTGAGCCGCATCCTCCACAGCCTCCGCGTCGCCTCGGACGTGTAGTCATCGGAGAGCGCAAAGTTGTTGTAGCAGCTGGTGACGTTCCGGGGGCTGACGGCCGTGTCCCGAAAGACGAGGTACGGGGAGCTGAGGAGCAGGGCCAGGAGCCAGGTCCCCAGCGCGATCCGGGCCGCCAGCTCTGGGCTCCTGCGGTTGTGCGCCCACACGGGCAAGGCCACGGCCACGCAGCGGTCCATGCTGATGACCGTGAGCAGGAAGACGCTGGCAAACATGTTGAGGAAGGCGATGGTGCTGTTGAGCTTGCACAGGAGCTTCCCGAAGGGCCAGTGGAAGCCCAGGGCGGTGTAGGCAATGCTGAGGGGCAGGAAGAAGGTGAAGATGAAGTCGGCGATGGCCAGGTTGAGGAACCACACGGAGTTCACTGTCTTCTTCATCCTGAAGCCGGCGATCCAGATGACGAGGCCGTTGCCCGTCACCCCCAGCAGGCAGGCGACGCCGTACACCACCATGGAGAGGACGTGCATGCTCCTTTGCAGGCCTGAGTAGTGCTCGTGCGCGGTTCCGTTCCCGAGCGGCTCGGCGGGAGAGCTGGCGGGGAAGGGAGAAGGGAAAGAGGAGAAGTTCTCCATCCCCAGCGAGACGGAGTCCGGAGACCGTGGAGACGCCTGCTGCCGTTATCTGCAGTTCCTATGGGTCAGGCGGGGTGGAAATCTTTGCTTAACTACTGTACACAAAACATATATACAAAGACAGAATATATCCACTTCATATAACTCAAAATAACTCAGTAACAACCATCCTTCTCTCTAAGAGCTGAAAGGAATGGAAGAGGCACAGGGAATTTAATCCGTTTGAATGAGATCCCAGTGAACCAGGACAGAGGGATAGAGAGTTAGTGAATCCCTGGGGTCGATCTGATCCTAAACAAGTCCTGGAAGTGGCAGCGTCTGCCAAGTGCCAGAGCAGCTTATGGGTTCCCACCACATGGAAAACTCTAAGTCCTACTTTACTTCACTCCAAGGTGTTGCAGCGCGAGGGCTGCCGTCACCTGGGGTGGCCTTCCCGGTGCCACCAGGCCCTGGGAGCTGCGGAGCGGCCGCGCGGTGCTGGCTCCGCTCTGCACCTCGCAGACACCTTCCCAACCGCAGTAACCAACCCCGGGATCACCCCCAGCATCCCTGGAACAACCCCTCCATACCGGCCTGCAGAAGCGATCCCACGGGGGATGACAGCGGAGTCGGGAATCCCAAATCCCTGCTGCCGCAAGGGGTATTCCTGGGATGGCCAGGAAAGCAGGAGGACTCACCGCAGCGCCGCACTCCTCGCCCGCCGCTCTGCCCACGGCTGCTGCTCTCGCCCGCTGCCCCCGGGACGCTGCTCCGCTCCGGGGTGACTCACAGCGCCTCGTTTCATCTTTCCGTCCCTTGGGACCACGGGGAATTCGGTAGCATCACTTATTCCCCAGGCCTGTTCCTCAATTTATAACAGCGAATTTAACTCCTGAATCTCCGCCTGTAGCGTGGGTCAGCTTGACGAGCACCATTTACTAACCGGTCGTCAATGCACAGGGGAAACGAGGCCCTTCTCCTGCCCGTGCAACTTGTCCCTTCGCTTCTCTTGAGCACCCGAACACCCCACGGGGTACCCGGGTTTCCAAGATACAAAGGGGAAGGCGCAGGTCCCGCACGGAGCAGCAGTTGGGCCGGGTGAGGAGGGGACAAATAGGGGGGACCTTGAGCACCCTCTGGCAAGCGGGATGTAGCTGTATGGGGGCAACCTGATAGGACAAACCGGGAGCATCCTCCAAGGAGCATTGGCTGCCGTGGATGGCTGTAGGGAATAAATGAAAGGACAGCGGCCTTCCCACGGGAAACGACTGCAGGGAGCTGAGTTTCGAGAAGATAGCGGATACTCCCTGAATTAAAGGAATGTGAGCAGCAGTCCTTGAACAGCAAGCATGAGAAAGCTGGGCGAGACAGAACTTTGATGAAGCTTGTCGGTAAGAAAGAAGGACTGGTGCACAGACCTATGGTGTGAATACACACCGTGATCCACGACCAACCGAGTGCGGCAGACACGCATGGATAGTAGCCAGTACCCAATCAGGTTTAATAAATGGAGCTAGATATAACTCATACTGAGTTTGAGTCTAGCAACCCCGACCTGCCTCAAAGCTTCACTTCGCTCGCCGTGAACCCCAAGAGATGGCAGGGCAGCCGGGGACACCCTCAGCTCGCGGGGCGCTTGGGAGCATCCTGGAGCCGCTGGGGTGGCAAGAAGCACCCACAGCAGGACACCTGGGGTTGTCGGGGCCCCCGGAGGAGCACCGGGCGCTCGGATCCCGTTGCGGCCCGTGCGGGGCTCGGGTCTCCCCGCTGGGGACACTCGGGGCTCCCCGGCCGCGGCGGGCGGAGCGCGCCACGAGACCGCGCCA
>JAWLRI010000191.1:4548072-4558969 GCA_034781795.1 Crypturellus tataupa | reverse complement strand
CCTCGTGGCCCTGCGCTGGACTCTCTCCAGCAGCTCCACATCCCTCTTGTACTGTGGGGCCCAGAACTGGACACTGGAATCACCCCAGTGGTTCCGGGGATTGGACCCGGGTGGTTGTAGGGCGGCGGGTGCCCCGCGGGTGACGCTGCCCTCCCGTCGCGCAGGCACCCGCAGCGTGGACCCCAAGACGGGCAAGGAGACGCTCTACAACCTGGAGAGCCTCATCAACCAGGCGGTGTTCCCGGGGCTGCAGGGCGGCCCGCACAACCACGCCATCGCAGGTCGGCCTCCCGCCGCGGGGCTGCGGTGCAGGGCTGGGGGGCAAATCACGGCCCCGTGGGGCCAGCAGCGCCCCAGGGGCTTTGCCCATCGCTCAAGTAGGCGCTAGCAGCAACCAGCATCGGGGTCTGGGCACCGCTTGGGGTTTTGAGCTTGGCAGTGCCACGCTGCTCGGCCTCTGCTGTCACTTTGCTCGGCTTTGGGGACATCTTTTGCTGGCGGTGGCAGTCCCCAAAGAGCCCTGCTGCGTGTCCCCCTCGCAGGCATCGCCGTGGCGCTGCGGCAGGCCATGACGCCCGAGTTCAAGGCTTACCAGCAGCAGGTGGTGGCCAACTGCCAGGCGCTCGCGGCGGCGCTCGTGGAGCTGGGCTACGACATTGTCACAGGTAAGGACATTCCTAAGGGACGGGGCTGCTCCCCAGGACACCCCCAAACCGCTGCTGCTGGATAAATCCCCCTTCCCAAAAGGAGGAGGCCATAGCGCAGGGTCAAGCCGGAGTCCGGAGCCGCGTTTACCCCGCGATCTCTCCTCACCCAGGCCAAAATCGGTCTCTTTTTGCAGGAGGCTCCGACAACCACCTGATCCTCCTGGACCTGCGGAACAAGGGCACGGACGGCGGGAGGGCCGAGCGGGTGCTGGAGCTCTGCTCCATCGCCTGCAACAAGAACACTTGTCCCGGTGAGAGAGCCCGCGAGCAGGTGATTCCCATCCCTTGGGCTCCTGGCACCTCCGTGGGGACGCGCGGGCAGCCTTTGGCCTTTGGCTGCCCGCGCGTCCCCACGGAGGTGCCAGGAGCCCGTCTGGGTCATCTGGGTGACAAGCGGCTTTTTTGGGTGCAGGGGACATCAGCGCCCTGCGCCCCAGCGGGCTGCGCTTCGGCACGCCGGCTCTCACCTCCCGGGGGTTCCGGCAGGACGATTTCCGCCACGTGGCTCGTTACATCCACCGAGGTGAGGCCGGAGCGGGCGCGAGGCCGGCGTTGACGCCCGAGCCACTCGGCTGAGCCCCGCGCGCTCCCCTCCCCGGCAGGCATCGAGCTGACGCTGCGCGTGCAGCGTGACATGAGCCCCAAGGCCACGCTCAAGGAATTCAAGGAGAAGCTGCAGGAGGAGGGATACCGGGCGGACCTCAAGGCGCTCAAGGAGGAGGTGGAGGCCTTCGCGGGGACCTTCCCGCTCCCGGGGCTGCCCGTCCTGTAACGGGGACAGAGCTGGGACCCGTGGGGACAGCAGCTCCTTCCCCACTCCGATTACTGTCCATCTGCTGCTCCTACCTCTCCCCTCGCATTAGGGACACGGGATCTGTCCCCCCAAGGGGGAAACACCAGCCCTTTCACCACTCACCATTCCCAGCGGGATAATGCGGCTACGGTTAGGGAATGGAGCAGGTTCCCCCTCACCTTGAGGCTGTGCTGGAAGGTTGATCCAGCTCCCCATCCCTGTGGGCACCCCACGCATTGCACAGAACCCCCTGGTGGCACCGAAGTGCCCAGGGGCCACCTGTACTGGCCTGAGTGGCTTTGCTGCCTTCAAAGCCCCGTGGGGACCGTCCTCACCGGGGCACCCACAGGAGCATCCACCATGGGGCTTCCTGAGATCCCCACACTGGGATGTCACCTGCGGCGGGAAGAGCTTCCTGCTGCTCATCCCGCATCCCAGCACAGCCCTCCCAGGGTTCCCTTTTCCGAATCCATCAGTATTATTATCCCCCGTCTCCGCTCTCTCTCGGGTCTCTCTCCCAAGCACAGTGCCTAGGTAGAACCATTTTTTAATAAGCACAGTAAAATTAAGAATTTAACCACACTGTATGACAAGAATTATAATCTTAAAAAAATAAAACCGCTTTTTTTTTTTTTTTTTTTTTTTTTTTATTTCAAAAAATATCTGAACCCAAATAAATAATTTTTTTAAAAGTACATTTCTCAGCCTCGTCGTTTGGTGGTCACAGCCGCCGAGCGCCGGCGCGGTGACGCGCAGGGCACCGCACGAGGACATGCTGCTCGGGCACCTCCCGCTCGCCCTCGCTCTAGCTGCGGACGCAAGCGTTCTGCACACATGGGCACGCACACGAACTCCACATGCAGGGATAAGATACAGTGCTTTGAAGAGGAGGAGGATCCCTCGCGGGCTCCTCGCAGCCCGCGGAGGCAGCTGCCCAGTCCCGCGCTCGCCCGGCCTGCGCCGGGGATGCCAACGGGACGGGGGACCCTGTGTTTCTGCCTCCCGGCTCCAACGCAGCTCTTGGCACCCAGTGACCGCGCGGGGACAAGTCCTGGGCTCACCCAGAGCCATGAGGTACCATCTCCTGCTCTAAGACATCGTGCCCTGGGGCACGGCACGGAGCAGGCGCCTTCCCACAGCGCCTCTCCAGCTCCGTGTTTCCAATCACGCCTGGTTGCAGGTGACTCTGCAAAGTGCTGCTCCAAACCCTGTGTCCCGTATGTTACCTGCTGCAGCGCCGCGGGATCAGGACCACCTCCTCTCATCCCAGTGCCCATGGAAAGCAAAAACAGGCCTGGAGTGACGGAGCCATCTGCCCTGCTTGGCTTTTGCTCCCCAAGCTCTTCTCCCACTGCTCACAAAATGGGTAATATTGCTAGAGTCTAGGCAGTGCTTCCCTAGTCAAGGCATGACAGCTCCGGCGCTGTGCAAAGTGATTGCTCCTGGATGAAAGTAGAAATCTGAGCACTATCCTCTGAGAAATGAAACCTGCGGAGGGGTAATATCACCTACTCCTATGGCTGACCATCCTCGCGGTTGCATGAGGAAGCGACAGGCTGTTTATCTTAGAGCAGGAGCTAGCGGGACCTCTCCAAACACAGGGAGCTAGAGGAGCAGGAACACTGTGCCAGCCCCTGTGGATGGCAGGCGGCTGCAGGAGACCTCGGCTCTGCGGAATGCAGGAGCCCCGGGCAGCCATGCAAGAGGCAGGGACACGCGCTCGGAGAAGGGACAAGGGCCACGAGTGACACCGTGGGGTCTGGTGGCCACGTGAAGGCGCCCACGGGCTCGGGTGGGAGTCGGGCTGGATGGTGGCGTAAGCAGCCCGCGCGGTGCAGCGCGAGCCCACGGACACGCCGAG
The DNA here is from genome assembly GCA_034781795.1 of Crypturellus tataupa. Classification (NCBI taxonomy): domain Eukaryota; kingdom Metazoa; phylum Chordata; class Aves; order Tinamiformes; family Tinamidae; genus Crypturellus; species Crypturellus tataupa. Next base: position 4,555,608 of record JAWLRI010000191.1, on the reverse strand, counting down.
ACCGCTGGAGCTGTTAGGACTAAGATCTTAACTTGGTATTAAGTTTTCTAATGCCGGCAACTATGGAGGTAACAGTGAAGATGAGGAGAAAGTCTTAAAGTGCTGATAGAGGCGTCGCTGCTGCACGCTCAGATCAGACAGGAAGAGGACTGAGCAAAGAGGGAATCGGCTCTGGAACCCCCCACTGCACTCGGGCTCCCCAGTCCTGCCCCTTAGGGGGGCCCTGCAAGCAGCAAGGGCAGATTGGGCGACATTCCATGCCTTGGGAATGCCAGAGTGCACATAACTCCCCGCTACCTGGTGTGGGGAGGAGCGCTCGAGTCCCCCACGTGCGAGCAGCTTCCCAGCCCCTGGAGGCTCATTCCTCCCTAGCTCCCGGAGCAGGGAACACGGAGCTGCCTGTCCAGGAATGAGCAGAGGTGCCAGCAGAGCCCCAGGGCGTTTGCTGAACCTCCAACCTGCTTTGTGGGAGAGATAAGGAAAATCGGATGGGTGGAAGAACAAGTACTGCTAAACACAGCCTCATCTATCAGATACTACAGACTTGATCAAGGGAGAAAAGTGACTTTTTGCCAATTTACAAGTGCAGTTAAACACTATAGGTGAAGACCACTAATTAAGAGGTCACTACTGCTCCAAGCTGCCAGCCTGGAGGAGAGACGAGGGATCCAGCAGGACATTTCAGCTGCTTCTCGCCCCTCAAACACACGTGAGTTTCCAGCACAAAACACACTGTGACAAGTGTTCCTCCAGGGCAGGGGGTCAGGTAACACACAGACAGTGGGCACTGCCCCGTGGCACCTGCGTCACCCATTCCCTAAGGTGCTGCCCCTTCCCACGGGGATCCTGCCTTGACTTTAGCCTGGAGTTTATTCGGATGCACACAAATGAGCACGGAGACGCTTCAAGCCACTGCAGAAAGGACGTGTCTGAGAGCACGGGGGTCTCGCTAGCAGACCCACCTCACATGCAACAGCAGCAGACAGGAGGACACAGCGCCGGGAGGGAAAAGGGCTTGGAAGAGGAGCTCTGAATGCCCAGGCAGCTCTGCAGCCCTGCACACACACGGAGCGGCCAGCGGAGATCCCTGCAGGAGACAGGACGAGGGGCCGCCCGGCTGCACACCAGAACATCAGCGCAGTCAGCTCCAGCACTGTCTCACACAGTCACAATAAATACAGGTTATAAAAAACCCTCGTATTTCAGCTAATCATGTAAAATCTAAGCTGCTTTACCCCCCGGAATCAGACAACAACAGTACCAAAAAGTAAAACCAAGGCTGTCTTTCCTAGCAAGACTTTTTCTTGCTCAAAAGCTGCGGTTACCACATGGCACTGGATGCGGGGGCACCCTCCAGCCCACGATGGTGGCCAATGAGACACAGCTCCGAGGAGACTCCAGAGGGAAGCGCTGGGCACAAAACTCTCAGCACCGACGGGAACAACCTTGCAGGGGCATCACCCCAACGGCGACGCGACCCTTCTGGCACAGATAGCAGTAAAGAAGCTTTGAAAGGAGGATCCTTCCTTGATATCCAGCGACCGAGCTCAGGGAGCTGCAGCTCTGCCCTGTCCAGAACTTCCCAGGAAGGTCACGGGAGAGGTAGTCAAGAAATTATAAAGGTTGGCGTTAAAATAAACTGGCTTGGCCAGAAGCAGCATGCAGTGACATCGAATCTGCTTCACCACAAAGCACAAGATTCAAATCCCCAACAAAAAGGCTACACGGATACAAGAGGGGACCCAGTACATTCATCCTAGGTCTCTGCTGAGCACTAGTGTCTTACCAGTCTCGCTGTCCCTCGCTGTTTCCCCACTACAAATAAACAAAATAAAGTAAAAAGAAGCCTTCCCTTTGCTCTGCTCAGCTCCCAGCTTTCCTTAAAGGCCACCCTTGATCTTCCAGGCTCAGAGGATTCTTGGTCTCCTTCCCACCGTTCCCAGAGGTGGCCAAGCAAGCGGGACGTGTCCCGTTAACAAGGCACAGTGCTCGACATTCCTGGCAGCAGGAGCCTCGGCCGGCATCGCAGAGGGGTCTCTCCACATGCCACGTTCCAGCGAAGCCGAGAAACAGGCAGCGCTTCCAGCACAACCTGCAGGCTCGGGAACAACCGGCTCTGGGAAGAGTCAGGGAACTCTGAAGATGCCCAAGGGGACACGACCAACCATCGCTCCGCACAGGGACACAACTGCTTGCTGCCACCCTTCCAGGGATTTTTAGTATGCACATCAATTATCCCCCAAACGCAAGCCACATACTAGTGAATTAAAGTCTTCATGTGGCTTTTATACTTCCCCAGTCTCTGCCATGGCTCTACAGAAGACAGCACGAGCATCCCGGGCACTTTGGGGTGCACATTATTAAATATTGCTTCATGTGAGAGCCCCGCTTTCTCCATGCCATAATCCCCCTACAATGCTACTGTCCAGTGCATTAGATGTTAATAGTGTCCCTTTCAACACTTAAAATCAGAGTGGCCAATGTTTTATGTGATGGAACATCTAAGCTCTGGGCTACGCAGAAATTAGGTCGCTTGGACATTAATTTCTACCGAGCAGAGACACTTGCTTGCAAATGCAGCAGTATTTTTGCCCCTTCCTGATATATGAGAGCTATTAGAGACAGCATCAATGTCAAGCAGGGATGATCTTTGTCAGAATCCAAGCATGACGGTGGACAGCCCAGATGATACTAAATTTTGTACAAAAAGCTGGGAACATAGTCAAATCTGAGCAGAGGGTTCCCCCCCTGCTCGGGTTCCTGAATGTACTGCAACTTCAGCAGCTCAGCCAGATACTGTACAATTTTGACATCTTCATTAGCAAGGCCCAGGTGCAGCTTCAGAAAGTTCATCCTGCGGCTCGCGACAGACTCCTCGGATTCCCTCTCGCTGATGGGGAGGTGCAGGTGGTGGCAGAAGGTGAAGAGGAAGGCTTTGGAGCAGAGCTGAGCGAGGACGCTCTGCACGTGCAGGTAGTAGGTGCTGCCCCGCTTGATCTGCGTGCGGTGGTCCGCCAGCCTCGGCACCAGCGCCCCTCGGTACAGGGGCCCGCGCAGCGTCTTGCTGTCCGCGTCCAGGATGCTGATGTAGCGGCTGTAGCGGCCCAGCGCGTGCACCATGTTCGCCCCGGCGGGAGACACCGTCCTGGAAGAGCGAGGGGAGAGAGCGATTGGGTTACAGAGCATAAACCGTACGTCCACAGCCCCAGGGTACGTGCAAGGGGCCGCAAGCAAAAGCATGGGGGCCTCTGCGGGCAAGTTGAGCCCACTGTGGAGGAGAATGGGCAAATTCTCTCTTCAGTCTGACAGATTCCAGAGAAACCTTCATCTCTTGGAGCCCCGAGGGTGACTGATGTGAGCTGCACGTGCACTGCTTCAGCGCTGCTGAACAGAATCTACTCTGGAAGCAGCTGGTGGCACCTGGATGCAGCAGTAAGGACCACTAGAAATCTCCTTGCCACCTGCTCCTTTTATCCCACAAAAGGTGTTTTGGGAGGGAACTGTTCTGAGGTGGTCAAAGAGTGAAACCTTTTGCCCTTCCTTTGATAACAAATAATCCACGAACCATAATAACCTCAGGCTGAGCTTAAATATATTTCACTAAGCTGTGAACCCAAAGCACATTCACACCACACAATTACACAAGTCTAAACGAGTGCTGTTTGGCTGCAAATTACAGGCCTAGGTGAATTCTGCCTTCTGCTCCTCAATTCTACCTGGTTGAAGCTGCTCAGCTAGGGATGTATCTTCTTCCAAAGCAGAGGCACCCCCGGACGGTGTATTAATGTATTAAGAGCTGTGCTCATGGCCTTAAGAGAAAAAAAAACCTTTGTCCAAATAGTTTGCCATGAGGATCCACATTAAACTCTTAAGCGCTTAATTAGCATGTCCACTGAGGAGAGCTTAAATGACTGACACATCTTACAAGCTATTCTTAAATAAAGACTTTTGTTTATAAAACAAGTATCTATCCACACACCCTGTAAACATCCAGGGCTTTTAAAAAACCACTTGAGGGAGAATTTGGCAAACACCTATTGGCAGAGCTGTCACCTGCCTCAGGAGCAGAGAAATCAGAGTAAATCCCAGCTTAGGGTAACTCAGTGTGTTATAATCACCCGGTGCAGGGGAATTTAGCGACCCAGAAAGCAGGTTCCTGTGTTTGGAGTCTCACTGGGTTCACAAACACCCTCTCAGCAGCTCTGACACTGACCAGATTTTCCACTTTGGTGACAGTCACAGGCATTCCCTGTCACACCTGCGCCCGCAGCGTCACAACGCATCCCAGGAACACACAAAGAAAACTGCTTTCATAATAGCACTAAAGGAAGGACCAAAGTAATAACAGCCGAGCAATCACTATTTCAGTAACATAAATCACGAGCCACATTTTTTGCATTCGGGTGCAGGGGGAGGGACGTTTATTTTTGGGATGAAGTCACGCTGAGCAGAGGATCCCTTCACACTGGAGCTGCAATCTCAGCCCAAGGAGCTCTTGGGACCCTCTGTTCTGACCTGTCACCTGCACAGGACACCCCTCCTGCCAGGCACAGCCACCCTCTTCTCGTCACAAACCAAACTGTCACAATGGTGACAATCCATTCCTGACCTCTATGTTTCATCAACCACACGTTACCTCTTCTTAGGGCTCACGTTCACGCAGTGCTCATTTGAGAAGCAAAATCCTGGCTCAGAAATTGAGTGTTCAGGGAGCAGGTGCAGGGAGAAGGGAAAGAAGGTGCAGGGAGCACTTGGGTTTCATAGCACCCAGCCAGGCAGCAGAAGCAACGCATTCTCCTGCTTGGCTTTGCTAGGCTAAAACCTAAAACACTGGGAAATCTCCCAGCAAAATAACAGCAGACTCAGACAGATGTTGCAAAAGGCCTCGAGGGAAGCTGGTTATAAAGAAGCTGACAAATATACACACGCACCTACCAATTCATACTGTCATTTTACAAGCAGAATTCTATGGCAGCTGCATCGGTGATTCCATAAAGAGAACTCTCCCACCCACCTGCTCACCTCTGAAATCCAAGCTCAGAAGACTCCCTTTTTACCACAGCCCTTGCCAAAAACAGGCAAGTGGAGCCCCTAGTTCTCCTACAGCCTCGCTTTACCTCTGGAGCCCGATCAGCTTCCACTTCTGGAAATCCACAATGTGCAAAGGGGAAGTGACCCAGTGCTTCACGGGCTTGGCGCAGCCGCCGCAGTTGGGCACGAAGATGGAGAGGGCGGTCACCAGCTTCTTGACTATTGCTTCCTCCTCCCCCAGCACGATGAGGGTCCTCCCGCTGAGCAGGGAGTATATTGCGGGGTGAGCGAAGGGATACTGCCGGATGAAGCGCAGCGCGTTCTGCCCGGCCTTTTTTTTGTGCCTTTCGCTGGCGGGAAGGGCGGCGTGAGCGGGAGAAGGGGCCGGCTCGGAGCAGGTGGACGCGGCGCTGCTGATGTAGCTCGTGGTGTCCGAGCACTCGTCCAGGCTGGTTTTACTCAAGTCCCGGCTGCCCGCCAGGTAGCGCGGGTCGAGCTCGTAGGACAGGAGCCCTGCCGAGGCGCTGTCGGGGCAGTGGTAGCCCACGAAGGGCCCGTGCAGGCCCTGCTCGGGCGGCCGCAGCGGCTGCGGGGGGATGCTCACCACACCGTCCTCGTCCTCGCACGCCTTCGCGCCCAGCGGCTCCAGGAAGCCGGGACTCTCCTTCCCGATGCAGCAGGCGGAATCGACCTGCAGGAGGTTCTCCGGCTTTGAACCGTCCTCCTGCTCGTCAGCATTATCCAGGCTTAACTTGGGGCTGAAGTGAAGGCCGCCCTCCTCGTCATCTGCATAAGGTTCTTCATTAATGGCACTTGGGTAGCTCGCTTTGAAATCCTCCGGGATCAGGGACTCCGAGGGGCACGTGCTGAGAACCTCGATGCTGTCCTCGCTCACGGTCCGCCTGCTGCCCACCTTGCTCCTGCCCACCTGGGGGCTCGGGCTGATGGGCAGGCTGGCCTGGCTCTCCGATTTCGTTAAAACCGATGCCGACTTTTCCGTTCCGAGAACCTCAATGCTCTCCCCGCTGCTGATACTCCCTTTAATGTCCGCATCGAGGTAGTCCAAATTGTCCTGCTGCTCAAAAGTTATGGATTCTGCCATCGCTGGGTCTTGCGAGTCTTCGATTTCCTGCTCCATCTTGATAGGCACACACTCCACGCTGGATTTATAAGACCCCAGACTTATTACCACTTTAGGAGTGGGAAGCTCTTCCAAACACTTTCTGTTGCTGACATCTTGACTAAGTCTCTGGCAGCCTCTGTACTGCTTCTCAGGCGCCTTTTCATCCAGAAGAGACGCGTCTTCGAAGAGGAAGTTGGTCACACTTTGCTGTTTTAGCAGCGCTCTGCTGATCTGGTTCGTCAAGAGGTAGCACACGTCCCCCCGGAAAGTCCTCTCGATCTGATGCAGCTGATCCAGAGTCTGGGTGAAAAAGTAAACGTCGCAGAGCTCCTCCAGCGTCTTCAGCTTCTTGTCAAAGCACTTGGCGGACTTGGCTTTGATGAGTTTGGGGGTATAGGATGGCACGTGCGCGTACGGGTGCGTTTCACCAGGCTCAACAAACTCCGAGGTATCCAGATCCTGCTCACAGCTCACGTTCGCCTGATCCAGTCCACATTCCGGCTCATAGGGGTGGAAATCGGGATCCTTCAGTTTCCTATAGGGATAGGACCGGATTTGCTTTAGCAGATCCTGGTGCTCAATGATAGATTTCTCAACGCTGGCCAGTTCGTTGGCCTTCTCGATCGCCTGGGTGGTGTAATACCCTTTGTCGTTGGATTTCTTCTGGATCTCCGTCTCGTTGTGCAGCACCGTCCTCGTGTAGTCGAGGTCCTTCAGCTTCTTTTCCAGCTCGCCAGCGAAAGCTTTCCTGTTGCCCGTCTTGAGGCACTCGGACGCCTTGGAGAACTCGGCGGAGAGCTCCTGGAACTGCTGCATGATCTTGTGCTCGTCGGCGGAGATGTAGGCCATGCAGAAGGGCCTCACGAAGCCGCGCGCCTCCAGGTCGTAGAGCGTCAGGTGGTGCACGTAGGCGAAGGCGCCTTCCTTGGAGTCGCCCAGCACCACCTTGGAGTCCTCCACGAAGTTCAGCTTCGGGTAGGCGCAGCCGGGCGGGTGCCCCACGAAGGACGCCTGGTAATCCACCGACATGATGCGCAGCGAGAAATAGTTGAGGTCGAAGGCGCCGGGCACCTTGGCGTCATCGGGGATGGTGAGCAGCGGCTGCGGCCCGACCTGCTCCGAGAACTCCGAGATGAGGATGAAGTCGCGGCTGAACTTGGAGCCGGTCGCCTTGGACCACGGGTTGGCGCCGGCGCCGCCGAAGGGCAGCAGCGGCACCGAGTACTCCTCGGGCAGCGGCGGCTCGGCGCGCGGCGCCTCCTCGCGCTCCTCCTCCCTCGTGAAGGCCACCACGTCGGGGGCGCTGATCATATTTCCCGCGTACGGAGCGCGCCGGGCCGAGCCGGGCCGAACCGGGCCGAACCGGGCCGCGGCCGCCCGCC
>JAWLRI010000191.1:4532256-4548011 GCA_034781795.1 Crypturellus tataupa | reverse complement strand
GGGGACACCGTGGTGGGGACAGGGACATTGTGGGGGGCGGGGAGAGGCCCAGGGGGGTGACAGGGACCGGGGGGTGACAGGGACCAGGGGGTGATGGGGACCACGATGGGTGACGGGGGGATCCAGGGGGTGACAGGAGGGGCGACCCATAGTGAGGAGAGAGACCGGGGGAGGTGACAGGGGACACTGTGGAGGGGGAAGGAGGGCCTGGGGGGTGGCAGGGGCCCAGGCCCGGGGTGAGGAGGTGTCCTGGGGTGACAGGGGGTGTCACGGGTGAGGAGAGGATCTAGGGGGGGTGACAGGGGCCATTTGCTGCGCAGAGGAGAGGGGTGGCAGGAGGGGTGTCTCGTAGTGAGGAAGGAGACAGGGGGAGCAGACAGGGGACACTGTGGAGGCAGGGAGAGGGCCTGGGGGCAATGGGGGCTGTCACAGGTGACAGAGGATCTAGGGGAGCCCGTGGGGCCTGTGCTGGCCCTATCGCAGGGCGAGAAGGGAGCTCGGCCGGGGGGCGAGTGAAGGGCCTGCCCTGGCAGAGGGAGGGCCGTTTGGGGTGGCAGCAGGTTGGGGAACAGGGGGCAGGTTGGGGTGGCAGCAGGCAGGAGCAGGGGGAACCCAGAGCCTTGTCCAGCCCCGCTGCTCCCTGCAGGCTCCACCGCATCCCGTATGGACGGAGGTGTCTGCCCGCAGGATGCCATGGGCCCCCGCTAGGGCACTGGCCACAGACCCATGGAGGGGACGTTTAGGGACCGCTCTGCCTGCTGAAGGGGATCAGCTCCCGGGCCGGGGATCTGGTCCCAGCACGAAGACACAGTAACATGTTCTGTCACCGCTGGAGCTGTCGCCGTCGCCTGCGATGAACTTTGGAGCAAGGCTCTTTGGCAGCTGTGGAGTCAGGATGCTGCCCCAGCCCTGGCGACTCTTCTCCCGGGCCGCCGAGGACGTGGCGCTGCAGAGGATCCGCAAGGTCCTGTGCGTGGCCGAGAAGAACGATGCTGCCAAAGGAATCGCAGATCTTCTCTCCAACAGCAGAATGCGGCGGGTAGGAACAAATCCTTTGCTCAGTTCCCTGTTTATTGCTGATATTCCTGCAGATCCAACTGGACTGTCTGGACACAGTCAGCTCATCGGAGTGTGGGTTCAGCTACGGTGCAGCTCAGGCCTAGTCTCAGGTCTCGCATGCAGCCCTGGCCTGCTCTGCACAGCTTGACTTGGGCATTTCAAACAGCCCACTCAGTGATGCCTCACTTGCCCAAATATATTGTAGAAGTGTTGGAGTCCTTTTCTTGCCACTGAATTCCTGTTAGACTTTAGCCCTCCAGTGTCCTCCTGTGCCTTCTCTAGGCACTGAGCTCATCTGTGGGGGCTGCCTGTGTTTTTCCTGGCTTTGCAGTGTATGTAGAAGACATTAGGAACTGAAACCACCTGCTGACATGCATTTTCTAGTCAAAAAACACTGCTGCTGCAGTGTCAGCAAGTGTCGGGGGTTATGGAAGTTCACATAATAAGGCAGAGATGGTCTGTGGTCTGGGGAAGAGTTCAAACATCTCGTCTGTCTGCTTCTGCTTTGTTCTGTGACCACTGACAGTTTGCATAATTACTTGGTATTTCAGTTTACCTTATACTTAATGTGTTTGGATAGGGTGCTTAGAAGAGCTAATGTTTCTAGGTCAGAATTGCGTTAGAAACACGTGGTGTTTTTGAGAACCTGAGCATTGATAGCTCAGTCAGTGAAGATATTCGCACACTTCCATGGAAGAAAATGCAAATATTTCTATCCAGTCTGGAAACTTCCACAAATCTCCATCAGGTCACAGGTCGTCTTGGGGATCCTGTGCTGACACCCTAGTTGTGCTATGGAGCAGGACTCTAAATTGTAGGGAATGTTTGTCCTTATTAATGGCAACTCCATTAAAACAAATTACTGCATTTCCTTCTGTCTGTCTGTCTGCATCATCCATGGAGTGATGACTGTGGCTCCTCCTGGGCCTTGTGTTGCAATACAATTACAGTGGGAAGTGCCATTTCCCTGTCTGTACAAACGATATGGGCAACTTGCTTTCACCTGATCTTGCCTCTGCATTTCAGCTACAACACCCATGTTTCTCTGCCCAGATTTTCCTGTCATTACAGTGTGTATGAACCGAGGTGAGACATGTTTGCTTTCTGCTGGCAGCCTGAAACTTAGCAACTTCCATTTTTTTTCTTCTAGAGAGAAGGTTTTTCAAAGTTCAACAAGATCTACGAGTATGACTACCAGATGTTCGGCCAGGTAGAGGTTTCTTTGCTACCTCTTCTCGTTTAGGGAAGTGCAAAGTACTCCTATTCAAAAGCCATTTATCAGAATTCATGAAATGCCTATGCAGGGACAGGGACAATTGCCCAAGGAAGGTGTAGACAGGAGTCGAATGTTCTTTTGGCTCAACCACTGACCTGTTGTGTTGCCTTAAGTCTCTCAAATTTCCGTTCTTCTATTTTCCATCTGTCAAAAGACATTTGGTTACTTAGAATTAGGAACTTCCTACACAGATTCAGGGTAAGGAGATGTGTTTAGCTACTTGTGGAGAGGAAATGACAATAGCTTGAGGGAGCTGTCACTATTCTGTGTGAATTGAGAACTGCATCAAGGCTGTGGGTTCTGGGCAGTTTTTAGCAAATGATAGACACTAATTACCCTGCTCTGTCTTTTGCAGAACGTTACTATGGTGATGACATCCGTGTCAGGACATTTACTGGCTCATGATTTTAAGTTACCCTTTCGCAAATGGTTAGTACTCAGTACCCTGTCATGGGAGGAAGGGGGACAACAGTTTTGTCAATGACAACAGACAGCACCTCAGGTCCAGTAGTAAAGTCCTGCAGCAAGAAGGGGCTGTGACCCTGTGCGCTTCAAGTAGCCAGACAGGATGATAACCATTAAATTACAGATAGGATAATTAAAAATATTGTACCAAATGACTATTTACAGTGTGTTCAAAAGAAAACAAACCCAAGTTAAAACAATGACTAATTGCTCTAAGGGAGCTTCCTGTAAATATACTAATTCCAACAGCTGATTTAACATTTTTGTGTTCTGTTCAACTGACAGACAAACTGTTTTGGGAAGCAAGAATTTTTATCTGACTTGCTTCTGTTTTGTTTTCTTTGCTTGAATTGTGAGAAGTTTATTGTTCAGGCTTGTCTTCTGATCCCTTTTTTCCTGTGGTAACATTTTGTCTGTTGCTTTTCCGTAAGTGTAACTCAGTGTTTCACATGAGCTTGAAAGTTGCCGAGGTCAAAGTCCATAATATTAGCTGTGTTTACCCTTCCAATACCTGAGCAGCACTTCTTTATAAGAGAGCACCAATGAGTCTCTTGCAACATACATTTTAGTTTATGTACACTGTGTTTCTTCTGTTTACCAGGCATAGCTGCAACCCCCTAGCACTTTTTGATGCTGAAATTGAGAAGTATTGTCCTGAAAATTACGTGGATATTAAGGTATGTGTTGGTAAGAGTTTTTAAGAAACTCTAGAGTTCAGAGATGTTTCTACAAATATTGTCTCAGACAGAGGCAGGACCATAACATGGTCCTTACCTTTTAAGCCTCTAGGATTTAGGAAATTCTTCCCATGTTTTGTAGGACTTTATATGTTCTTCATCTGTGACTTTGAAAGTCTCCTGCTGATGCATAATTAGTGCAGTAAAGACACAATTACTTTGTTAACAGTTTTTTTTTTTCTAATTGGAAGTTGTTTTGATTTTTACAAAAATGGGTGCTTCCAGAGAACAAATTCTGTGGTACAATCTGATTCAAGTCATGGTTTTTAACAGAGATAGATATAAATAAATGACTCAGTCCTTTTGAAAGCTGCCTAATCTCATGAGGGACAGAATTACAAAATGTTATTGCAACAATCTATCTCTATGGATACATGCTGTATTTTATGTTCTGCTAGTGAGTCACTTTAAAATGAAATGACGACGCAAGGGGTCTGTCATATCTCATTCTGTGCTGTTTTCTTCTCTCAGAGGACCCTCGAACGAGAAGTCCAGCAATGCCAAGCTCTGGTGATCTGGACTGATTGTGATCGAGAAGGAGAGAATATTGGTTTTGAAATCATTCACGTCTGCAAAGCTGGTGGGTAGACTGTCTTCTGTATCAATCTGATTTCCATTAAAATGCTGATTTCACAGGAAGCTGCTCAGAGAGCTAACGACAGAGACATCCTCTCCATGTCCAGGTTCAATACGTTAGTTGTAGAATGGGGTACACTAGAAATACGTTCACATATAGGACAGTTATGTAATAGGTCAACAACACACTCTGAGACAGCTACTTATTAATAACTCCTTTCCGTTATCACTTGAGTCACTTCTTGATTTCCCTTTTTGTCCCGCAGTAAAGCCAAACCTCCGGGTTTTCCGAGCTCGTTTCTCCGAGATTACCCTTCACGCTGTCCGATCGGCCTGCGAGAATCTCACCCAGCCAGATCAAAAAACGAGCGATGCTGTTGATGTGAGGCAGGAGCTGGACCTCAGGATAGGTATGTAGACACACCTTGAAGCCAGAGAGGTTGCCAGGCCTGAGCTGCTGCATGCCTCTTCCGAAGGCAAGAGCGAGAGTGTGGTAGGCAGCCAGCACCAGCTTCACCAGCGTGCACTTTATTATCTTTAAATACCTGCACTGGCTTGGACTGCTGTGGAAAATAGGTAGCTGGTCATTATGGTCTTCCTGGCTTCTCATTCAACAGCACTGAAATCACATATTTTAATGCCCAGCACTATCTGCAACTGTATCCCCAATGCAAGACAGAAATGCTTAAACTCCACTATTGTAAATCCAGTCTTTTTCTTTTTAATTATCTCAGAAACAACTACTTCACATCTCCTCTTTTGCTGGAAACAACACACTCCTTGAAGCAAATGTTAAGCTTATAGTTCATACATAGCTGATTGGCTTCTGCAATTTTGGTTTCAGAGTGTGATTCTGTTCTATTTTTTTATTATTCAATTCTAACATCTTTTTTTTTTTTTCCCAGGTGCTGCCTTCACTAGATTCCAGACACTGAGGCTCCGGAAGATTTTTCCAGATGTTCTAGCAGATCAGCTGATCAGCTATGGTAGCTGCCAGTTCCCAACACTAGGGTTTGTGGTTGAACGCTTTAAAGCCATCCAGGCCTTTGTTCCTGAAGCTTTCTACAAAATCAAAGGTGTGTTGGGAGGAAGCAAGTGCTCAGCTCCATCTTGCGGTTTTTAGTGCATTGGCAAAGAAAATGAAACTTAATATTTAGTATAAAATATGAATTGGAGGAAAAATATCAGGGCATTGAGCAAATACTGTAGCAGAGAGGATTTCCTCTTCTTTTGCCATGATCATTCAGTAGAATTGGAAAGGTTCCCCAAAAGGATGGCCTCATTACTTCTGCTGTCTTTGAACTGTGTTTTTACTGTATGATCTATATAAAACAGATCACTCTGATCTCTTTTCAACTCAGTGACACACGAATATGAGGACAACACTGTGGTCTTCAACTGGAAGAGGAATCGACTCTTTAATCACACAGCTTGCCTGGTCCTTTACCACATGTGTATGGAGGTAGGAAAGTTTGTAAATAGTACAATCCAGCATCAACCAAACATTTCCATCATCTTTTTCACTTGAGTTCTTTAAAGAACAGTCCTTTTACAGCTCTTCAAGGAGATTTTATATTTTGCTTACTCTGTGTTTAGAATCCTGTAGCGACTGTTGCTGAGGTTCTAAGCAAGCCAAAGAGCAAATGGAGACCTCTGCCTCTGGACACTGTGGTATGTTTGATACAAGAATGCTAAAAAGAATTATCCAAAATGAGCTTTTAGCATATGGTTTACTCACCTTAGAGTTATGCCACAAATGACTTATCTGCCTCTTCTCAACACAGGAACTTGAGAAGTTGGCTTCCCGTAAACTGAAAATAAATGCCAAAGAAACCATGAGACTGGCAGAAAAACTCTACACTCAAGGGTAGGAAAGATATATTTGGGTGTGCTGGCCTGATAAACTCAATTCTTTTAAAAAAATAAAAAGAGCCTTTCAATCCAAAGTGGAAAGTGCCTTGGAGCTCTTCCTAAAGTTCTCCTTCACCTTTCTTCTGCAGGTTCATAAGTTATCCCCGAACGGAGACCAACATTTTCCCCAAGGAGCTCAACCTCTCTGGCTTGGTACAACAGCAGACACAGGACCCAAACTGGGGAGCGTTTGCTCAGAGGATTTTGGAACAGGGTGGGCCAACCCCTCGAAGTGGGACCAAATCAGACCAGGCTCACCCTCCCATTCATCCTACAAAATACACTGCTAACCTGCAGGTGAGTTTAATTAAGGCAGAGATAACTCGATAGCTTGTATTGCTTGATATATAAAGGTAGGAGTCTTAAATACAGTATTAGAATAGTGTCCTGGACGTGCCATCTTGCACGATGTCTCATTAATGCTGGAGGAGACTCTTAACCTTCTTCTACTGTTTGATATTAGGGGAATGAGCAAAGATTGTACGAATTCATCGTGCGCCATTTTTTGGCTTGCTGCTCTCAAGATGCTAAAGGACAAGAAACAACCGTGGAGATTGACATCGCTAACGAGCGATTCATTGCTCAAGGACTAATGATCTTGGCCCGAAACTATCTGGAAGTGTATCCTTATGAGAGGTGGAGTGATAAGGTAAACCCTTGAATATTATAGATGGGAGAGATTAAAGTACTTGAAGTTTAATTTGCCCTTGGTTGTACTAATGGGAAAGCCCTATTGCCAATCTGGATCCCTCTGCACAATATCCTTTGACAATTCCTGGCCCCTCTAGCTTTCATTCCGAGTCACCTCTGTTGAAAACCTGTGCTGCATATTTAGCAATTTTGCATAGTCTTCCCTTTCTGACACAGCAGCAGAGCTGCCTCCATACAGGTTGATCTGACTTACCAAGAGGAGCTGTAATTGCTGTTCCAGAGTATCTTTAGCAGGTTGTTTATGAGTAACCTTGAGGACCCTGAGGGCTGCATTTCCTGCAGAACAGGGTGCTTCTGCATTACTGTGCTGTTAATATTACCTAGTTAGTGCTGTTAAACTATAGCATAAGTTTGTACAGTGCTGTTAAGGTTAGTATTTTGTCTTCAGTGACAAAAGATAAAAGGCAGTTTCAGAGAGATTCTCCTTCTTTCAGGTTATCCCAGTATATCAGAAGGGATCCCGCTTCCAGCCCACCACAGTGGAGATGGTGGACGGGGAAACGAGCCCTCCATCGCTCCTCACCGAAGCAGATCTCATTGCGCTCATGGAGAAGCACGGCATAGGTCAGTATTGGCAGTATCTCTCCCAAAAGGAGATGAGAAATGAGGATGCTGCTGTTCCTGGCCACGTGTTCTTTCCTTCCTTTACCCATTTAGTACCTTGCACTCTGCAGTAGAGACAGGGAAGATGTCACTTGTTGGCAACTCATTCAGCTAACAACTTTGCTGCTTTCAGGGACTGATGCCACTCACGCTGAGCACATCGAGACCATTAAGCTGCGGATGTACGTGGGCCTCACTGCGGATCAGAGGTTCCTTCCAGGCCACCTGGGCATGGGGCTGGTCGAAGGTAAGGGCTGTGCTTTAAGCTAGAGGACAGGTTTCTTACTCAAGCCTTCATTTCATTAACCACATTGTATTTTCCTCAGGCTATGACTCCATGGGCTATGAGATGTCCAAGCCTGACCTTCGAGCTGAGCTGGAGGCTGACCTGAAGCTGATCTGTGAGGGGAAGAAAGACAAACTGGTAGTGTTGCAGCAGCAGGTCCAGAAGTACAAGCAAGTCTTCATCGAGGCTGTGGCTAGAGCCAATAAGTGAGTCTTGTCTTTGCCCTCTTGCATTTGCTTTGCTGTTCTGGAAGGTGTGAGCTTCCACAGCTCAATCCAGAGTGGAGTGTGTTCCCATAACTGTTACTCTGGAGATCGTTCCATCACGTGCAGGTATTTGCAAGGGAAGGGATGACTTGCAGTGTAACGTGCAGCCACGAGCAGGTGCCAGCTGACTGCCCCTCTGTGTTTCAACTAATTGCATTAAATTCAGAGGGGGTCAAAGGAAAGGCAACATGCTCTGACCTCCTTCATGTTGCGCTCGCAGCCAACTTGTACTGGTCATCACATGGAGCTGAGGTACTTCTGCAGATGGCCGGATCTCCTAGGGACTGAGGACAACAGACATTAATCCGCTGGTTACTTTTTGCAGAGGAGACACATTGTCATGCTTGTTTGTATTTAGGTTGGATGAAGCCCTGGCTCAATATTTTGGACAAGGCACGGAAATCACAGAGCAAGAGGAAGTCTACCCGGCAATGCCCGTTTCCGTTCGGAAGTGCC
Organism: Crypturellus tataupa; assembly: GCA_034781795.1. Classification (NCBI taxonomy): domain Eukaryota; kingdom Metazoa; phylum Chordata; class Aves; order Tinamiformes; family Tinamidae; genus Crypturellus; species Crypturellus tataupa. Next base: position 4,539,665 of record JAWLRI010000191.1, on the reverse strand, counting down.
CACAGTGCAACAACGACATGGTCCTGAAGACCAAGAAGAACGGCGGGTGGGTTGCATTCCCTGCTGCAAACAGTAGCTCTCTGTGTTTGTGTGTTGCTGGGCATTACATACCTCTCCTGTGTGCAATAGGGCAAGCTCAACCAGCTACACAAACTTAATGGACTCAGCCAAACCTCTCTCTCCAACATATTTGCTCATAAAATTGTTTTGACAGTTTCTGTAGCAAGCAATAGCAGGGAAGAAGAGAGAAGAATGAGTCACTGCCTGTCTTGACTCTGCCTCCTCCTCACTCAGTCCCTTTATCCCATGACAGGTTCTACCTCAGCTGCACGGGCTATCCGGCTTGTAAAACTGCAGTCTGGTTTCCTGACTTTGTGCTGGACGTGGCCAGGGATGAGAGTGTCTGCGCTGTGTGCCAACCGCACCCCGTTCACAGGTGAGTTGTCCCAGTTACCTGTTAGGCAAATGCAACCACTCAGGCATTACCTGTTAGTTGTCAGGGCCGGAGACTTCCATGGACCAGGCTGGACAGTTGGGAGCAGCAATATCATGGCTAGGGGTTAGTAAAAAAAGGGAGGAAAACAGTGTAAGTACAGGAGGAGTAAGGAGGAAAAAAAGCGTAATAGTAATCAAGTCCAAATCAAGCTTGGTTGCTGAGGAGTTACACAAACAGGGAAACTTTTATTCTTCCTTTTCTTTTAGATTGAAATTTAAGTTCAAGAGAGGCAGCGTCCCACCCACGATGCCCCTGGAGTTTGTGGGCTGTATCGGCGGCTGTGATGAGATGCTAAAAGAGCTCTTGGACCTGAAATACTCACACAGGTCATCGCAGTCCACCCCTTCCTCAGCCACCCAGCACGCTAATCACTCGCAGGCCAACCACTCCCTTACCAGAGGGGCTGGTGGTGAAAGAAGGCACGTGAAGAGGACCACAAACCAGGCAGCGGGGCAGCTGCTGTCGCTGGGTTCAACAAGGGCGCCCAGGTCAGCTCCCGCCGCAGCTCCGGACGATGGGAACAACGCGGTGACGTGCAACTGCGGGAACGCAGCGGTGCTGCTCACTGTGCGCAAAGAGGGGCCCAACCAAGGCAGGCAGTTCTACAAATGCAACGGCAGCACCTGCAACTTCTTCCTCTGGGCCGATCAGCAGGCGGAGGACAGAGGTGCCGCCGCTTCGCCCAGCTCCGCGCCGCCCCGGCTCTTTGCGGGAAGGGGCCCTGCCGCCTTTCCGAGCCCGGGAGGAGGAGGGAGAGGCCCAGAGCCCCTCAGGAGCAGCAGCCCCGATGTGGGTGGCACTATGTGCCGGTGTGAGCAGCCCGCCGTCACGCGCACCGTGCAGAAGGACGGACCCAACAAAGGGCGGCAGTTCCACACGTGCCCCAAGCCCAGGGAGCAGCAGTGCGGCTTCTTCCAGTGGGCAGATGAGAACGTGGCGCCAGGTAAGGCCGAGCTTGGAGTGGAAAGTGAGAGTTGGAGTCTCTCCTTAAAGTTAAGCAGGTATTTCTCATATGCAGTCAAAAAAAACTTGATGCTGCATAAGGTTGTCATAGCATGACAACTCTTCTAACAACTCTTAATTTGTGAGACTTTAGGTTTGTCTTTTAAAAGAGCTGGTCAGCAGCATTGTAGCACTTTTTAAATGTCGCTTGCAATGATCAGATGTGCTTACCTTCCTCTGAGTACAGCGTTGTTTCACACATCACAGAGATCTGTGCTGTGAGTTGGAGCATCCCTCACTCAGTGGACAGGCAACAGCCTTTTGGGAGATTGTCCTCCCAAATCCAGGTGTTCATCTTGGAGAAAGCTGTTTGGTTTGATAGAGGGTCGAAACAGCACAAACAGTTTGGGAGATCTTAAACCTTGTTCTGTCATGCCGGGAAGGCCAAACGTCTCCCACTGGCCTAGTTTAGCAATGCAGTGAAAATCCAGGTCTTTCTGAAGCTTTGATCATAGCTGAGAAACAGAGCACGGCTCCAGGGAAAAGGTGGTGAGAGCAAGTGCTCAAAGGGCTGTTTAATCACAAAATAAGGATCTGAAAGAAAGGTCACCAACACCAAGGAATTATAAGCAAAGTACAGAGGTAGAGATGTGATCTGAGAGATCTTTAATGTTGGCTTCTTCCTTTCTGGATGTTAGTCCCTAAAGGGACAGAATTAAGTTTTCAAAATAGTAAATAAAAAACAACAACAGAAAAAAAAAACAAGTTTCCTTTGGCATGTTCTCTTGTTTCTGCTCTGGCTGTAGAGCAGAGCATGCAACCAGCAAGATAAGTTTCTGAGTTTCCCTATTCTGATCCTCTGTTTAGTTAGTATTGCAAGACAAGTAGGTAGCATTTAAATACAGACAAATCTGAAGTAAGTCTAATTTCAAGAACGGTCTGAGCAGCTGGGATGGTCAAATCCTCCATCTACTGCCATTCTGAACCTAGCTTGTGTTTCTCAACTCCTTACATCAAAATATTTTACATCTACATTGTTTCTCCCCAGGACCTTCAGGAGATTCTTCGAACCATTTTGGGAGCAGTGGACACTCAAGGGAGTTTGGAAGTAAAGCTAAGAGACCAAGCAGTCTCTCCTCAGCAGCCTCTGCCAAGAAACCACGGACCTGTAGCATTTGCCACCAGCCTGGCCACACCAGGAAAACGTGTCCTCGAGACCATTGAGCCCCAAACAGAGCCCTCAAGAATCAGAAAGGTCCAGGGTGGCTGCTGTGCAGCAATTGCTGCTGGAAGGAACTGAAGTCTGTAAGTCCATCTGCACGGAATGCTTTCTGGAAAGGCTGGTGTTGCTGCACACACCTGGACAGCAAGGGTCAGACCAGCTTTGAAAGGTAGCTCCATTAGTGGTGTCAATTGTGCCGTTTCAGCTGGTTTTCTACTGAGCTGATCACGATAATCTAAAGGTTACAAGGAAGCATTTGGAAACAGTCGGTCTGCAGGGAGAACAGCACTGGATCCGACTGCAGCTCGCGCTGTGGTGGTTGCTTCATGCAGCCTTTCCACGCCAGCAAGAGCCAGTTCTGAGCCACTGGGACAGCCACGAGAGCTGCTTAGCTCTTCTCAATTCCTGGCTTTCCACAGAGTGGAAATTTATTACAAGTTGTCCTTCTAATTAGAGGTTATCTCAGCAATGTCCCCCTTTCTTTTTTGTCTTAATCCAGTAGCTTCCTTACTTGGTTGTCCCAGTCTGAGAACCAGGTGCAGAGAAGCCAGATCTGGTGCTTGCCTGAACGGAAAGCCCAGCCGAAGTGCTCAGAAAGAGCGCTCATTTTAAACAGCTCCTGAATTTGAAACTAAGTTCTTCCTCAGACATTGAGGCATACCTAGATGATGCTGCTGGTTAATGGAAGTTATTTTGGTCAAACTAATGAGATTATTATTAAAAATTATTTTTTATTTTATCTTTGTTAGAGTGAATCACTCTTAGCTCTGCCTTGTTATTTCTTCATACTTAAAATAGTTGAGCTATTACTATAAAAGCATCCGCCCAGATCCTGCTCTTTCCATTCACTCACTCACCGGAATAACATAAGAGCTTTCTTGGCAGAAACTCCCCGTGGCTTTATTTAGAAGGAAACTGCAAAAGGGTAGAGGAGGGTGGATTATGAGCTGCATCTGCTGTAGTGGTGCTGCCCAGGAACAGACGGACAACTGGCTGAACCCAAAAAGCGTAATTTTTTTCCTCTCTTCCTCACTTATTTTAGGCTGAGCTCCTTCAGGGAGCCACGCTGCCTCCTCCCTCCCTGTTGGGGCTTCCTTTGTACATCAAAGCAAGTAGAACCAAACTCTGTTTCTGTGCTGCACTGCGTTTATCTTTGAGCCTCTGGTGCTGCCAAAGGCACCTCCCGTGACGCTGCACTTCAGCACAGGGCAGGTCCTGTGGGTCAGTGCCAAGGCCCAGCCAGCTGAAGCACTTCCCAGAGGGAAGCCTGAGGGAGAGGGATCACAATAGCCCAGGGGTCTCCAAATCCTGCATGCGGGGCAGTTCTTTACTATGAAGCCCAGACCTCTGGCATGAGGCCACGAGAACCCGTACCCCAGTTTATGGTGCCATCACTCCCACTGTTAACAGCTGTAGCCTAAAAATACAGGCCTGCTGGCTAAAATAACAGGACTAAGGAGCTTTGTAATGCAGTATAGAGCTGAGTAAAGCACAGCAGAAGCCTGGGCAGCAGCAAGGCAGCATTTGCACGGCGTGAAGCAGCCCGTTAAGCGTTGCCGATAGCACTGGCTGTTACCAGACCTGCTCCAGGCCTTGCCCTTATCACGACAGCAGAGACAAAACTGAGATTTGACACCAGGGAGCCATTAGACACAGTGCAGGTTTATTCTCAGTGCTAACACCGGAGGAACAAAGCTGGTTTCTCAGACTGGAAGAAAAGCACCGCTGTTTCCTCCTACAAATGAGACAGCCATAAAGAAAACTAAGCCACAGTAGGTGCTCACATTGAAGTCCACAGGATTTCTCCATCGCTACCAGAGTGCAAAATCAGCATAGCTCTTCCATTAAACATAATATACGCCTTAGCACTCAGATTAGAGTCAGAACCAAAGTCTATTAGCAGCCACTCAAAAGAAAACAAAACAAACACACGCACAAGCAAAACGTACCTTCTTAAAAAGCAGCATAAACCAGCTCAGTTCTTGCAAGTCTTCTGCTCAGGGAACCATTTGTATCTTACCCCTCTGCCCTACAGTATGAGGCATCCGGGGAACATGATTTTTAGACAGCAACAATAAATACACAGGAACAGTCACCTGGAAAACTGGAAGGGGTCCTGGTTGGAGAGCAGTGAGGATCTGCCCAGCGACCCTGGGGGTGATGGCAGAGCCTGCCCGGGAGGTGGCACAGACTGTGCTGCAGCCGCAGGGACTGCGGAGCCTCCTCGCAGTCGGCAGTTCTTTCTCTGCCACCCGTGTTGTGGGGCTTGCAGCAAGGGTATTTGGGGACAAGAGACTTGAAGCCATGGCACCACAGCCAAAAAAAACAACAACAAAAAAATTCTCATTAGGACAGAGCTGATAATTGGCAGAACAAAGGGCTGAGCTTGCCCCTTTTGGCAGCGGGAAGGGTTTCCAAATAAAGCCCCCTGTCCAGTTTGCTAAACCTTCGGCTTGGCAGCGCCTCAGCCTGCGGATCAAGACAGGGCTCCCGGAGGCGAGCGGAGAGCCCAGCGCGACCGAACTCGGTGCTGCTGAAGGGACTCGCTCAGTACCCAGAACCCGCAGTTCTACGGGACACCACAGACAGGGATCACTCCCCTCTGGATCACCATGAGGCTCCAAGAACCAGGGGAACTTCAGCCCTGCAGCCCCCTCGGACTTCAGTTCCCGGGTGCTGGGGAGGCCTCGCAGCCACTGCGGCTCCACCAGGAGCTGTGCAGACACCAAACTTGCTTCACACCAGCACCATCAGATGGGACTCACCTTTAGCTACTAGGAGCGTGGGCTGTATGTGACCCGAGTAAGGCAGAACCTCACAGTGAAAGTCTCCTCATGCCATCACCCATCTCTTTTCAGGCACATTTTTATTCAGACAGGGAATACTTTTGCTCATAAAGTGCAAGAACTTGGCCTCTCACTGACTAGTCAGCTAGACACATCGCGACCCTCCCAGCAGAGAGCAGCAGACACGAGTGGCAGCTTTCGCTTGGGAGCTCCCGACGCTGCAGTCATTTCTCCGTCAGCAGGAGCTCGGGCTCAGACGCAGCCCTGTAGAGCACGAAGCCCATCTCCTCGATTTCCTCCTCCAGCAGCTCGCAGAAGAGGTTGATTTGGGGGTTGAAATAGGAAGGGAGGACGCCTGTCTCCAGGTAGCCTACCAGCTCTTCGAGCACCTGCTGGAACCGGGCAGCGAGGTTCTCCTCCGCCCAGTCCGAGCCGGCGGCACCGAGGTGGAGGACGACGTGTGTCACGGGGCTGCCGCTCAGCTTGCGCAGCGACGGGTGGCTCTTGCAGAGCCCGTTGAGGATGCGGAGGCAGCTCTGCCTCGCGCCGCCGTCCGCAGCATCCAGCTCCTTCACCCGCGACACCTCCGCCCTGTAATAGCTCTCAAGCCAGAGGTTTTCCACCAGTCCTCCCGGAGGAGCGGCCAGAAGAACCTTGCCCTCCATTTCCACCACTGGGAAGAGGGTCACGTTCAGCTCCACCTGCTCGTGTTTAACTTCCAGCTTCAGCTCCTCGGAGGCGACGACCGGCCGGATGACGGTCCCCAGCAAGCTGCCTATGGCGGGCCAGTTGACGGAGGCCACCAGCATCTTGTGGAGCGTTTCATTGAGCGCGTTGGACGAGAGGTACCTGCCCACAAGGAACCTGTCCCAGGGGCTGCGCCCGCGAGGGAAGTACTCCAGATCTGTCCTCTTGATCATGCAGTACCGGGGGTTCCTCACAACAGTCTCCTCCCCCGGGATGAGGCTCCAGAGAGCGGGATCGAGGAGCACGGGCAGCATGAAGTCGAGCCGGTCGGCAGCGAGAGCCTCGAGGCCGTCGAGCAGGGGACCGCTGAGGAAGAGGCTGCCGAAGGGCAGCTCCGGGCACTTGCTCCGCAGGAAGCTCTGCAGCTCCGCGCAGACGCCCCTGGCCAGCTCCTGCGCCAGGGCCGCGTGCTCCTCGGGGACGGCGAGGTGGCTGCTGTAGTGCAGGAGCAGCTGCTCCTGCAGCGTGAGGCAGCGCCGAGGGCCGGGTTCCACCCCAAGGGGCTCCGGAGGGGCAGAGCAGTCGCTGGGCTCTGCGAAAAGGGGATGACGGAGGAGAAAACAGTCAGCAAGAGCGAACCGAGCGGATCATCCACAACCCAGAGCAGCGGCTTCCCCCGCCGCATCCAAGGGGAAGGCTCCAACTGACCTTAAAACCGCACAGGACCCAGCACAACCTCCTGGCTGGAGATGGATACACCAGCCCAGCCACAACAGCTAGAAGGGGACTAATCCTGGGGTCCCTCGCAAGCCTCAGCCCCACTTGTTGTCCCCTGGGCCACGCTCAGCTAGAGCCTGGTGGCCCCAACGTCCTCCCGCTAGTTTGAGTCCCACGGACCACCCCGCTCCGGACCAGAGGGTTCCTGCGGATCTGGTGCCTCAGCCCTGCACCACGTTTCCTGCTAGCAAAAAAAGCTGGTTTTGAACCCGCTGGCCAAAGCGGCGTTTTTCAGGGCGATTCCAGGGCACACGTTCCCCTGCAGCCAGAGCTGACCCCAAAACGAGCAGCGCAGAAGCTGCTCCAGCAGAATCGGAGCCCGCGCGGCCTCCGGCCGCGCTTGCCGAGACGCCGGGGCCGCTACCAACCGCGTTACCTAAAAAGGGGCCTCCCGCGAGCAGAGCCGCTACGGGGTCAGCTCGACGGACACGGAGCTAAAAATACCCCAGGTCTGCAGGGAGCGGAGCCGCGCGGGACGGCCGCGCCAGGGTGAGCCGAG